>CM067489.1:22270747-22360032 GCA_034552555.1 Semaprochilodus insignis | reverse complement strand
GAGAGAGAGAGAGAGAGAGAGAGAGAGAGAGAGAGAATATATATGGATATATACATATATACATATATGTACATATTAATACATATATATGGATGGATATGGATGATACTTAGACACATCCTCTACAGAGAACACACTTAAATATACCATTCGTCTGCTAGTTTTAGTGTACACTTTATGTGCATTTGTGTTTAACATACCAACACAAAATATAAAATATATCATAACAGTCCACTTTATGACTTATATTTTCTCTAATATGGTAAATTAATCAAATACAGTAGTCATACATTACAATGTGTGTTCTCAACAAACAAAAAATCACCGTTTGATCCAGATTCCCACACTTTTGCATAGGATATTATCATAAAGGCACAGGTAAGAAGATCAGTCAGTTTAATTATTAAGTATAAACAGGTTGAAGATGTAAAAGAATCATGACTTTTTGTCAAGGATAAAAATGCAGTATGATGTGTTATATAGAACATAATATAGCATGCATACTGTACTGCTCATAAGCCATACTTTGTTTGAAGGAAAAAAAATGAGTCAGTTTGTCTTGACTCATTTAGGTCGTGACTCACTGCAGACCTTCCTTTTCCCATAAACCATTAAAGTAAGCAGTGAATGCGTATCGCTGCACAATCTGAGAATGCGGTTGTGGGGAAGGCTGAGACAGTTCACGGGTCAACTGAGGTTCTACAGTCGGGCTGTAATGGACTCTAATGAAGCTATCTCTTTAGATAAATGGATTGTAGAGCCATTTCCAACGGTAACACAACCTCTCCTGCTCTTTACTATTAAGGTCTGCTAATCCGCCTCTCCGTGGTTAAAGGCAGGGAAGGCCTTGTATTCAGGCTTGAGCTAATTAGGGACACAAATGGGCCTAGGAGTTCTCATGCTGTGTTCTACACTGTTGCATTGATGCGTTGGTGTTAAGGTTACGGGACGGACACCATTGTATGCGGGATAGTGCGTGTGTAAGAATGAAAAGGCATGTTTGGTCGCTTGATGGAGGTCAAACCTCTTTTTATCTTTTTATCTCAATAACAGCACTTTGCTTCTAAATGGAGAATGCGAGAGGTGCAAAGGTGAATGTAGAGGATGAGTGTGAGAGATTAATAAAATGGAGGGAGGGAGACAAGAGAAAAGGAGAGGAAGAGACGAAACAGGCTGTATTGACATCTGTGAGAAAAAAAAAGAGAATGAAGGGCCAGAGCATGATCTCTTTATACGACTCGTGGGGGCAACATATTTAAATGAGAAACGGATGTTTGGAGTAAATGAGTTGACCTTCACCCTGTGGGTCAGTGCTCTGTGTGTGTGTGTTTGAAAGAGAGAGAGAGTAAGTATGCTTTAGAACCAGGGGGTCCGTATTAATCCATTGCCCACCCTGTGATTGACAGCCTCTGTCATTGTTTCCCAACACTGAGGATTTTTCCCAGGCATTTGAGCATCGCCAAACTCCTTGCATTCAACAGATGCTGGAGCTTTATGGCACCTCGTTTTCCCAGCACTCTTTTTCATTTTGCTCCCTTGCTTAGCCTTGTTCTTTGCCTCAAATGTATGCATGCATTATAGGCTGCTGTATGCAAAAGTTTAAACATGATCAGTTACATGTTTTGTTGAGTTTTGAAATGAATATACTAAGACATTTTAAGTATAATCTGTTTGAACATTTCAGAGTTAAACATTTAGGCAAAAATGAATTAATAAAGAATTTAAAAAGGCATAAATTATAAAATGTGCCATAACTTTTGCACAGGCAAGATTTTATGTTTTTTGTACCATTATGTTAAATTAATGAAACTAAAAGTAATGAAATGTAATGGGAAATCAGTGGAAATCAGTCAAACATAATTTGACTGGGTCGCCGGATTTTGCATACAGCTGTATGTGTGTATAACATATGTATTGGTCAGGCCACATAATAATACAACTTCATGGCTTACACTTTGTTTGGATGCTCCCCTATAGATGATCAGCTGATTTAAATGATCAGTTTCCTGATAGCTGATTATCAGCAACATTAAGATTAGGAAATAGGTGTAAGTTTTGTCTTTAGTTTTGGTGTAAGGTTTAAAGATTTAATATAATCTTTCACACTCAACTTCAAGTTCACTTGCATATAATAGATATTTTGCCGAATGATGTACAGAACATGCACAGTGGACCATCCAACTAAAGTGTTACTATTCCGGATACATATTGTAATGCTTTTACTTCAATACAATATAGCTTCAATACAGAAGTGAAAAAGAAATGCTGTTTTGTTTTATTATTTTTTTTATAATTTTTTATGTATTTATTTATTTATTTAATTTTTTAATGGTTCCGGATGCACTGCAAAGATTGTTCTGCTTACTTTCAATATTAGAGTGTTCAGTTTGTGTCACAGTGTCTGAAACTCCCAATGTGTAATGTGTATTGTAACCCCCTTATGTATTTTAAGACATCTTCAAGAACAGTTCGTGCTGGAGTTCACTAGTGTTCAAAAAAGGGAAATTCTAGAAGAATTAAGTTCAGTTAGTGGTGAGTGATAAATCGATATATTGTTGATACCGAGATAAATCATATTAAGATAATCTTCTACATCACCGCTACTGTCAGTATTTCTAGACTGATCACTTTAATACTTCCCAAAAAAACATCCAAATAAGTAGTGTACAGTGTGTGACTGTAATGAAGTAAATGTGACTGGTTACTGTATTCTAGTAGTTTGTTTGGTGTATCTTTACTGAAGTGTTTCCATTCGGGGGGTCTTTTTACTTTAACACCACTACATTTCAAACTCTAATATCTTACTCTTTACTCCACTACATTATGGCCAAATCAGTCCTACATGTCCAAATGAAAGAAGTGTGAAGTGAGCCCACCAATCAGGGTACAGGGGTCACTTTGTTCTGAGCTTGTTTTGACCTGTTGGACAGAGCTTGGCTCTACCTAAAGGAAACTGTTCTCCTTCAGTGTTCTGTGCTTATGATCATTTTAATAGACACCAGTGTCAGAACAATTAATGACCTTCTATTAAAGACTGGTGGACCGAGAGACACTCGAGTCTTTACACCTACACTGAGTTGAGTAAGAGTCTTGATAATAGGACATTAGAGCCATAATAAATCATGCTGCTTTTACTCTCCATACTTAGAAACATTTGAAGGTAAATACTTTAGCACTTTTACTCCAGTGGAGGTCTAAAGGGAGGACTTTTACTTTTCCTGGAGGAATATTTTACCTTGGGCATCTCTACTTTAACTCAACTACATGGTTTGTGAACTTCATCCACCACTATAAATAAGACTCTGCCACTTCACATCTTTTAACTGGAAAGCAGTGAGTTTATTTAGCTGACACTGATAGTAATACTCCAAATTCACAGGATTCTCCAGATAATTCTTTACAAGAACTATTTTTGCATCCTGAACAAAATATAAATGCAACGCTATTTATTTTGCTCCTAATTTTCCATAATTTAATATAAAAATTAATCATGCTGCTACAGCAATTGATGTCACACCAGCTACTAACGTTAGAATTCTTTTTCATGACCCACTAAAAGTAAAACCCACTAAGTAAAAACTTTTCTCAGCAAAAAATGTTTCTTTTATTCATTCAGTATAAATGTTTATATATAAAAGCTTTTTATAGTTCAGCCCTTGTATTGTGTTGGGAAAAATACGCTCATAGTACTGTAGTACACCCTCAGGGCAATCAGAACCAGCCATAACAACAAAATACATAAAAGGCATGCGTTTAGTTTCGGTCTGTGAAATCATCCGTACATGAAAGCATCAGTGTCAAAATGAGCCACCACCTCATCCTTTTATACAGACCTTGTCCAGACCCACCAAAACACATCAGTACAACTATACATTTCATGCAAGTTCATGACCCCAAATAAGGAAAAGTTAATGGAGAGAAAACACAGGGTAACCAGTATTTTAAAAAAAGAGGTCCAATTGACCTGTAACATAATAGGGGGGTTGAGGTACCTCCACATAATGCAAAGGCACTATGCCCAAGGTAAAAGGCACTATGCTTATGTTGAAGGTTTTTTTTTCATTGTAGTTGCAATTATGTCATAGACTTGAAAGCATATTGACTGTTGCTATTACTCTTCCGCAGTATGCATGACCCTATTTGACATAATGTCTGCAGATTGAGAATAATTGCTGTGTGCTGAGGATTCAGCCGTTAAGGATCATGATGATCAGTGCTCTACATGCGGCCAAACAGCCCAACCCTGTGATCTGCTTTATCAGACAGGGCAAGCTCAGGCTAGCTCGCCCTCCCTAACCCCTGCATTCACACGCTTCAACAACAGTGCAGGCCGTCCTTTGACCCCTGGGGGTGTGACACTCAACCTTTGCCTCAACCTCCTGACCAGCGCTCACAGCTGCAGCCGACGGCCCGAGGCTGGGGGGCCCTGAGAAAAGGTGGATTCAGTAAAAGGCGGAGACAAATGGCCGAGCTGGGATCCTCCAGCCTCTGGCTCTTTTGTCCTTCTTTTGTTTGGACGGGCTGAAGGGCCACATCTTCACGGGGAGCGTGGCTTTTGCATGATGGAAAAAAAAAGACATGACCTCTGGTAAACGCTGCTCCCCTTACGCGCGGTCTGTGTTCTTGCTAGTGTTTCCTCAAAGGCTTCCTTAAATGAGCAGGATTATATGCCTCTAATAATATAGCAGCATGTCTTGAGAAAAGAGCACTCATCAGCAATTAGGCTGTCTACACAGAGAATTTCAAAGGGTGCTTCACTCATTCCAGCACAAGACCAGCAAACGTGTTTAAATTAAAAAATAGTTTAGTCAAATATCTTTAAGGAATAGTCAAACTTAAACACAGTCAGACTATACATAGTCAGTTAGTAATCTTACAGAGTCTTGCTTCTGTGGCTTCTGACACTGTGTGATGGCATTATTTATTAAAATTGAAAAAAAGTATGTTGCATAGCTCAAAAACAGCAGCAATCTTGAATCCTGAAGATTCAGTGGGGGATTAGCTTCCATTAATTATTAGTCTCATAGTTCTAGTTAAGAAGCTACTTGTCTTGGTTGACCGACTATATGGACCATTCTAAGTCATCAGAATTAGTACAAACTGTCATCTCACATTATTTTTTTTCAAGAGGGTAAAAAGTTAAATATATACAAAATCATAATGCATAGCATACTTCCTTTTGGTTGGTGGATGTCCCAAACATGTCAACTTGTAAAAACAATACTTATATTTGTTTTTGTGTCCTTTCGTATTGTGAATTGTATTTTTGTTTCAATGTTTTTTCTTAATAAAAGATATTTCTGATTTATTTTAAAGTGAAGTTGAAAGCTCTAGAATCATCAGGAGTTTAGGTTTCAATAACAAAAAAAAACTTTATTTGAAAACATGCTGTTTTAATCCCACTACCAAAACACAAAGAATTTTAGTCCATAGTCTGAGCCTTAATTTTAGCCACACCCCTGCATTTTAAAACAGGAAGTGAGACTGCATCCCTGTCCCTCATGGCCACATAGCAAGCAGGTAGACCACAAAGTCCGAAAATCAGTTTGAAGCATTAAGAACTGTCAATACAGAAACACATATTTTCAGCAATTCTTTGTGCTTTAATGGCAAATATTATGATTTATGTGTGCACATCTGTTCAAAGCTGCATTTCTATTGATGCACTGGCTAGCCTTTTTGAGTTCAGCTCAAAATGAGCAAACATTGTCACTAATGACACTCTTTAAACATTTGGTAAAGATTTGGTATTTTTTGATAGTTTTGGCAGTGTTTTAATCAATCATTGTTTTAATAAAGTAAAAATAATTATATAAAAAGTAAAAGTCACCTTACGCAAATAATTAGAACCAGTGCTTTATAGACATATTTCTACAGCATAAAAAGGGACCAAAACCTCTTTTGCAAATGTCTTAAAATGTCCTTTTTTAATGTCTAATTGCAAAGTTGTTGTTGTGGTTTCATGTTGGTCTGTAAAATGTGTGCTTTTGGACAGAAACGTTCTCGTAGCTTTGTTCTACAGTGTCTTTCAGAGAACAGTCTCCTCCTTCTTCCACTCCAGTGCCTCCAGTGTGGCTTTGAGTTCGGACAGTTGGGCAGAGTGACGCTCTGTCATGGCCGACATTTGCCGCTCTAGCCTCCACAGCTGCTCGTGGTGCTTCTTGCGTGCGTTCCTGTACGCATTCATGGCTTTACTGAGGAAAATAAAGCCTGAGATTAATTCAACCATCCATAATCCATTTATTCAGTGTTATGAGCTTTCAAGCGATAGGTTAGCAACAAATCAGATTTACCCCTGTTCCCAACATGGCAGGAGTTCACACAGGGTAAAAATGCTTCCATTACTTGTTAGCGACATCTTTAAGCCTGAATTCTGTCTCTCCTTTTGTCCTTTTCACGCCATACAGTGTCATAAACCATGTCAACTATATCAACTTGATGTGGTTTGAGGTGTGTGATGAAATAGGTGTGTAGTTTCCATGATGATATTACTTGTTAGCTCCATTTGGCCTGTGGCTCCAGTGCAAGTCAAAAGAACAAAACGTCAGACACCATAAGTGACTTGGCTACAGTGGGGTAAGCTGCAAATTGCAGTTTTCACAGAGCAGAGATGTGAATATTTATTTTATTAAAGCAGCTCAGTTTTTTGTAACTGAAAGAATCAGAAATGCTAAAATGTAGCGTGCGTGTGCACAACTGTTCAAAGCTGCATTTCTATTGATGCTAGCCTCAAAATGAGCAAAAATTGTCCCTAATGACACTCTTTAAACATTTGGTAAAAATTTGCTAGTGTTTTGATAGTTTTGGCAGAAATCCTCCAGCATCGTGCAAAAAAAAAATTGATACTGTACTTGTTACAGAGAGAGAGGCGGGCCACTTCTTCCTTGCTAACTCTCCTCTGGGTGGTGCAGTCTAAGAGGGCAGAGTCCAGAGATTCTCGTAAAGATGTCACCCTCCTCTTTAGCGTCTGCTCTCTACAAAAGTAAATAGAAAGAGACTTCAAATCATCAGCAAATACTTATTTATGATTCCATAAGGAAAGTTCCAATCTACAGTGACACAAATGTAGCATTTCCCCAAAATGTGATGACAAAATACTCTTATATGTCTTACCCCACTGGGGTCAGTACTTTATTCACTAGTATTTTAGTGAATCTTAGTATATTGAGAATTCCTGAAATGGCTGTAACCTTTGACACACTTTTTCACCTTAGCAGGGCTGCTCTGAGTTCTCTCATGATGGCGTGATTCCGCGGCCCAGGAATTCCCCCTCCGCTTTCCAACTTGGCTCGATTCTCATCTATCCTCTAAAACAAAGAAACAAAGACTCTGTTCCAACTGGTGTGACATTTGCCCTTTAAGATCTTATAAACCACCAGCATCAGCATTCCTACAGATGCAGCATAATGCTGTAATCATGAAAACCAGCCAAATGAGCAAATTAACCCCTTAAACTCCAGGCGTGTTCTTCAACTATTAATACTAAGGCTGATTTATCCAGTAACAACTATGATGTATTCAGTAACTACTGTGAAACTGCTATTCAGGGTAAGTAAGCACGTGAGTGAGGAGTGGAAGTTTGAACATATTGATGGGTTCTGATGGCCCTGTCACACTAAACTGACTAATAGCTGTCAGGCTGTCAGTGCGAATGGGGTGTTGGCAATGTTGGCATGGCCTGGTCCTTATCAGTGACCTTATTGACCTGTTTGAACTTGTTTGAATAAATCGCTGATGTTGTGAGACACTCTTGACCATATAAGGAACTCTAAACAGATTTATTTTCTGAAAACCACATGTTCACCAAATACCACCCCCAATGCTGTCAGACCCTTTAAATCAATACAATGTAAATAATGCTACATACATGTTACAAGAAAACTAACAGAACTACGTGCAGAAATGACATTGCATGACATTAAGTGTACTATTAAACTTCAATGCTATAATCTAACAACACCAGCTACTCAAACTATACTCTACAACCGTCTAAGCAATATAATTACCATACTTGATAAAGCCTGCTAGCCTGTTTGAGGTATTTTCATGAGGTTTTATGATGTGAGTTAGTTTGTGATCGACTCCTTAATAACCTTATAATCTAGAGGATCCACTAGTATTTGGGGGGAAGATGTATGTATGGCAAAATATATCAGCAGTGGAACATTATTGTTAGTCATAGGGTGCAACGGAGTTCCTAATATGGGCATATCATCAACTACAAGATGATAACCTAACTTATACCTTATTTTCACATGGTTGCTACATTTCAAGATTATTGCCAATTACACGCGTCTGGGAAATGGAAGTGTTGCTCACTACTGTTTTGGCTATGTTGAGAAACATGTGCTTACTGGTTATGTTTCTGTTTTATGTCTCATTAATGCCCCTGAAGTGTTACTGGGAGATGGTGCAGTGGTACAGTTTGGATCTGTCATTACAGCCAAGTAAAATTGAAAGTACATCAAGAACAGGAATCTTGTGAGCATAAACATCTCAAGAGCCATTTATGAATGTGGCTGATAATCGCTTCTTGTAAAGACCCGGTTGTTATTAATGAAATCCATCCAAATGGAGGATTGCCAGTTGAACAGCACTGTTTACTGCCAACTGATTTCCACGTTGTGTGTAACAGATTTGCTCTCACTAGAGTAGGGTACGCAAGTTAACAGAAAGCTAACTGGCTAAGACTTAAATGATAAAAGACAAACTTCAAGTTGAAGTCTTCACAGAAGAATTTACTTAAACTTTACTGTTTAAGTAACTTGTTCTTGAAGGCTTCAACTTGAAGTTTGTCTTTATTTTTACTGTTATGAGCTTAAAATGTGTATCTAAACTAGAGCTGATGTCAAAATCTAGCATGATGCTGTGTTACCCCTTCTAGCTTGGTGCCAACTAGGGTTGCCACACGTCCGGTTTTAGGCCGGACAGTCCGTTTTTTCAACTCCCAGTCCTCCGTTCAGCACAGTACCTGGAAGGATGCCTATTAGTCCTCTTTTCAGGATGACCTATTTAAAATGTTCACTCGTGAACAATATTATGAGTGCCATTGGCTCATGACAAAAGACATGCCTTGCATTTCACTGGTTTACCAAGGTCTTGTGACGTCAGTCGCCTACCAGCTAACTGCAGGTCACCCCTCTAAATGCTAGTCAATTAGTAAACTCCCGTCTGACTCATGAATGTCATCCATTCCACCCTAGGTTAGGATTTTAATTCTGTTCTAGTATCGTGCCTAACCCCCAACACCCCCCCACGCCACCCCAACTTTAAGATGTTCTTCTTTTTGGGGTGGGATGTCCTCCTTTTCGGGATTATGAAAGTGGCCACCCTAGTGCCAACATACCTAGGAACATTACACACGGCTATGAATTGGCATTGCTTTATGATTTTATGCCTTCACTTGACAGTGTGAACAAAATGGAAAAGTTGAAATGAATAAAGCATTCAACCCTCCCAGTAATAAAGATTATTTACATTTGTATTTATTCCCACGTTCCTATAATGTTAGAATGTGATTAGCAATCAACAGTCTGTTTACCCTACTGAAAAACTTAGCTTAGACCAGCATGGAATTCATGCCATTTAAAGCTTCATGGGATTTTGGGGTAAGGTGGATAGATGTTGAAGACTAGCAGTGAGAGATTCTCTGATTGGCTGTTCATCAGTGCACATAAAGACAAATAACAGTAAGCAAAACTAGCAAACTAGCTAGAGACTGCATCCACATCCTAGTATGAGTTATTTCAGGCAGACACAAGCCGCAGATGCATCTTGCCTATCAGCCATAGTCTGTGTGGAGTGCTGTACAAAATGTATGAAAGCAGTCTTGGGTTGGACTTTGTTGTCAAGCCCCCTAAAGTTAAAGATGTTAAAGCGTTGTAGTGAATGAAAAAGTCATTTCTCTAAAAAAACCTCTCTTTAAAAAACTTCAAAAAGTGTTCAGGTCCACAAGTAGCATGGGTCTGAAACATCCGGACCATACCGTGTCCTAATTCTAATTTCCCAAAGCTGAAGCTACTGAAGCACCTGCTGCTCTGCTCTTCTGTCCTCCAGGTCCTCTCGCAGGCTCTCTGCTATCGCAGCCCCGGCAGCGTCCTGACACCTATAGGCCATCAAAGAGAACTCCAGAGAGCGTCTCTCCTTCTCCTTCAGTCTGATGAGCCCCCGCAGCTCTGACATCTCCTCCTGCCAATCAGCCCAGGGAAACCAGTTCAGACACTGTGTGTAGACTGCAGTATTACTAAGGCCAGACAGGACAGTTTTTGCACCAATACCAATTATAAGGAGCTAAAACCAATAACAGCTGCTATGAAATATGACTATACCTGTTATTAGCTTTTAGATTTTTTAATAAACTTGAATAAACAGTGGAAAAACTTAGATCTTCTGGAAACCTAAATCTGAGTACTAGTCCTAATTAGAAGTTAATCTGGTTCCACGTGGTTCCCAATATATATGTACAAAAGCTTGATTTCATTTATTAATATACATTCATTCCTGCATTTCAGGCCTGTGACACATTCCCCCCCAAAAAAGGGACCGGGGCAGTTTAGGACTAGTAGGGAGGTAAAAAAAACAACAAAAAACTAAGTAGTGATGTGATTTCAAACAGGTGACCTCAACAGGTGACTGTAATCATGATTTGGTACACAAGCAGAATCCGCAAAAGCACAGATGGGCAGAGAATCTCTAGTTTGTCAATAAATGCGTGAGAAAATTACTGAAATATTTAAAAGAAAGATTGGAAGGAATTTGCATATTTTTGTGCAGAAGTCTTATGTCAACCATGTCCAGAAGTGGCATCGGCTTCTCTGGGCTCTGAGACATCTGGGTGGGACCTTCACACAGTGGAAACGTCAGTTATGGTCAGATGAATCAGTATTCCAGTTCCTTTTTTGAAAGAAATAGACAGCATGTGTGCTGGAACAAAAACGAGAAGGACCATTCAGACTGTTTCCAACATTAAGTCCAAAAGTCAGGGTCTGCCACGGTGTGGGGTCAGAGTGTCAGGGCCCTTGGTAAAGGTAACTTACACTTCTTTGATGGCAACAACACAATGCAAAACTGCATGCTGTACACATGACAAAGGCATGGCTGCAGAAGAAGAGGAGACGGGTACTGGACTGGCCTGCCTGCAGTCCTGACCTGTCCCCAGTAGAGAATGTGTGGAGAATTAAAAAAAAAACCAAACTTGTACCGTTGCACACCTTAAGACGTGTTTGCAGGAAGAATAGGACACAATAACACCTGAAACACTTTATCACTCAGCATCTTTGGGTCTTTAAGTTTTATAAGAAGGAACGGCAACATTACAAAGTGGTAAATTTTATACCGTCCCAACTTTTTTGGAAAGTGTTGCAGGGCTATTAAAGTAAGAATTGCTGTATATTAACAAATCAAACGAAGTTTAGCAGACAAAACATGAACATCCAGGTTTCATACTGTGTGCAAGGAACCAAAAGTGAGTGAATCTAAGATTTTTTTTTTTTTGCATTTTCCATATTGTCCCAGCATTTTCTGATTTGGGGTTGTAGATGAGCAAGTCATTCTAATATTTTGTTGAAATTTATTTAGTCTAGTCTATAAAATGAATCTAGAGAGGTATGAGATTTAAGAGCATATTTCTAACTGAAATAATAGAAGTTGATGAATAAGCACACATTAAAAACAAGACAGAGGTAATAGTGGTCTAAATTACAAACAGTAATAATAACGTAAAAAGCTCTTTCCTTGTAAAAATGCCACTGTGGTACTTTAATCTTCCTGTATATTTCCCTCCAGTCATCAGAAATGTAAACTCATCGACCCTGAGCCAAATTTTGACAATAACGCGTAACGATATCTCACCCTCACGGTCACGAGCTCATACAGCAGTGCAGCTTTCTCTCCTTTGGGGTTATTTGAGGAGGCACTGCTGTTTCTTCTGGCTCCGGCCAGCGTGCCTGTATCAGGGCTTAGCTTCCCTTCTCCTGTCCTCGTCTGCTCTGGAATACACACTGCTGCCCTGTCCTGTTTCAGCCGGGTGATCCTCTGCCGTATCACTCCAGTCTTATCTTCAAAGTCCTCTGCTGACCAACTAGCAAAATAAGGTTATGTAGTTGTGTATGAATTACTCTCTAAAGCATTTCACTGTACAGTTACAGTAAATTACTGGCTACTAATTGAATTATACTCATAGTAGTTTACTGGACCGCGGGATTTCTCTGATGTAGTTGCCATTCTGCTGTACACTTACAGTAATTAGCTGTAATTCAAATACAGTAATCTCCAGTATTTCTACATAATGGCAATAAAAGTAACTAAGTATGTCAAATAACAAAATAATATCAATGAACTTTCACTGTGTGTCCACAGAATATCTTAAATATGAATTTTTAAGATCCATTTAACTTTTTATTTCTCTTATAATTTGCACAAACATGACCCAAAACATATCTGGATATACTAATAAACAATATTTTGACAATAGTTTAGTGCTGCAGCATTTAAACAATGAACAAAAATCCAATGTAAAACTTTTTAAAACCTTTAAAACCTTTTAAAAAGGTTTTAAAACACCAAACTGAAAAAACACACTTTATTTAAGTGGAATTTTACCAGTTGCTCTTGTATCCCTTAATGCTGTAAGGATGCAGTAATCTTCTGTATTATAACATAAAATATTCTGAGATGAGTTGATCCCTTATGAATACAGTATTTTAAAACAGTATAAATAGTACCTTTTAAAACAATTGAAGTTTAATTTAATTTTGCCTTATTTACAAGATGTAAGCTCACTGGACAAAAAATTAGTCACCTATGACTGAAACGTACCTAATATGGTGTAATACCTCCACAAGCATGAAAAACAGCTGCAATTTGATTTGGCATGGACTAGACAAGTTTCTGGATGTAGGCCACACCAATGTTCAGACACTCTTGCATCAAAGAATTGCGCAATTGGGCCAGATTTGGTGGATGACTTCCCTGGCACAATTCTGAGAATTTCCTGTAGAACGGGATTTTGGCCACTGCTGGTAGACCCGTATGACCGTACGCTTCCATACACCTGCAGATTCAGCTACTTCCTTCACACTATGGCCTTTGGCTTGCTCAGATGCAGTCACTCCTTTTAGCCAATCATTAACATCTGCTTTGGAGCCATTTTCCACACATGGAACGAGACCTTCACTGCAATGTACCACCTCTTCTCAATCCCATCGCTCGCACCCCATCATCCTCGTGTAGCGCCATCTGCAGGAGCCTGAAGTTACTACCACCTTAAACAGGTAAGGTGACTAATGTTTCGTCTGGTGAGCTTATTGTCATATTTTCATAATCATATTGCTTGCGGATTGTAATATTTAGTGTTGGTAACTTTAAGCAAAATGGGAAAACTCTGCACTCTTTAAAAAAGGTTCCAAAGAGGGTTTTTTGAGTGATGCAATTAAAGAACCATTTTGGGTCCAGTATGGGATGTATGAGAACACAATGTGTGTGTGAAATGTGGTCTGGATAGGTGTTCAGTAAACCTGTAATGAATGATGGAACATGACTGATTTAAGTAGTGAGAACAAATAAGTAGCTATATACAGACCTGGACTGCTCAGACTCCGCGGTGTCCACTGATGGACTGCATGACTCCTCTTGACCAGAAATCAAGCGCTCAGGGTTTTCCGGGGGAGGTGGCGCTATAATAAGAGATAGATCATAAAAGGAGAGACAGAGGCAAAGAGACACTGAGTGTGTTTGTTTTAGTGCATTTTTAAGACAACAAGGTCCTGATTTACAAAGCTACATATTTCATGTTTTTAAATGAAAGGGTGAAAAGACATTTGCTTTTGGTTACAGAAGTAAAGATTAGGGTTATGTTCAGGAGTAGCCTTTAAAAAATCATATTGCATATAGATATGTGCATTACATAATACATATCGTCGCTGTCCAAAGAAAAACAAGTATCTCCAAAATGGCAACTTTTTAGGAGAAGGCAAAAACCCTTTAACTTTAATGTAAGTCAATGGAACCAGACTTGTTTCCAAGCAGTTTTGGGCCATTTCTGTTGTTCCATTCATGATGAAACTTTCACACAGTATAAACAGAAGCTGCTGTGTTCAAATGATGCATGAAAATGAAAATCAATAAAAATGGACATACACATTTTTCTTTGGACAACGATGATATGTGACACGTTATTACATATAGATAGCCATATATGTGGGGCATATTATATAGAGATGCATAGATAGTTAGTGCATATAATATATAAAGGATATAAGACTTGGTGATGTGTGTAAGACAGAGACAGAAAATGAATGCGTGATGAATGTCATTTGTGGTGTGTATGTGGCATGCGTGTGTGTGTGTGTGTGTGTCTGTGTGTGTGTGTGTGTGTGTGTGTGTACATGTACATGACATGTGACACAGATAAGTAATGCAGAGTGTGTACGGCACCTGCCAACGCAGCACTCTGTTGTTTCCTGGCTTCATACAGGGACAATAGATCACTGTAGGCCTCTTCACACTCTTCACTGTCAGTCAAAATGTCAGAGTTACTTTCTCTCTCTCTCTCTCTCTCTCACATGCACACACACACACACACACACACACACACACGCACACACACACACACACACACACACACATATACAATCTACAGTCTTGTTTCTGTGAATTCTGGGCCATTAGATAGAAATCCCTCCATCTAACCTTAACCTTCCAGTCACTTTAAAATTTAATGATTTGCATTGTGGGGACCAGCTTGTGGTCCCGCAAGGGAGAAAGGTTCCCACAACAGAAGTGTATGACCAAGTTTTGGTTCGGGTACACACACACACACACACACACACTTTGGCCCTATCTTCTTGGAAATCTTTCACACCGCTACACTTGAGCCAACACCTAAGAAATAAACTTCAGGTCAATTTAAGGTCAGAGAGGCTGTTGCAAATAGAGAACCTGCATACAGAACATACAGAACCAATCAAACATTGGAATAACTTGTCATATTAATCATTTTATATGCAACAAAAACTGTTTATATACTTTTTATTTTATTATGAAAATATAAAACCTCCAAAATCTCCAAAATTGTCACTTTGCAGGAGAAGGAAAAACTTGTCTGGATGGCAGTTATTGGAACAAGTTGTTTATGATAATTTCCATTTGTCATAAAAATTTAAATTTAAATTTTGTAATAAGATACAGCACTGATGCAGATGTAAATATTATACATTACATACCAAAAGTTATAGTTTAGGTGTTTTATTTCAAGAATTCATTTCAAGTAATAATGAGTAATTGAGTTATAATGCATCACAATTATCAGTTTATAATAATTTTGTTAAGATATTTGCCTCTAGATTTGACTAGCCCTACATTAAAATACAAGGCCTTCTATTTGTCCTTTTTTAATAATGTGATTCTACGTACTGTACAGCCTTTTCAGGCATTTTTCCATCTCCGGAAACATATAATTTACTAATTTATTTCATTCACTCATTTAAACATTCAATTCACAAGTTGTTTGTCTAAGTAACTGAGTACCTGATACTAGGAAGATGCACAGGCCTATCATGTTCAAATCAGTTTATAGGTTCTTCTGCAGCCAAACTGGTTTTAGATTATTAAAAAACGTTGATTCCAAACTTTTGAACAGTAGTTCACTTCCCTAAAGGTTTCCACCATATAAGTATTATTAAAGGAGAGAACAGAGCAGCGCACCAGTAAGCCAAGGCCATATTCAGCGCGGAGCAGTCGACCTCGTGGCGGCTGAGAGCCATGCTGACCTGCTCCTGCTCACTCTTCCGTCTGTCCAGAGCTGCCGTCAGACGCTCGTTCCTCGCTTTCAGCCTCTCGAGGCACCTGTTTACAACACCATCTGTTACCACATACTACACACCGCACTCAGGGAAGACAAACGTTTGATGGGGAAGACAGTTGCTTGCAGAAGTATTCATCGCCCTTGGAAGTTTTGAACTAGTGCTCCAGATCATATTACTAATGCAGTAATTGAGAAATTGCTTTGATGATTAATTGAGTGATCATATAAATAATATCTTTATTATAATTTATAACAACAACCATTTAAAGTTTATCGACAGGAAATTCAGAGATTTGCTTCTAAACACGTTATAGATGTTAAGACTGAGAACCATGTAGAGCTGAATTTTGTTGCTGTTTGACTGTATTGTTGTGTTCTGGATTTTTTTGAAGCATTACTTAGCATGACCCCTCCCTTAACACTATAATGGTATAAAATCTACAGCACATTAGCATCAGTGGTTTGAGAGTTACTACACCTATTACAGTCTGCATTTTGCTAGTTAGCTATGCCTTTGTCCCACTAATGCATGTTTCCAGGATGTCTAAATTTTAAGAACAGCTTGCTGCTCCTCCCCTTTAATGCTTACTTCACTAACCTCAGATCAGCTATGACGCAGTCTACTACATCAGCCTTTCAGCCCTACTTCAGCTCTTTTGTGCTGTGTTCGAGGTTAGTGCCCAGCTACATTTCATTGGGAAATAGAGGACCTTCCAAGGAGTTTTGCTGCTACATTTTGAACCTTGGCCCCATTAAGGCTCACTGGGCCTCCGCTACAGCGGTAAGGCGCTATCAGCCAGTCGGCTTACTGTAGCCCGTTGGGCTGTTTGAGCTAGGTCAGTGCCCAGTGGCTCGATTCACTGCCTTCAGTGGACTTGCCTCCAGCGTTTCAGAGCAGAGAATATGGCTTGTTTTTCACAATTTTGAAACGTTTATATACTTGCCAATTCTTTAGCCATTGGTAAAACTGGGCTGGGTGGCTAGTAACACATTTATCTGTGGTGTGACAGAACACATAAACTACTGCTTTAAACTGACTTTAATTTTACTGCATACACGCATTAGCATCAGTCTGCTGGTGTGGGTTTTCTCTCTTTCAGCGACACAAAGCGATTTAAGGAGGACGTTCGGGCGGCTGAATACAGCAACACTCTATCATTCTAACTGTAAAGTATGAATATATAGAAGAATGTGAATGTATCTGTAAACCTTTATAGGAGAAGGAAAATGGAGAATGGATTGTAATAGAGCAAGATTTTGTACCATGAGTTATTAAATGATAAATAATATACTGAAATGATTAATTTATGTGTATTTTTCTCAGAATATTTGCCTCTAGATTTGATCACCACTTTTGAAATTTGATGCATTCTATGTGTATTGTATTATAATTCCAGTCTAGATGCTGTACAGCTTTCTCAGTCATTTATTCATTTTCCATCTAACCGACAGTTATTTGAAACTACAATTTTTGTGTAGTTTCAAATAATTATGTGATTTTTAATGTTTAAAACTGCATTTTAAACATTTACCTGCAGCCAGCCTGCTTTTAGATTTATGAAAACATTGATTCCAATATATTTTTAAATGCTCATTTCAATTAATCACTTTTTCAAAGTTAGTTATTTTTAAGTATTCAAACCACTGTGCTCTGAAAGCCCTTAATCAGACATAACTGCCTTTTATCTGTGGCCGCATTGTCCTCTTGATAAGAAAATCACTCTTTAAAATGAATTCAGAATAAAAACACTGACTGGAAAAGTACAGAAGTGTGACAACTTTTAGGGGGGTTAAGTACTTGTGTAAGGCGTTGCCTCACCTCTGGAGCCGCTCAGTCTCGGTCTCCAGCATGGAGCTGGAGGGATGGGCGCGGGGTGGCAGGGATGGGGAGCTGGGAGGTGAGACAGGTAGCCTGCGTGACAGCAGAGGAGATCCAGGAAACGCAGGAGAAGACCAGCAAGGGCTTGGGGTCCTACTGGAGGACAAAGACGGACTTCTGGGTGGGGAGGGACTTACTCCAATCAGCCATTTTCTTTTGAGCTCCTCCAGCTATTACCAACAGACATAGTGTAGGGTGAGCTTAATCATGTGTTACTTTAATGTCGACTTAAAGGTAAGCTTAAAAGTTTAATTGTGGTGCTGTAACCTTTTCTCGAAGTCTTTTCTTCTCCTCCTCCATCTCCAGAATGGCCCCCTCCGCACTCTTCAGTTCCTCCTGACGACTCTGTATGTTGGTGCTGAGGTCTCGGTTCAGCTTATCCAATGTGAGCACATCTTTTTGATAGCGCTGACGCTCCTCGGAGGGTAATGCAGACGTGTAAGAGATTCCAAGCTCTCTCTCCATTTCCTCCAGCACCTGAAGCAGGGTTTAAAACACCTAGGATTACTTACAGCTCGCTTGTGGAAGATCATTTTTACCTAGCCCTTTAACTGTGAAATGGCATTAGAGAATATTCCAGCGTATTAGCCAGCTCGATGAGTGTTCTTAAACCCAGATCAAAATAGATGTGTAGAAGTATTAAGGCTCATTTTCTCCAGTATGTTGATTTTTGTTGTTTTTGTTGCTTATGCTATATTTCTGGATGACGTACTTTGGGATTTTGTTAATATATATGTATTTTTTATATTTATTTGTTTATTTTTTAATAGTTTCGCTAAAATCAGCTTAGTTATTATGCAAAATTATTTTTTATCGTTAACTTAAAAAGAAACCTAACTTAATTTTATATGCAAGGAAAACAGTTGAAAAATCTGTTATATGGTCTGTATTTGTTAAACAATTTTTTGGATTTGGGCTTGTTATGTCAATAACCCATATGGCAATAACACTATATAACATGCTAGACTTTAGATGCCAAACAATTTGGCTACATATGGGTTTAAATGGGGAAAATGTGGTAAATATTATTTTTCATTTACTCATTCATTTAATGTGACAGAAGCTGTTGGGGGTCACTATGACCACAATCTAATGGTCATTATGCTAACAAGCTTATACTATTTCTCTTCATTTTTGAATCATTAAGGTATGTAAAGGTCAGTTTTTCTTAGGTCTGGTGTATTTCTTTCTGAGAGCAGAGGAATGGAAGCTTACTTGTGTGGCCTGAACCCAGCTCTCGCGCGCTGCGGTAATATGCTCTGCCTGGGTTTTTCCATCATAATGAACATAAGGGCCAACCAGCGTTCTCCCTCTGCTGGCCGAGGACTCCAGACTGGACAAAACTTGTTGGAGCCTTGTCCATAGCTCTCCACTGCCACCTATGCTTGTACAAATGCAGCATGAAGCATATGTAATTAGTCCATAAACTGTGTTACTAAATCCAGTGCATGTGAACATACACCAGATCTAGCATGTGTCAGAATGTAGCAGAAACTGTACAGCTGAAAACCATGCACAGGGAGGTCCATCAGGGCATGATTCAAAGAGTAGCCTGCCCCTTCTGATGTGGCGTTTGGTGTGATTGATGCTGAGAGAACATATACAAAACATGCCTGCAGATAGTTGACTTTGCTTGGCTATTGACTCCACAGATGCTGTGCGAGTGCCCCCCACTGGACTTGGCTGTGGTGGACTGGAGTTCAGGCTTGAAACAGCCATGCAGGCCTGCCCCTGTGCTTCATTATCTTTTGGTTCCCTGGTGAAGAGAAATTCTCAGTCTTAACATACGCACACACATAATCTTAAAGAGTAAGGGTCCTGGGTTCTTGGGTTCTTGAGCTGAAGCATGATTCTAGAAAAAAACCTGAACTGTTGTAGAACAATCACATCACTTAAGGTTCTTTGTACTCATACAGTCTCAGTTATGCTTCTTTAACCAAATCTGTTTATTTTCCTGTGGCATCAATTTAAAGAGCAATTCTTTTTTCCTTCAGTGTGAGATGCATAGCTCTTCATGGACCTAGTTTGTAACTCACTCACTCATGTTTAGCAGGTTTGGCCACTAGAGGGTGCATTAAACAATCAAATAAACTTTGATGCTTCATAAGATCAATGCTTCTCATCACTATAGTAATGTGGAAAAGTCAGAGACCACCCTTAATTTATTTAATATACAGTCAAAATAGCAATTAAAGGAGCAATATATAACACTTTTTTGGTTTTAATTATTCAGAAATTGACTAAAATTATCAACAGTAAGTTAGAAATAACCATTATGACAGTGTTGCAGAGATATCTACTGAAGGTTAGCAGGCTACCCAGCTAGCCCTGGCCAGTCCTGTCTTGTTATATCAATTTGTATGTCTGCTCCAACAGTGTTTTGTAATCTGTTCTACATCACAAAGGTGCTTAGATCATGTAAGGGCAGGCAGCCAATGAAAGAAGAATAAACATAACGAAGGCTGAAGCTCTTGGCAAGCAGCCATTAAAATGATTGTCATCCAGCAGTAAACAAAAGGAGTGACAAAAATAGAAGCAAAAGAAGACTTAACATTGGTGCTGCTTTGCACCGCTAGAGACACTCTTGGTGATTAAAGAGATAAAGTTAAACTTACATCGTTTCTTCTAGACTGGTAAGAATTAAAGGGGAGGAGGGATGGTACATTTTCTGGTGATATGTTGCCTCTTTGTTTGGATCATGAATTTGACAGGTTGAGTCACCTTACAAATTGCTCCTTTAAGAAAGAGTCATTTTCAGCATGTTTCTAAGTACTTAATCGATGAAAAGACTTTTATTTTCAAAACTGAAGTTAAAAATACAGAGAAAATGGGACACTAACAACCATGCAAGCCCTGGTAGATCACCATAAGTGTCACCACTAAACAAACAGTACTTAAAGCTTAAAGAGAGAACCAAGCTCCAGTCTTGCTTCAGATCTGAACAACTCCACAGGAGTTTCTGACCATCCTTCCACTGTGAGAGGACAACTTAACACTAAGAGTCTGAAAGGATGTGTAGCTGTCAAGAAGCACTCACAAAGAAAGGGAAACAAATGAAAGAAGAGAACTGGCAAATCAAGCAAAGGAGATTTTGCTGTTCCCAGAACAATGGACTGCCAAGAGTCCAACTCTCAGATCCCTGAATGTGTTTGGCATTATTTAGATCAGGAGTCACAGAAAATATAATTAATTTCGAAGACCGAACTTTAGAGGTGTGGAGAAATATCCCTGCAGATTTCTTGGAAAACTGAATGCAAACATCTTGAAAAGAATGAAAGCTGTTATTAAAGGAACGAATGCTGAAAATGAAACTCCTGATGTCCATCTTGACTGAAGGACGCGCTCTGACTTTTGCACGGCACAGTATCTGTCCTTGTTAAGAATGTAATCTTAGCAAAATCTGGCATTCGGTATGTGATTACCGTGGCATTTGCAGAGCGCTCATCTTCACATTGAGCTCAGCTATAATCCGGAGTAAAGTCCCCACTTCGGCCTCGCACTGGGCCAACTCCGAGTCAGCAGATGCCAGACTGTCGTTCTTCTGTGAGGGAAAATTATTTTAAATACACATTTGTTGGTACCTTGTGCTTATACTCGGTAGCTGTCTGACCAGAAACAGCTACCATACAGGTGCACTCTGTTGGTTTACAATTACTGACTGTAGTCCATCTATGGGAAGAGACCACCACTCAGACAGTGGTGGACTCTGCTGCACCTGATTCCTTGAATCAGCAGCCAACTTTTCCAACATGCTCCTACCATGCTGGTGTCACTGCTGTGCTGAGAAAGCTGCACCACTAATATCTAGCCAGAAGTGGTTCGATGGTGGTCCCTTTTTATTAAGGGGGTGACTGATATGGCAACAGATGGGCTACAGCCTGTAACTGTAAACCTGAAAAAGTGCACATATGGTGGTGAAACAGCTTCTGGTTAATGGCCTCTGTTCATATACAAAACGTCAAGATTTCAGCTCTGAACAGTCTGTATGTGCAGCATAGTGTATATGAAAAACAACCTTGGACAATTCACAAGTGATTGGACTGGCTGTTAAACGGACTGTTGTTTTGAGCGGAGGAAACAGAGGAAACAGACACATCCTGCAACCCCACTTCCTGCTTCTGTAGCCGCACATGTAACTTGAGAAAATTCTGAATTCTTGGCGTATACTCTTATGCTTTATAACCTGTGTTAAAGCATAACAAAGCTTTAACCAAAGGCATATTATTCAATGCTTAATGACTTATTATTAGGTATAAATTCTTAACTAACTAAGCTATGTGGTTATGAGAGTGAGGAATGGAAGTGTTGGCCCACATACAGGCCCCGTGCAGTTTAAAGGTTTCATTTTCTAAATGAAGGGTTTAATTTAAGGTGATCACTACGTGGCAGGTGGAAAAAAAACCCACACTGAGATCAAACGGTGCAATCACACCACAGTCTATTCTGATACGAAGTACAAAAGTGCTTTATGACTAATATTAAGCTCCAAGCTGTGGTTTTGAAGCTCCTGTTTGTCCTGTGAATTGACTTCTACTGAAATCTCTTACTTTTACCAGACGAGCTTCATAGTAAAAAAAAGGAGGTTAAGAATAGACTGCTGAGAATAAGTTGAGTTCACGTCAGTCACCCAAAGGTCGGCATGCAAAGAGACTCACCTCAGTCATTCTGCTGATCTCTCGCCAGTCTGAACTCTGTCTCTGTGCTTGAGAAAGCAGATGTAGAGAGCCTCAGGCTTGAGAACAGGGGCTGCTGTCCTTTTGCTGTGTGTGATTATAGCCTTGAGTAGTTCCACACGGTGCCTGTCTCTTGGCATGCGCTGCTGTCAGACCAACCCACCTCTTAGCTAGCCAGTTGCTGCTATGAGCTGCTTTGTAATAAATCCACAGAGGTTCACTTTCCCCTCACATTGTGATAAAGACATCTGGTGTCATGCTAATGGAAGCCATGATTACTACCCCCCACCCATGCTCTTGTGAGATCTTTTCCTGTTTTGGTTTAGGCTTGTCTCTGCTGAAGGTATGATGGAAGATGGTGGAGAGAACTGAAGAAAAGACTGGGAAAATACTGATTTTAAGTTTCATAGTGTTTTTTATGGAAGCCCGTTTTTGCCACTTAGAGAAAAAAAGGCCCTATAGTAAGTCATAATTATGAGATGCTAAATCATGATTTTGAGAAAGTAAGTCGTAATTATGATAGTAAGTCATACTTTTGAGATAGTAAGTTATAATTATGAGATGCTAAGACATAATTATGAGATAGTAACTCATTATTATGAGATAGTAAGTCATAATTATGAGATAGTAACTCATAATTATGAGATGCTTAGTTATAATTATGAGATAGTAAGTCATAATTATGAGATGCTTAGTTATAATTATGAGATAGTAAGTCATAATTATGAGATGCTAATTCATGATTATGAGAAAGTAAGTCGTAATTATGACAGTAAGTCATACTTTTGAGATAGTAAGTTATAATTATGAGATGCTAAGACATAATTATGAGATAGTAACTCATAATTATGAGATAGTAAGTCATAATTACGAGATGGTAGGCATATTTATGAGATAGTAAATCATTATTATGAGATAGTAAGTCATAATTATGAGATAGTAACTCATAATTATGAGATGCTTAGTTATAATTAAGAGATAGTAAGTCATAATTATGAGATAATAACTCATAATTATGAGATGCTTAGTTATAATTAAGAGATAGTAAGTCATAATTATGAGATGTGGGCATATTTATGAGATAGTAAGTCATTATTATGAGATAGTAAGTCATAATTATGAGATGCTAGGTCATAGTTATAACATAGTAAGGCATAATTATGAGATACTGCATGGCCAGTTTTTCTTTAAGTGGCAGAAACAGTCTTCCACAGTTTTTAGCATTGCATCCTCAGAGTGAAGTAAACTGGATAAAGAGCCTAATTTTGAAGGCCTTCTTTCTGTTTTTGGTTTATTTTTAGTTGTAGCCTATTAAAGTTCTTGTCCAGAGAGTTCACAATTCTGATATTGACTGATTAACTATGTAAAATCTGCAATAAACAGGTTATGGAGAAGTGAGGTGCTGTCAGCTTCTCTTATAGCTATAATTACTCATTGCACAAGGCAGATAGACCCTAATCAGGAACATATCACTTACATATAAAGTTACAAATTCTGCTTGTAAATTTGACGTTTATAGTAAAAATCATGCTGAAATATATTTCATGAATGACATTATTATAAAGTTATGTTGCTCTCATGCAACATCTGAGTTACTACACTCATCGCCAAAAGAATAGCTGAACAAGTAGTTGCTCCCAGAAGGAATCAACCGGCAGAAATTAAACTTGGTGGGTAAGCTTGACATTGTGAGACATCTCCACCGAAAGGTGGGACTCATCACTGAAGATGACCCGCTGCCATTCTGAGTCACTCCATGACAATCTGGCACGACACCATGGTGTTAAGGGCAGTCATCGTAACAGTCTGCATGCATGGAGTCCTGCGCCGTACAGCTGTCTGCCAGTGTCAGTCTGAGCGTGAAACTTGAATCATTCATATGTCTCACAATGTCAAACCTACCCACCAAGTTTCATTCCTTTGGGCTGATTCCTTCTGGGTGCAGCTTTTCTTTTGACGATGACAGCGTACTGTAAAGCTTTTTAGAGGCATCGTAGATATATGAATAGCTGCTGGACTATGAGGGACCAACTAGGTGAACCAGTTTGCTACAGCGCCACCCCGTGGCAAATCAGTGCTAGTGATATTTTGCAACTCTTCTGTTTGGAGTATGTATTCCACAGTTTGTACTACTTTACAAAAAGCCTGGCACACCAAAATAATGAGTTATTACATATTAAAAACATGATCATTACAGGATAATAAGTCATTATTCAAAATGTTGACATACCACTACCTAGGTTGCATCTTCAGTGTAAAAAGGTTGGAATTCAAACAAGACTGCAGTGATGTCGTGTTAGACTGAAGTGACTCAGAATGGCAGCGGGTCATCTTCAGTGACAAGTCTCCCTTTTGTCTTAGTGGAGACGACCAACGAATCTGTGTGTGGAGGCACCGTGGTCAGCGCCAAGATAAGTCATTTGTTGTCTTGTGTCACATGTCCAGAAAGCCTGGTGTCACTCCACGTCCCATAATATGCAGGAACTGTGTGATAACATACAAGCTGCATGGGATGGATTATCACAGGACACCATTAGGGTCCTCTACGACTCCATGCTGAGACGTCTGGCATGTTGTGAACATGGTGGCCCAACGCCATACTGAGAGACACTACTTCTGTATGTATATTACCCACGTCTGTCTATTTTTCATCATTTTTTGTTCCTGGTAATGTATTGTTCCTAGTGTAAAGGAGGAAAAAGATGATACAGATTTGTGGGTTTGTTTGGGATTTGTTGGATGCGGACTGAGCTGTAATGTGGACGCTGGGCCTCTAGGTGGAGCAGCTGCTCCAATCTGTCTCCTCAACCTCCGATAGATTCAAAGAAGTAGACTCGCTTGAGGAAGTGTTGTGGAAATTGGTCTTTTCTGACGATAACAACGAGTTAAAGGATAAAGGTGAGCTGTGGAGATAAATCTATTGCTGTAGTGACATTGTTGTCAATAGTCGGTGCTTATTGTCTCTTCCTGCAGGTTAAACAGAGCCTCCTGAAAGCGCATATCACAGTGTTGGTGCTCCCGGCTAGCGAGCTTAGCACACCCATGCTAGGTAGTTAGCCGGAGTTAATCACTGTTTTGTTGTGGATATCTGCTTTACTCAGGGTACATTCTCAGTTAGTGTATCAGGATTAACTTCGCAGTGTTTTATTACATGTCCTATTCGCTTTGTAACAGTATTCTCCAACATTTAGCTTAGTTTAGTGTTTATTCACATTTCAGTCTGTTGCTTATTTATCTGTCATGACTGACAGGTTCAAGACAGTGACAGCCTGCATGCACTTTCAGTATCCTGCTATGTACTGTTTGTAGTAACGATATATGAAGCGCCACACGCTTTATTGTATAGCTTATTAATAAAATGTCCCGTTGTAGTCTAGTTGAGTGGAAGTGATTGCAGCACTGTCAGTATTGTTACTTCAAAACATAATGTGCCCACATGAGTGATGGAAGCCCATTTCCGCCATACAGTATCTCATAATGAATACAAAGTCATAACAATGACATACAATCATATAATAATGAGATGCTGAAACTCGTAATAATGAGATGCTAAAAGTCCTAATTATGAAATGCTAAGTCATGTTTCTGAGAAAATAAGTCATAATTATGAGATGCTATATGAGATGCTAAGTCACAATTCTGAGTAAATAAGTCACAATTCTCAGTAAATAAGTTATGAGAAGATAAAAGTCATAATTATGAGATGCTAGAAGTCCTAATTATGAAAGACATTATTTTGAGATGCTAAGTCACAAATATGAGATACTGTATCTTTCTTTAAGTGGTGGAAATGGGCTTCCATGGTTTCGTGTATAGTACTGCAGGAACTCCAGTATTTTCTCATTCTGCATAATTTGATGGTTGACATGTACACAAGGTCATTCAGAGTGGTTTGATGTGAAATGCTGTGAAACCTACGCAGTCAGAATTGTTTGCAGAGGTGGTGATGTAAACCAGACGTCAGAGTTTAACATCTCTAAAAGCTCCCTCACAGAAAGTTATTACACAGAATGGCTATGAATTTGCCGGATGTCTGACATGTAGTTTTCGGACAGTTTAGTGATAAAGTTTTGGTCTAAACCGTGTTGTTTGTCTTTTTGATTTGAATCCTTTCATAGCGAAGTGGTACAGGCAGGGTGTTGTAAAGCAAAGTAATCCCTACAGAAAACTTACAACACAGAAGTACAGCCAGTGTTTATGAGGGAAGGAACATAAAGGGAGACTGTAGCCAATAGGAATTCCCAATAGATGTATAGTGCATGCTGGGTAGTGTTCCGAGGGTACAATAAAGATGATACAAAATTGTGAATTCTGTCAAACAGACGAAGCTGAGAATGCTGTGCTACAGGTCTGACAAATTAAACTCTAGTTTTAACAAGGAACGCCTCTGAGTGTGCTAGGTGCTGTTTTTCTTCTTTTCCCCCTTACAGTTAGAATTAACTGCTAAGCTCAAACTTGAAAGGTATGAACAACAGCAAAGTGTTTTGGATGCTGAGCCCACAGAACAGAATGAAACTGAACCCCTACAAAGGAATTCTAAACTAAACTCAATAGTACAGTAGGGCTGCCCTCTAGAAATCGACGAGTCGAATCGTCAGTCGGAGACCCTTTAAGTGAACTGAGAACCTTCAAGTCGACTGACAGCAGTGATCTTTTTTTTTTTTTTTGTAAAACAGACTAAAGATTACAAAAATGCACAAGAACTTTAAGGATTTAAAAATACATTTTAATAATTATTAAAAGGGGAATAATAAATATATATTTAAGTTCTAACTGGGCTATGACGCATGCTTGCTAAAAAATTAAATCCACAACGTGCGCTGGCGGTTCACCGTTGAAGGGAGCTAAAGCTGTGAAGCTGAGACACACGGGTGGAACGTTTGCAGTGAAGGAAAAACGGACCGGAGACGTTTGTTTTATTATAATTCCATTATTTTAGAACCTAAATTACAGATATTTTTATTTATTCGTTTACAGCTAAGATTATTTTTATTTAAGTACAGTCACTTAATATGCCTGTCGATAAACGAGAAAAAAATATTTCAGCGCGGGTAATACAACTGTTTCAGGTCTACCATTCTTCTTTTCATCTAAAAATAATTTAAATATTGACTAATTTGGTTTTATTTAGCAGTTTATTATTTATGAGAGATGAAAGACGAAGGGTCATCCTACTGAAGAAGCTGTTAAAAGTGAAATTAAAAAGACAGGCTATAAGTGCTAATTTTTAGCATAAATACGTGCTTTGCTGCCCGATGCTATATTCTGTAATTAAATCAGGCTCCAGTTCAGATCGTTCATCATATGCCACGTCTCTTTTAGTTCAAAAATATGTTCCTGTGACTCTGCTGACTTTCTAAATGAGGACATCAGATCTGAACCGTATGCAAATTGATTTACTGATTACTAGATAATGTATATGGAGAAAAAACCTGAACGAATAGTCGAATCGTCGGCCAGGACGGGCAAATCCAATTCGACTGACAAAATTCTGAGTCGGGTACAGCCCTATAGTATAGGTATTTCTATACAATATACAACAGAAGTGAGTACATCCCTGTGCAATATCACTCAAATGTCAAACAATTCAAAATTGTACATTCAAAATTCTGTAATAATGCACCACGTCTAAGTTGAACACTAGGGTATTTGCAAAATATGTAAAATGTTCAATGTTCAAATCTTTTATTTTTTCAATACTTTGTGTGTCCACCGTTGTTTTTGATGACAGACTCAGTCGTCCTCGGCATCTGGAGAGATATTCTGCCATTCTTCACAGATGATTTTTTTTCAGCTGCTCTTTGCTGAAGTGGTTGTGCTGCTCTACCGTTCTCTTTAAACTGTCCCGAAGGTGTTCTGCTGGATTAAAGTCAGGTGACATACTTGGCCAGGTCATAGTTTTGACTTTTTTCTTGTTTAGAAACTCTTTGGTGATTTGTCAGTGTGCTTTGGATCTTTATCATGCTGGAATATTCGTCTTCTGCCGAGCTCCTGGAGACTGAGAGTCATCTTGTCAGCCAGTATTTCGGTATATCTATAGACCTTCATGGTGCCATCTGTAAATGTCATCTCCCCAACACCTTTTGCACTCATGCAGCCCCATTTCATCACACTCCCGCCACTTCACTTCTTTCACCTCTTCTCACCTCCACCGCTTCTTTTCGTGCTCTTTAGCAAAGATTAATCTTGCAGTTCGTGCTGAGGAGAAAGCAAGTTTTTTTTTCTTGTTCACCGTCTGTAGAGCTTGACGTTATGCAATGTCCTTTGCATTACCTGAGCTGTCACAGAAACTCCTGTTTCCATTGATAATCCTTGTGCCAAGTCTGAAACCCTTACCCACCTATTTTCTGAGCTAGATTGTGCAAATAGCACATGGTCCGTAGCGTCGTTTTAGGAGGACGCCCACTGCGGCTCTGATTAGTGGTACTAAGGCTCTTTATGCCTCCTGATTACTGTTGCAACTGTATTTCAGTTGGTCACCGATCTTCCTGTATCCTGTTCTGTCTTTGTGAAGTCTCACAATCAGATTTTTCTGTTCCTCTGGTAGTTCTTTTCCATGTGGAGCCATGATGCAGACATGCAGACAGCTCATAGGTCCAGAACTGAGAAAGTTCTGGTGTTCACTGGTCATTTTATAACCATATTCATGCAATTAGGCTAATTGGAAATCACAGGTGTACCCCGCGTTGTTTCACTGATCACAGCTTTTCTAACTTGTGTGTTGGTGGTCAGAGGTGTATCCACTTTTGTTGCATTGTATTCCTACTTTGATGCCTGTATTTTCAACATAGTCTTTCTAAAATATTTGTTTTTGGTTGTTCATAAGAAGGAATACTGTACTTGTCAACTTGGAAATAATGCAGTCATTGATGATTGATACAGTTTTGAATTTTGAAAGTGATATTGCACAGGGGGGCACTCACTTTTGTTGTATACTGTAAAAGTGTTGTTTTTTTTTTTTTTCATTTGAGCGTACTCAAATTACTGTCAGTATTTTACTTAAGGATGTGGAACTGAGCAAATGTAGCCCACCAGTGGTCACTCATGAGTTTTTATGTTTATAGTCAGAGGCTGGGCATTATGGAGAATTCAGATCCAGGCCCAGCAGACGGAGAGGAGCGACCCAGGACCCGCTCCAACCCTGAGGGAGCAGAAGACAGGCGCAGCAGCAACGGCAGTTTAAACAGCACTCCGCCACCCCAGCCTGCAGTGGGCAGTCGGGTAGAAGGTGAGGGAGAGGCCTCCAGCACTGACGGTGCTCCGAGTTCCACATCCACCATCACCACGACTGTCCCTGCTCCGACTGCGGCCGCTGCGGCCACCACTACGGCCAGTGTGACTGCTCCAGTGTCTTCAGCAAAAGACTGGCCTAAAAACACCCAGCCCTCTGTGCCACCCCAGATCCCTCCACCTGCAGAGCTCCAGATAAGAGCACCAAGAGTCAACTGCCCTGAAAAAGTGGTACGTCAAAAGCACTAATTGGACAGTATTGCATGACGAGATGTGATGATGTAATTATTACCAGAGTTTAGTACTATTTGGATTAGTCATGAATGTGCATTACCCAGGCTGTAAAATGAAATTAACTGTATATGAACCTCTGGTTATGTCAGTCCCATGCAAAATGACATGCTGGTAAATATTGTCTTTGCATTTGGTATATGAGTTTTTGTATTGTTCAATGAATAGGGGAAATCAGGGAATAATTTACTCTGGCCCAAATCGAGCCGGTGTGTATTGGCCTAAAATACAGCACCAAACATTAAAGATTCACTGAATAATATTTAGGGGGAATATAGTATACAAACCCAAGTTTTCATTAGTGTATAATCACCTGTAACTACAAATGGTTGTGTTTTTGTTGGCTTAGAATGAGCGCTTCATATCTACATAGGGGGCGGGTCCTCCTACAACAGAGGTCACAGTGTTGCGATGCCATGTTTCTACTGTAGCCCAAAAAGGACAAACCAAACACTGGCCCTAGAGAGTGCCTTTGACATTATTATGTTGAAGTGGCAGATTGAATTTAGGGGCACCAGTTGGAAGGCGTAGCAAGAAGGAAGAAGAATCAGTGGTTGCTGCCAATGCTAACTGACTATTTTGTATTTTGAGAAGTTTGAGAACCCAAATTTGACAAATGAAGTATCACAGTTTTTATTTAGCACAGGACAAAGCAAAGGGGGTGAATCCTCATTATCAAAGAAGTAAAAACCTGACCTTCACCATACGTTCTACCGTACGCTTGGAATAGGAGGAGTGTTCAGTTGGTTGCAACCTGACACCTCACCACTAGATGCCACTAAAACACACTGCACCTTTAAAATCAGGGAGTAATAATTCTGGAAGTAACATTAATTCCCAGACTTGTGGAAAAGACTGTCTGAATAGTACTTAAAACTGATAAGGAATTTTAAATCACCCAAGATGTGTGTTTGATGAGCTGTGGGGTGTATTATATCTCTCAAATAGATCATCTGTTTGGATTTATCAGAGGAGATGTCACTGCAAAAACTGGAGTCCTTCAATGGGTAATACGCTGTCATCTGTTTTCAACCCATTTCTTTGCACTTTACTGTGGAATGCTGTATGTTTCAAGTTCTTGTGGTCCAGTTTGCTTATGTTCATTAAAACTTGTTGTTGCTCTTTAGGTCTAAGACAAATGCCCTCAATATCTCCCAGAAGATGATTGAGATGTTTGTGAGAACGAAGCATAAAATAGACAAAAGACACGAGTTTGCCCTGGTAGTGGTCAATGACGATGCCTTGTGGGTGAGTGTAATGAGGGTGATGTTTTCTTTACCATGTCCGATATATGCAGCACACACATACCTGCCAGTTTGAGGCTTTAAAAAAAAACCCACTGTATTTGAACTCTTGTTGTAGCTATCCGGCTTCACTTCTGACCCACGGGAGTTATGCAGCTGCTTGTATGACCTGGAAACAAACGTCTGTGAATCCTTCAGTATCCTTTGCATGTTAACTATTGTATTAACTGAGTCGTTGGAGGCTAAACTGAACAAAATAGAATGCCATAGTACTGTATGGTGGAGAAATAAGATAAGATAGGTAAGTCATCATAAACAGCTGATTCCTTAACGTTTTAATCTAGACCTGGAAGATCTTCTCAATGTAATGTAAGTAATGTGTTTTGTGATACAAGGTCATTCAGAGTGGTTTGATGTGAAGTGATTCATTGTAAACTTGCAGACTCTGATTTCTTTACAGCGGCAGTGGTAGTAATCAGGGGCCGCCATGTATGCAACACAAACATAGCCACTTTATTTACTATCCAACCAACATGTCTTCTGAGTATTTATATGTTCTGTTGATTATGGTACAACAGTCATAAATATGAGAGGAAAAATGTTTTTTTTAGGGGATTATTTTGACTTGCATGTACCTCACTGCCATGAATGGATAAAAATAAAAAGACATTTTAGGGAAGCATATATCTAATCATTTCATGTTATAACTTTCTGTAAGTGGGCTTTTAGAGGCATTACCTATTCAGAGGTCTGTTGCCATCACTGTAAACAATTCTAACTAGCTTAAGACCAAGCTAATAAGTTTCTAAAGACTGAGTTTCTCTAGAACAGAGCATTTTATACCAAACCACTCTGAATGACTTTGTTTTCATCTCAGCCATTTAATTGAGTAGAATTTAAGAATCAGTGGAATTCCCCTTTAAAGCGAGCACAGTGAGGCAACTCTGTGTTTATCACATACTCTTGCACTTCTGCTTACAGTCTGCAGAAGATTGAGCTTCCACTGATGGACAACGTTCAGACGATTCCACCTCCATTTGTGGTTCGTACTCTCCTCATCTATAGTCGGCATGCTGGCCAGCTACAGTTCAACCCGTCGGATGCTGTCAGTGTAAGTGACTAACCACGATCTTATTTTTTGACATCATGTCATTTTTGCTCAATTGCTCGGTTTACCTGCACCTACACTATATGTCTCATTCTTCTTTTTCCCCAGAAAATGCTGCGCTCCCCATATTTCTTTTTCGATGTCATTTATCTTCATAACGGAGCAGATGAACAAGTGGATGACAACAGCTGGAGGGTATTTTAATTGCATGTTTCTCTGCATCATCAAATCTTGCTGGGCTACAGATACAAGGGTTATAAATGCATCATTAATTCAGTAATTTCAGTAATTAATTCATTTTTCTTCCTTCATACTCTGACTTTGTGTCATCTCTGCAGGATATATACGCATCCTTCTCTAATCTGGACTCTAAAGGGATGTGCTACCGCTTTGAAGTGTCGCTGTGTGGCCCTGCCATAGAGCTTTACAACTGTATGGCGAAGCTGCTCTGCCATCCACTGCAAAGGCCCTTCCAAAGTCATGCCTCTTACAGCCTGCTAGAGGGCGACGAGCCACAAGAGATTGAGGCCACAGTCTAAAGCAGATGTTCAGTCCTGGATCCTGGAGGAGCCCTGTTTTCGTGTTTTGGAGTGTCCCTGTTTTAACATATGTGATCCAACTAAGCAACTAATTAACAAGCCCTTCCTGAGCTGAAGAGGGCAAAGAGAAAGCAGAAAAACACTAAAATGTGCAGGGCAGTGGTGTTCCAGGACCGGCACAGATTCATTGCTGTAGTGCAGTGCTGACGGGATCTGGATGAGAAGGAAAGGTGTACCAACAAATCAGCTTGACTGTAGCCTTTCATCCCCTTCGGAACACCACCTAATGAAGAACACTGAACGAGGAGGGTGCTGAAGAAAACCTTTTGAATGAGAAGGATCTTTTGAATGAAAGGATCTTAGCCTGTGGACTGCAATGGACTTGGCATTGAGACAGTGTTTTTCACCAGTTGATCTCAGTACTTTCTTTTTTGTATATCTGTGTTTATGTTCTTGTCTCCTGTTTCATTGTTCATTGGTTAACGGTACAAAGTTGATTTGCTTTTACCTAAACAGCTATAAACCCTGATGTGAAACAAAGATTTCTCCCCACACAGATTTGTCTCCACATCTCAACCACAAATATTAATTTGAAAGGATACATAACTGAACATTATGCTCAGCAGAATACATGTAAAGAAATTCTGTTGTGTGAATTATGTTACTGCATAGTGGATTGGGCAGTGATCTCTTTATTTCATTTCCAGTCTAAGTAGCCTTAATACAGTTATTCTTATAGTTATTAATGCGTTTAGTAATCCACTTGCATGAGGGAGGGGAATGTCAAAGGAAAACGAGCAGAAAATGTTTCTGAAACGTTTTTAAGAATTATTAAAAGGTACAGAGAAAATTGAACTCTCACCTTGCAGACCAGGTAGAGCACCAAAACTGTCCTCATTAGAGAAACAATTCTTTCTTCTATGAGAAATAGGAGAAATCAAGCTCCATTCTTGTTTCAGAGCTAGAAAGAAATCCACTGGTGTTTCTGTTCATCCTTCCACTGTGAGAAGGCAACTTAATGATATGGGTCTGAAAGGATGTGTAGCTGTCAAGAAGCCCCTGATGACAAAATGAGAGACCAAAAAAAAAAAAAAAAAAAGAGCAAACTAAACAATGGAATGACCATCCCAGAGTCCAGATCTCAAGACCACTGAATGTGTTTGGAATTACTTGGATTGTGAAAAGCAGAAAATTCAACCAACTTTTAAGACTGAAGTTTGGAGGTGCAGACAAATATCTCTGCAGCATCCATGGAAAAACTGAAAGTGGGTCTTGTGTAAAGAACAGAAGCCGTAATGAAGGCAAAGACAGGAAACACTAAATGCAGAAAATAACTAATTGTTCAGACTTTTTGGTCGTCCCTGCTGCAGAAAAATGAATGACTTATTTATTGGCTATTTTGACTGGAAATCACCTAAATGAAAGATGGTCTCTGACTTTTACACAGCACTCCAGGAGCTCCTGGGTAAATAAACTATAAAACAAAACAAACGATGAACTCTGAATTTCATACCTGCTTCTTCTTGTGTATATTTTTGTTGACCATGACTCCACAGCTCATGATCACACATTTTTCAAACGTCTCGCTCACATGAACAGAGAGAGCTTTTCTGTTCTACCAGAATGAACTAAATGACATGTGGCCTTGTACTTAGTTTGTTATTCTTTGCTTTGATGGGGAAAAGCTGCCTTCGAATACTTTCATGTTTGTGAAGGGAGAGTTTGCAGACTGTTCTTTCTGGGTTATTACTGTCCTACTTGTAAATGTTAGCTTTTATCACTGAATCAGGAAATGAATTCAAAAAATAAAGATATAAAAAACGAATGCATATTTCCTTCTCCTCATGTCTGGCCAAACAGAGATACTGATGATATGTCCCAGATGTTATCTGTATATAAACAATACATCAACACAAACTTCCAAAACTTTTTTTCCAATTATCCAGACGGTACAGGTTTGCCATTAATAGAAACTATTACATGGTTACATACACACACTTGCATCTCAAGCATTTTTATAGCCTACTTCAGCATTTGGTTACTAAAACTGTCATATTCAAAATTTGGGCACCCCAGTCTATTATCATTTTTGTAATGTTCTCAACAAAGAATACACATATGCATACATTATTGCACAATTTATTTGTTGAACTTAACATACTGGACAAAAATATCATGTGCAATGTACAAAAGTTATGGTACATTTATATGTTGTTGTTTTTTTTGTTGTTTTTTTTTTTTGCAATGTTTTGTAAGCACTAACATCTGGATAAAAGTGCTATAATTAAGAGTGTCCTATTTATTTTCATAAATCAACAAAGCATTTCTTTTTAGTGGAGTGTTCACAGTTATTGACCTGCTCAAAATGACTTTTTTTATCAGCGTCGTGATAAAAAATCAGTGTGTGATTTTAATCTTCAAAAGCATAAAAATAGGTTGAAAACTTAAAAAAAAAAAAACCCTAAAATTAACTAATATTAAAATTCACTAAAAACTAAAATTAAAATTACATTTATCTGTAATATTTGCAGTAAGTAAGTGAAGGGTCTCATTTCTAAATGCTTGTATATTAATTTATAACAAAAGTATAACATCTGACTTTTCATTTCTCCTATAAAGGTGGTATCAAACAATATTGCATTATTTCTTGTATATGTAAAGCCCACTCCCAACGGCATATGTCATAAAAACAATTCTTGAAAATGATTTATGATACATTTTGCAGCATAACCTATAAACCTATAAACCAAATATGTATTTAAAATGATCTCCAGTGTAAGATGATGTACTGCCAGCAATTAATGAAGCAGAATACACAAAACAATCCATACTTTTACTGAAGCCATTTAACTTCCGCTACACCCACGAGTCAATTGTTGTCTAAAATCAAATTGTCCCTAGAACAGCACTTTGCAGGAATTGTTTGTGATTGCTTTTGAACTTTCTGTAATGTGCTCCCTGCAAGTGAACAACACAACTCAACTTTGAAGTTGCATCCTGCCATTTAAAGCTGCCCAGTGCACAGGTCAGAAAATAATTGTCGGAAGACATTTTATAGTTGCATTAATCCTGGCTATCATTTCCTTATTCTAAGCCAATAATCGTTAGCCTCTTTTTCTCAGAAGTACACCTGGGTTGTCCCAGGCAGGGCTCACGTCCTTCGCGAGGTTTCTTAGAAAAGGGATTGCCTCTTTGCCCCACTGCCGTTCTGTAAATTAAAGCTGACCTCTCCCAACATATGCTTAGTACATAACGGGACGCCTATAAACACAAACAACATGGCCATCTGACCTAGTTAGCATGTTTACATTCTGTTGTTTCTTCAGAAAGTACATTCTACAATGGTCATGCAATTTCAGTATCACTGCTAGTGCGTATTACTAGAGCACGAATACAATGTACACTTCATCATGCACTGGAACTGCAATCGCTGTTACATGATCTATTTGAGCTAACTGATCTATTTGGTACGTGAATAAATGTAGAGGTTGTTCCAGTCAGTTTATATACAGTACTGTGTAAAAGTCACATGAGGAAACCGGATATAAAACCTGTTTATGTGGACAGTAAGCAACAAACACTAATAACATCAGTACAATAAGTAGTGATTTTATGTCAGTGTATTTGTTTAGCCATTTTCAAACCTTCTCTTCTCAATGCGGCTCAGTATTATTTGCAGTTATCAACCAGCTATCACCTGGTTTGGCTAAATTCTTACGGTAAATGAAGTGTGCTGCTGATAGGCTTTAACAAATCCATATGACGGCTGAAGGAGGTGTCTATTTGAAACCTGGAACCAAATTTTGGCAGCTACTTTTTTGAAGTGATGAAATTCTTGTTCATTTTGGTGGTCTTTGTCTATTTGAATGTAGTGATGAAACTGATTGATCATTAAAATCGTGGTTGATGACTGCGTTGTCAAAAATGTTAAATGCTGTCCAGCATCAACCAAGTTAACATACAACGTGGCAGAAGCCAGTGATGACACTAAGAGCCGTCTAAGAGAAGCAGTTATGAACTGTGGTCATATCGGTCACCCTGTCTGCAGAAGATGCAGAAAGAACTGCTGCAATCACCCACTATTTTATAGCAAACGGGTTCTGACCAATTGTGCTACCTTATTATAAAAGCATTTTTATAGGTCGCGCTCTACATAATACTGTATTTTGAGGTCTCCCTGCGCTAAAAGTACGAAGTCAGCTTTTTATTTGGCAGCTTCTTATTCAAATTTTCCCATTCCACCTTAAATGGTATGTTGTAGTTATCACACCTCAGGCGGCAGAATGTAAACGCAGCACCGTTTAATGTGGAATTGGAAGCCCACTTCAGCCTATCCTACAGGTAGGGTAGTTTAATCGTCTAAATGCCCTTATCAAAAAATGTTACAATTAATAATTAAGAAATTTTGATAGCATATATCAGCTTATCAGGGGACAGTAGTAATATGAAGCCGAATATGTAATAATTAAACTGAATTAAAATGAAAACCCATATAAAACATTTAAATGCTCTTATGTTTAAACCATTTGAACAGTCACATGGTGCCACCTTAATGTTAAACGTTAATGCACGTTTGATATGGCTTTCATATGTTTACATAAGCTTTTGTTGTTATTATTATAGTAGTTATGCAAATGAAAGTGTCACTAATATCAAGTTTTCAATATTAAACTTGGTAAATTGATTTTACCAAGTAAAAAAAGTACCAGTACTTTGTGAGCACATTTCATTTTCAGTACATTTTAACAAAAATACTAATTATCGTGATAGTTTTGGTCACTATAATCATGATACTAAATTTTCATATTTTTTATTTTGATTTGCATGTAATGTTATATGTTGTTTTTACACACTCACTGCTGAGACAAATGGTTTTGAATAACATGCTTAGGAATTTTGCACAGTGCTGTATATTAATGAAAACATTATTAAAATCAATTTCTAAAAGTAAAATGACCTGAATTCATTATCTGAATGGGATGGTACACTTTGAGAAAGAGAGGCTTGAGGTAACCCCAACCATTATAAAAAGCTGACTTCAGCTTAAAGTAGCTTGACTTCTGAGATAGATAAATGCTAGCATTTTGTACAAACCCTTTTCACAGGTCTGCCTTCCTGTTTTTGTCTTAAATGTCATCTGTGATCTGCGAGAACCCCTTTAGTCACTTTCTGTCATTTTAGAATGCTCCCATAAATTACACTTTCCGCCGAGGACAGATTGGAGAGAAGACAATAGGCTGCAGGAAAACCCCTGGCTTTCGTTATTTTCCCTTTTCACACCCCTCCCAGACAGGAGGGCCAGCTCCGAACGTCATCACTGCAAACAAGAACGCAGAGGATCAAACGTGTGTGATGCCTTCTGCACTGCTGGGAATATTTGTTATTGAGGCCTTTAAAAAGGACGACAGGTCACCATTGTTGCGCCTGTTCGTTCCAGCGATAGCCTCTGCAGTAGCCACAGGAAACACAATGGAGATGGCTTGTTTTGATCACCTGTGTTTATGCATTGCATTTGATCCAGGAAGAGATACTGAAAAGGTCCAGGGTTTGTCATTTGCTCTAAAGTTGTTTTTCTTGGATGAAATCAGGACCAGGTTCGGCAAAAGCTGCATTCTAGAAGTAAAATGTCTAATGCTGTCGCACATGCAAAATCTGGAACAAACGCATTGGCCACAACAACATTAGAGCTCATCTGTTAGAAATACACTCATCATCAAAAGAACAGCTGCACCCAGGAGGAAGTGTGGGATTGCAGTGCCACTTGGAAGGAAGATAAAGGTTACCAATAAATTATGATAAATTTAGACTGCTATGGGCAATATTTATTGAGCTACCCAGAAGTAGTGTCTCTCAGTATGGCGTCAGGCTGCCATGTTTGCAAATGCAACATGCCAGATGTCTCGGTGTGGAGCTGTAGAGGTTCCTAATGGTGTCCTGTGATAATCCATCCCATGCTGCTTAAACATTCTCACACAGTTCCTGCAGATTTTGCGGCAGGAGTGGTGGTGGAGTGATAACAGATAACCTTCTGGATGTGTGACGCATGACAACAAACCGTTCATCTTGACGCTGAGCCTCCACACACTGACTCGTTGATAGTCTCCACCAAGGCAAAAGTGGGACTCGTCACTGAAGATGAGTCACTTCATGACAGTCTGCCACGACACAAGGCCAGGACAGTTAGGTCAGTCATCATAAAGGTCTGCACGCATGTAGTCCTGCGCCGTGCAGCCGTCTGTCAATGGTGCTGCCACTAACAGGATGACTCATGGAGGGCATCACTGCTTGCTGAATGTCCACAATCATGGCTGTTGGGTCACTCCATGCATGTCGGACAATTCGTCTGCTTTTTCTCTCCATGGTTCATGTAGGTCGTCGAGATCCTTTAAGTTTCTGGTGTGTGCCTTCTTCAATCCACTGCTGCCAACAGTGGACTATGATCATATCCGCACGGCTGGTATGGCGGGAAATACGCCGATAAGACCACCCCGTCTCCATCAACCCGACGATGCGACCCCTCTCAGACTCTTTCAACTGCTCGAATTGCATTCAAACTCTTCTCAGAGGCATACTTTGCTTGCAAAGGATGTTACCGACACAACAGCACGAATCAGAATGGAAAGCATGTGCCATAGGATGACCTTATTGTCTGTAAGGTACAGCGATAAGGCCCGTCCTTACTTACATCCCATTCGCGACCGAGCGTGAAACATAAATCATTCGCATATCTCATGATGTCAAGCCTACCCACCAATTTGTATTACTGTCGTTTGATTCCTTCTGGGTGCTTTTTTTTTTTTTTTTTTTTTTTTGGATGATGAGTGTATATAACTAAGGCTTAAAAAACCTTGAACCAGTAAGAAACTGAATCAAGGTAAAGAACTGAACCAAAAAGAAGCTGAATCAATGTTAATGAACTGGAGCAATGTTAAAGAACTGAATAAACATTAAAGAACTGAACTAATTAGAAACTAAACCAATGTTGAAAACTGAATTCATGTTAATGAAACAATTAGAAACTGAAGTGATGTTTTAAATCTTAATCAATTTAAAGAAACTAAATATTAATCAAATCAATCCATTAGAAAATGAATTAATGTTAAGAAACTAAATCAGTGCTACTAAACTGAATCAATGTTAATTAACAGAAACAATAAGAATAACTACATCAATATTAATGAACTGAATCATTTACAAACTGAAGCAATGTTTGAAAGAATTTGAGAAAAGGTTAATAAGCTGCATCAATGAGGCAAATCAATCAAAATGAACTGTTTCATTTAGAAACTGAATCAGTGTTAATGAACTGAAACAATCAGAAACTGAATTAATGCTAAGAAACGAAATCAAAGGTAATGAACTAAATCAATAAAAAAATGAATCTAAGTTAATGAACTAAACCAATTAAAAACTGAATCAATGTTAAGAAACCGAATCAATCTTACTGTACTAAACTGATCAAAACTAAAACAGTGTAAACTGGATCATGTTATTGAACGGAATGAATTGTTAAGAAACTTAATGAATATTAATGAAATCAATCAATTAGAAATTGAATTAATGTTCAGAAACTAAATCAATGTTAAGGACCTGAATCAATGTTAATCAACAGAAACAAGGAAAAACTGTATATGATGTATCAATATATTATTATTGTGATATAACTGTCAATATTAATGAACTGAATCATTTAGAGACTGAATCAATGTTAAAAAAATGAATCACTGTTAATGAACTGAACCAATAAGAAATTGAATCAATGTTAAGTAACTGAAGCAAAAAAGAAACTGAATCAGTGTTAATAAACTCAACTAATCAGAAACTGAATCAGTGTTAACGAACTGAAACTGAATTCATGATTAGAACCGTAATCAATATAAGAAACTGAATCAATGTTAATAAATGGAACCAATCAGAAACTGACTTAAATCAACGTTAATGAACTGAGGCATTCAGAAACTGAATCAGTGTTGACTGGCACAATGCTGTGGGAGGGTGTCCTGCTCTGCTTAACTCCACCACCCAGTGTGAAGTACACACAACCTCTGGAGACGTTCTGGGAGGAGGGTCAGGAAAGAACTTTGCAGGAAATTTGTGCCAGCGTATATAAGCACCACAGTGATGCACAGTCTCCTAGTGTTTACATGTCTCGGTCTCAGCTGATATCACTAAGCGCTGTTGTGAAGCATTTATTGGACGTTTCAAGTGCACGTTAACATTGTGACTTCCAGAAATTTGAACCTTCAGACAACAAGGATCATCAAGCCGGTTTGATTTTCGGCAACGATGTACAACCACAGCAACTCCCGATCCAAAGTTACACTGGAGAAGAAGGTTATTCACAAATCCAAGGAGAAAAGCTGTGGCTACTATTTGCGGATTCTTTTCTTCTTCTCTTCGCTAATACAGTCGCTCATCATAGTCAGCTTGGTGCTGTTCTTGGTGTACGGACAACCTGGGAAGAGCCCTGAAGAGAAGAGGGTGGAGGAGCTGGAGAAGGGCTTCAACATGCTGTCCCAGGACAACACCAGGTTAAGGAAGGAGAAAGACAATCTCACCAGCTCACTGAAGCTGAAGACAACGGAGAAGGAAGCGGCTGACAAAAGGCTTGCGAAGCTCATGACCGATTTAGAAGCCGCCAAAACAAACATGACCAAAGTCATGCAAGCACTAGTAAGTCCTCATTCATTTCTATGTTTTTGATGACTAAAAGGAGAAATTGCTGTTGTCAGATGCTGCTGCATGCCTTTTTCAGGAGTTGCTTATTCTACCATTTCAGTTCCAAAGCAGGAAAGATAAGATAACCAATATGAAAAGAATGATTCAGTGGTCATAAATTCACATCCTTACTATTTCTGTTTATTACAGTCCCTTTGTAATGCAAGTAAACCACCACCAACTCGCATTGCTTCAATCCCGTTCCCTCCAGTCAGCACTTCAAATGGTAATTTATGTGATAGATCGTTCATTTAGGCCAATGATAGAAAATGAACAAATATTCTGCAAAATTAATTATAAAGTATTTTCACTGAAATGTGTTTCCTTAGATACAGTAACACTGTCCATTCTCTGTGCAGGGCACCTTAAAAGTCTACAGACTGCAATGGACCACCAGAAAGCTCTGTATGTAATTCTACAGAGCAATTTTACTCAAACAGTGCAAAACCTTAAGCTTGAACTGGAACGTGCAGCAAAAGAGAAGAGCAGGCATGAGCTGACTGCAATGCAACTGAAGCAGGAAAAAGAAGACCTGGCCTCTGAACTCCAACTTTACAAAAATAAGTGCAAGGAAGACTTTGTGTCTTCTCTGCAGGGTATTCAGACCGTTACTACTGCCTTCCTGGCAAAAATTGACAACCTCTTTCCTGAAAGTTTCACCTTCATCCTCACATGCAGCAAGCAGAGGGAACACATGGAGAGGATCCAAGCCAACTGCACCAACCTGTCCCGGCAAGTGGAGAGCAAGTTCCAAAGCTACTTGGACGTTGTTGGTGAGAAAGTCTCGAACCTCTTTGCCCAGAGCAGCCGGCTAGAGGTGCAGAACGGACGGCTGACGTCGAATCTGCTGCAGTGCACCCAGAGCCGCGCCCAAGAAACTGAACAGTGCAAGAAGTTGCTAGCAGAAGCCCAGGAGAGGCAGGACAAAGTGGTGGAACCCCTGCTGCAGGCCCAGAAACAACTGATGGAAGAAAAGCAAATGCTGCAGGCCCAGTGTGCACCAAAGGTAAAGAAGCTTTTGGATCTTTTTGAGCTTTGAAGTTGGAAGAAGGTCTGCTAGAAATATAGCCAAGTTCTTTAAGTCTTTCCTTTAAGTCATCTGTGATTATCACTTTATTTACAGCCTGTACCGCTGCCGAGAGCACCCATGGCGTAACAGTCCACCAAAGGTAGGTAAATGCAAACAACAGTTGTTGCAATGACTACAGATTTGGCACCGTATATGTTCTGTTATTGGCTACAAACAAAAAGATTTGGGGAGTCATCACAATCACAATAGAAAACACTGTTACTTACTGAAGTATTTAAAGTTGATTTAGATTATTATAATGTTACTATGCATGTCATGTTTACAGACAATTAATTTGAGATGTATTTGTAGTAATGTGCTCATTGACTTTTCTTTTCTATTATGTTTTTATCACTTATACAGGTGAGGTGAGCGACAGTGTGCTTCAGTCTCCAGACTGGCCTCATAAGACTTTTGGGGTGGGTTTGACTTTCATGGGCTTTTAGGGGAAAAAACGTGAACTGAATTTTAGCCTGTGATCATTTGTTAATTATACTGTGACAGCAATAGCATATCTATATTGTACATATGACAGAATGAACTGTTTGTATTTATGTATAAATGTATTTTGAACATTTTGGCAACAGTGTTGCAAAAAACTTTGGTCACTAATACAGCAAACCCCAGGGAGCCTCACTGCTGCATTACAGTGACCTACATAAACGATAAGAAACAGAGACTCCAAGACGAATAACTGTTGTGCTAAGATCCATTAAAAGCAACTAGCTTTTTTAATCCGTCTCTGTGACTGTGAAGCTTTGTAAGATAATGTTAAATAGACTGCAGACTTTGTTACTGAAGTACAGCTAAACGACACTTTATAGTTGATACTTGTATAGTTGTTATCAGTGTAAACTTACCATACAGGTTTTGTAAAGATGAGTTTTGTAAAGAGCGACAATCATCAGATCCAGTCATTGAATGTATCTGTCTTTTCCTCTGTCTCTCTTATTTCCATTCATCTGCACTCATAAATGACTCAAGAAAGAGTTAGATATTTTTCTCTAGCCTTTTTCTACTTAGTTACAATTTGTTATGCTGATAAGCAATATGCATATATATCTAAACAGAACTAACACTAACATTAATGTTATGTATCACATCATTTCATCAAGAACTAAACATTTACACAGCTGAACACCTCATGTGATGTTGAAGATTGAGATTATTGAAGAAAATCTCTGAATAAAAAACAGCTTCACAATAGACAATAAATATTGATATGAATATTGAATTTCGCATCACACAGTAATTCTAAACAACACCTATTTTTATGTAGTTACAAAATAAAAATGATTCAAATGTGCTTTATTCACAAATGAAATAAAGACGGTAGATACCAAAATACCCGATTTTACAGTGGGAATTGTATACAAATTGCCTTTATATTCACATATACTGCATAAATGTATAATAGATTCATAATTATTACTTAATATATGCATCCCACATCCATTTCAAGCCAAGAAATATGTATTGTCATTATGCACAGACTGCAAACTTGCAGTGGCTTAGACTTTTGCATGCTAAGTGACGACTACTCCACAGTCTAGTAAACAAAAGATTTAAAAATTTCTTAAAATATTCTTATGAGGTGCAACGGTGTATTTATTTTACAGTGTTACAGTCTAATTTGTAATAATTCATCACCAATGAACCAAAAAGAAAAGACAAGAACATTTCTTTGCTTCATTGCTTCTCCCAAGCACCTCCTCCCCCATACGAAAGGACTGATCTGAAGTGTTTGTGAAATTGTTCATCTGAAATTGCTTTAATTTAACCAAAAGGATTCATTAGATAAAAATTTTTAAATGATTAAAAGTAAAATTGCCTGTTTGCCATATTTTTTTAAGCTGAACTGACAAAAAAGTATTTTCACAGTGCATTCTTAAGCAAAGCAAGTGCCAAAGGCCATTCTTATTCTTCATTCTAAACAATTACCCTTCAGTGCTATCCAGCAAGCCATCTGTTTTATGACTCAGAGTACAGTACTTACTGTGTTGACTGAACCTGAACGGTGTGATTTGTGGGACCTTTGTAACCTCTCTAAGTCAAGTAGAGGAATGCAAGCTGCATGACGTCATTGAGATGAATTGTAGGAAGAGGTAATGGTATGGCTTGCTGTGTCAAGCTCCTGTCTGCTACACGCAAGGCAATGCCATCAGAGGGGGTAAGGAGTTCAACAGACGAGCATAAATACCTAAGTGAAGGTCAAATTGACAAGAGAACAAAAGCCAGTGGGGACCGCGTTCCTAAAACAGCCAAAGGAGCATCTAGAACGTTAATTAGGTCAGGAAAGCACCTTCAGCACATAAGACTCAACCCAGAAAAAAAGGGTCACAGTTCTCCAGGAGAAAATTTATTTAGACCTACATTCAATCATATGACATTTCCTGAAGCTTGGGGGTTAAAAAAATGGATGATCAGAATGTAAAACTCAGCGTTTATGTTTAATCTTGTTAATCTAATGTTTAATATATAGTCAGATACACACGTCTTCCATTACTTGTCTTTATAAGGCACATCAAGTATATTTACATAGCACATTTTATTCAATGAGGCCATTGAAAGTGCTTTACAAATGAGAAAATATAAAGAGATTAAAAACTTTAAACTTAAAATTACAACTTTAAAATATCTAGAATAGCCATGAGCACATGACTAAAACAATAGATTTAAAATAGACAGAATCAAATGTTTAATTAAAATTTTAAATAAAAAAATGGACCTAAATTAGAATAAAAGAGTATCATTACAGGGTAGAAGTGTTGTAGAACAGTGTTTTAAACTGAAACATTTTCAGTCTGGATTTAAAAGTGTCGTGTCAGGTTCTTCTAATGCTCTCTGTCAACTGTTTTTATTTAAGCGGCATAATAGGCTAAACACTGCTTCTCCATGTTTAGTCTTTAGTTTAGCCAGACTAACTGGCTAGCTCCTAATAGTCAGATTAGCTCCTGATATTGCTGCAACATATCAGATAGATATGCTGGTCCTACACCATTCAGTGTTTTATAAACCAGTAATAGAACCTATACTGATATCCAGTGTAAGGATTTAAGAATGGGCATGATTGGTGAAAGGGTGTACCCATCTTTTTGGTGAGGTATTCCCTTCTTTTCCTCCTAGTGACTCTGGCAGCTGCATTTAAACTGTCTGATTGTCTTTTTGGGAGTTCAGTTAGGAGACCATTCTGGTCGATCCTGAATGAAATAAAGGATTCAATCCTGGTAGAAATAAAGGTGTGAATGAGTTTCTCTGGGGTAGTAATCTCTAATCCTGTAATCTTGCTGATGTTCTCAAAGTGACAAAATTCTGATTTGGTAACTGCTTTGACATGACTGCTAAAACTGAGACCAGAGACAATTAACACACCAAGGTTACATCCAAGATTGGAGAATCAAACGTAACATTTCCAACTGTCAAATTACAAGTTGAAAATACAAGTGAAAATAAGTTAACATGTCCTCTACAGCAAAGAAATTTGAGGGAAAAAAAACACCATAAAATGTAACTGAATGTTTTCCCCAACATTCAGCATATGAACACATTTACAATTGTGTTCTCTGTAGAGGATATGTACATATTTTCACATACAAATGCATGTCTGACACTGAATTTGTTCATCTTGCTCTGGTCACATTAGGCACAATCCATCATGTCATATCACATTAAAAAGACTTTTTTTTTTTTACCCTCATACTCAATTGAAATATAATGCTCACCACGAAGAACACCTTGAAGAACTGAGTTTTGAGTGTGTCACAGTGCATGTTTAACCTCGGCCACCTACCAACCCACTAACAGATACCTCAGAGGCCCTTTCAAATTTGTGCTACAAAGACGTGTTACACGCTTCTTTCTAAATTCTTCAAGTAACTAAAGCAGGGGTTCAAAATTCCGAACTTAACTCACCTTGGAGTAGTTTAGGTATGCAGTGTAAGCAGCCATGGTGATGGCCCATTAAAAAGTGATCAAATAAAGCTTAAAGTTAGCAGGCTGGGCAAGAAACCCTGCTTTGTGAGAGAGACACAGACAGTTTATGAAACCTAGTTTCCAAACACTCAGCCGGTGACAGTGAATGAAACTGAATGTTCTGAAAATCTAACAACACAGCACCTCAAACCTATTTGGAAAGAAACACGAGAAATGGGGTTTTCCATCATGACCCTTGAAATGAAATTTGTTGCAAAATACAGCAAAACAGTGCACTTTAATAAAGAACAACAAATGACAACAAAATACATCACCACATACTACAGCTTCATACTATCACTATTTTCCAATGCAAAAGTCTCTAAAAATCACATCCAAGATTTCCTCAGCCCCCACCTTACCAGTGATCCTACCCAAACTGCTGAGGCCTAAGCGCAGTCCCTCAGCTGCCAGTGCCAGGTCTATATCCCTGTATTGATGATACTGATTCAAGGCATCCACGCACTTTTGCAGGTGAGCTCGATGACGAGTCTGAGTCAGACTTGGGCTGCCGGCTAGTGGGTCTCCACACCTTTGGCAAAAACAGGGGGTGATTTAGTGTTACAGTGATAGCACTTTACTCCAAATACAGTTGATCTGTCAAAACATACATGGTGTTAAAACTTTCTATAGTTTGACACTAGACCGTAACCGTAGGGCTAAGGTGGTCAACAAGTAACGTAAGTTAATACCCCCAAACCAATTAGCAACCAAAACACATGACATTGTATTACATATGTTCTATTGTTGATAAAATCAGCAAAAGAACAGATTACTTAAGAGCTCCACAGGGTTTGGGGCAAGCGTGTGAAGATGCATGCTAAGTGGTGGCTTATGAGCTTTCATTACTTGTTGATTCTAATAGCCTTGCAGTCTCAGTACAAAACTAAAGAAACAAACATCGGACATCAAGCATGTGTTAGTGGATCTCCTACATTCGGGGTAAGTATGTGTTTATTTGATTGTTCCCCAAAATATCACTTAACCATTACAAGGAAAAACATCTTTGTTCAAGCTGGATGGTAACACTTACAGTGTCTTTAGTCTGTCCTGCAATAATGTGAGGAAGTCATCCAGCCCTTCTCTGCTATGGCATGACAGAATACTGACTGGAGCCATACCGGTTGTCTGTGTGAGAACTTTCTGGATGCTATTAATGTGCTCTTTAGGGAGGAGATCACTTTTGTTAAGGATCAGAACACAGTGCTGCTCGTGGTCCTTTGTATCGGGCAGCACGTTCTTCAGATATCCACTCAGGAAAGCGGAAACCATCTGAGGTTCTTGAGGAAGCTGCGTTGAGTCAACCAACACCAGCGTCAAGTCTGCCAGCTCCACCCTACGGAAAGAAATATTTCAGTACGATCTGATCAGTGAGGAAGCCTCAGAGCCTTCTAGCCTTTCAGAGGTCAAATGATATATATATATCATATTAAGTTCATTTTTATGTAATATGACCATCATGCTTGTATTATTTAAATTCTGGAAATACTGTAGCAACTCCTATGTCATTGTTAGGTTTTGATTGGAAACGAAAAGGTTAAATTCTTAAAATGCTCAGTGAAAAATTATCCATTCAGGATGTTTTTCTCCATTGTATCTATGTAAATATGGCCAAGCAAGTTTTCCCATTGGTTAGGACTTTAGGAACTGGTCTTCAGGCCTGATGCCAGATTAACTACTAACGTAATTAAGAACTGACAGTAAAGTCAACCAATCATGATTCAGTGTAAAAGTCCTACCAAAATGTAGATAATATGTCATCATGGAATATCATCTACAAACTTCAAATGTCCATATTTAATCTGGGACGCTCAAAAAATGAATCCACATGAATTGCTTAGTGCTAACATACTACTATAATCCCATAGGTGCGCTAACATAAATCAGGGTTTTTTTGTCATGTATATGACAAAGAAATTACATGTATGGCTTGAACTGAAGAACCAGCTTATTACTATTATAAATATTTCTCATATACATTTCAAATAGGAATTAAAAAAATTTTGGCAGATCCAGCCGTCAGGTCCATAGAAGTCTTAACCTCTATAGCCTAATAATAGCTCATCATTTAGCATGGTTAACCATGTAGTGACTAATCCACTTTCGGAAGTGGACAAACAAAGATGTTTTTTTTTTTTCCTCAGTGAAGCATTGAGGAAACAAATCCACGATGAGAGTACGCAATGCTTTAAATATGAGCAATACTAATAAAATTTCAGACAATGTGACTTGTGGCAGTGATCCTCCCCTGTGGGACAAACACAGACATCAGGGTACAGAGGATGCTTATTCTCCAAGCCTCCTTCCTGAAGCAAATCACCATCCTATAACCTTTCTGGCCTGGAATAAAAAGACCCACCTAATGCATGAGATTGACGCACACTTCCTCAATATCTTTGTCACTCCTAATGCGAGAGGTGAGGGTTGCCCTCTGGCCACGCTACACGAAAAGATACACAGTAGAAGGAGCTGTCTGGGATTTGTGTGTGAGAGTGCACATGTCCATGTATGTTTGTGTTCTGTCTTAATTTTTGGGTAAACATTATGCAACTAGGGCCGTTATATGGATATTGCATAACCTATTATTATCACAATGCCTATGTACTTTCCTTCAGTAAACAGGAGTGAGTACAGGAAGTGTACCCGAGACTAAATTTAAGCCCCGAAAAAAAAAACAAATAAATTAGGAATGATTGTTTCCTCCTGCTCCACTGTTTATACGGAAAACGTGAAGCACGCGTTTCCTTCAGTAGGGAATCTATAAAACATGTCAAGTCTATAGCACGTCAGAGTGTTTAATTTAAACACTGTGCTGTTTATTTTAGTCCCTGTTTTTCCATGGGCGCCACCTACATCTGCCGAGCGCGGCGGACACCCTCTTGTTCCACACAGTCGCCCGTGTCCCTCAGGCCCGCTGTGTCACTCATTAGGACAGGAAAGCCCCCGATGTCCAGAGTAGTCTCCACTACATCTCTGGTTGTTCCTGCTATGGGAGATACGATGGCAGCGGGACGCTGACCTGTAGTGAAGTAAAAAAAAACAACAAAAAAAAAAAAAGACAATAAATAACATGAAAAAGAAACATGCACTCATAATTCGCTATCATATCTATATCATGCCTAATATTCTCATATCAATAACACATCCCATGCAAATTCCACCTGAAATCACTGAGCTGGAAAGCTCATACAGTGAAAACATACAGTGCCCTCCAGCACCATTAAGATGTGTTAAAAGCCTTAAAATAAATTCAATTTTTATTGCAGAAGTATAATCTCACACTGAAAATCGTAGAAAAATGTAACCTTTAACTCAAGTGAATTGAAAAAAAAAATCCCTGACTAAGAGGAATTATTTTTCATAAAATCACCTGTTCCACAATTATTGGCACCCCTAACAATTGCTAGAAAATAAATGTAATTGAAGCATTTCTGTCATTTCTACTGTAGTTTATAAAGTTGATCAGAGTATCTAGGAACCTTTAATTAGTAATTCATCACTTCCTGTTTCCCTGGGGTATAAAAATGACATAACACAGAAGCCTATTTCTCTTATCCACTCTTCAACGGCATTCAAGTAAGGCAGATGTGTGTCGACCTTCATAGGTCAGGCATTGGCTACAAGAAAATAGCCACTCGCCTACACCTGTCCATATCTACAGTCAGAGAAATCATCAAGAAGTTTAAAACAACTGGAACAGTGAGGAGGATGGCAAGAGAAGTAAAAGTTCTCCAAAGCTCACTGTTAGAGAATTGCATCAAAGAGTAGCATCTTGGTGTCACAAAGTCTCCATAACAACCATCAGGCGCTATCTACATGCCAACAAGCTGTTTGGGAGGCATGCACGGAAAAAGCCTTTTCTCGCTTACAAGCATAAACGTAAACGTCTGGAGTTTGCTAAGCGGTACTGGGACTTCAACTAGGACCGTGTGCTTTGGTCAGATGAGACCAAGATAGAGCTTTTTGGCAACAAACACTCTAAGTGGGTCGGGCGTAACACAAAAGAAGAGCATTCGGAAAAGCACCTCATGCCCACTGTGAAGTATGGGGGAGGATCGGTGATGCTGTGGGCCTGTTTCTCTTCCAAAGGCCCCGGGAACCTTGTTAGGGTGCATGGCATCATGAAGTCTTTGAAATACCAGGACATTTTAAATCAAAATCTGGTGGCCTCTGCCTGAAAGTTGACGCTGGGTCATCACTGGATTCTCCCATCTTGTGAAACATTATAGGAGAAGATTAAGTGCTGTCTTGTTGGCAAAAGAGGGTTGTACAAAGTATTAACATCAAGGGTGCCAATAATAGCGGCACAGATGATTTCATGTAAAATGATTATTTCTTAATGTGTAATTTTTTCCCCACTGAATAAATCCACTTGAATTAAAGGTTGGATTTTTCTCTTTTTTGCATTGTTGTCCTATATTATCTGGGAAAAAAAAGAATTTATTAGAAGCCTAAGAACACATCCTAAATGAGGGGTGCCAATAATTGTGGCAGGCGCTGTATCATTACTTTGAATGAGAAGCATGTACTGTCCCGATGAGGTCCTAACCCTCGAACAGTGTGTTCTAGTATCAACAGAAAAATAACACTGAGCTCTACAAGTCTGAGCTGGATTGGAAACAATAACAGGAATAAATCAGAGAACTGATGAATGCGGGTCACTCGGGGCAGGAAACCCAACGATATCCACATCCCCCCTGTGCTCTCTGCCACTGTCATTATTGGCCATAGAGCAAGAAAGCTCAGCTGTTATCTACAAGTGATGTAGATAAACACTAAATATTCTCACCCTCTTTCATAACTGTAACATTTGGCAAACTCACTGCTAATTAAAATTCAATGCAGCATCTGATTCTACCTGAATGCTACCTGAAAAGTTCACTTGTTGAATGACTGAAATAGATCAGTCTTAAAGGCACAATAATAAAAAACGGCCGTTTGATTCCAAGGGTTAAAGAGAGAGTGGAAAATATTAATTGATACATAAATCCCCTTTTTATGTTTTAAGTTGACCTCAGGAAAAAAAATTATACAAGCAAAGTAGGATATGAGCCTGTTTTCCTTCAGTGCTTCTGATGTGTGATTAATCATTTTTGGCTGGTTCACATGGGCGCTGGGCCACAACAGATGGGTTTCCTCATTAGATAACCCTTCGCTAAGAGACCTTAAATTTGTGCTAAAACCACTTTATATTAACACCAACCAGAATTCTGTTACGAATGTTTTATAAATAGGGTGTCTCATAAGTGAGGAATGTAAACCAATTTGGAATGTAACCCACGTAAAATGAAAACAGACAGACAGACCCTGATCCAATTTTAGGCACAAGCTATAAGGGGAAGGGGGAAGCCTGTCAGGTCATGTCACCAGCGTGGCGGCCATCTTGATTTTCCCCTAACCCCATTACTTGGGTTTTCATTTTACACTCATCATCGAACGACAGGAATGAAACATGGTGGGTAGGTTTGACGTCATGAGACAACCAAATGGAGATGGAGAACTGACGGAGCATTCAGAGAGGATTGATGCCCCCCATGAGTCATTCTGATGCACCATCGGCAGACGGCTGCACGATGCAGGACTGCATGTATGCAGACCGTTTCGACAACTGGCCTTAGCACCACGTCAACATCGCCAAAGACTGCAATGGTGTCGTGCCAGACTGTCATGGAGTGTCTCATAATGGCAGCGGGTCATCTTCAGCGACGAGTCCTGCTGTTGTTCTGGTGGAGACGACCAACAAATCCATGTGTGGCGGCACCGTGGTCAGCGGCAAGATGAACGGTTTGTTGTCATGCGTCACACATTCAGAAGGTCTGGTGTCACTCCACCTCCACCCCTACCACACAATCTGCAGGAACTGTGTGAGACTATTCAAGCTACATGGGATGAATAATCACAGGACAACATTAGGATCCTCTAGAACTCCATGCTGAGACGTCTGGCATACATACGCCATAGCAAACATGGCGGCCTGAGATACACTATCTCTGTATGTGTAACTCATTACATATCGCCCATATCAGTCTAAATTTATCATAATTTATTGTTCCGGGTAACATTTATCTTCCTTCCAAATAGAATTGCAATCCGACACTTCTACCTGGGTGCAGCTTTTCTTTTGATGATGAGTGTATATGGGTGTTTCCTTACTTTTGAGACAAACTGTATTTATTCAAATATTTTGGTCTCATCCTCTCATGTGAAATACACACTGCACCACCCATTAAGGATACCAATTTCATGGCACTTTTTAAAAAGGTATTTTTGTCATTTGCAAGTATTATTTATAGAACTGCTTGGGCTGATAAAAAACAGAGCAGCTTGGGCTCTTTTTCAAGGTCACTGTGGCAAGAGAAGACTACAGTGTGCGTCTCTCAGAATGTTCCAGAGGAATATTTACTATTAATCACAGAAAAAGGAACACTTGATTGATATGGATAAACAAAGCCACGTAATAAAACAATTGCAGGATTTCACTTTGAGACTGAGAATCACTGGCCTAATGTGTGAGGAAACACTTATCCAAACAGAGGACGCTCATTATTCTTAGCCTTACTACTAATAAAGACATAACAGGATGTCCATCTCAGATACACAGAATTCATTCATTACAATTACACAGCTAAAATATACACATATATAAAGAACCGAAACAACATCAGCACAACAGGCTGCGTCTTACACAGTATGTTGAAAAGGCTGCTCTTGCCCGTGTTGGTGGATCCTGCTATGACCACTTGCACTCCACTGCGGAGTCGCTCCCCCCTCCTCTCATCACACAGATGCTTCACAATTTCCATCTGCAGCTGGGATACAGCTACATCCACTGAATGAATGAAAAAGAGGGAACTAGGTCAGAAAAAACGGCTGCTGTAATGCATGTCGACCGAACAGATAACCTGTGGAAGATTTGATTATGTACTCTGTATATAACAAGCACATACATAGATAGCATACATGTAGTTTTTGAGATTTCTAGCATTTTAACACTCATTTATTAGCCCTGGGGTTAGATATTCAATTTTCAGCTTGCTCTGAAATCAGAGTCAGATGCAAAAGTTTGGGCACCCCTGGCTAAATTGAATATTGTGCTGATTTTTTAAATGGAAAGATGCAAATACACCCAAACAGGCCAAGGCAGCCTGTTTTGTATTTACCTTTTGTATTTCTTTCTTATATGCACAGCTTATGTAAGATCCATTTCCAAAGATAACCCATCCAGCGGACTGTGAGGACCATTCCCTGTGCTTACATTACTTGAAGAACGAGGCTCAGTTCCAGAAAATTGAGAGAGTATGTGAAATGTGAATAAAAACAGAAAGCAGTGATTTGAAAACCTAGTTTGATCTGTTTTTGAACAGTATTAAGACATGCAATGTTTATTTTTGGTAAACATACATTCATACTGAAATTGCTGCCTGCAAGTGCCAGAAAAGTTGCATGAGGAGCAATTTAAGACTAGAAACACTGAGAAATTATTTTTTTTTTTTTTAAAAAGCATCTCAAACAAGTGATACAATCATGTTTGGACACAGAATGCACATCCAGGAAGGCCTTATCCGTTACGAATGAGGATGGGTCAAAAAATAAAAAACAATTAATAAAAATCATAAATACACACAAAACATCTAGTACAATGGTGGACCTCGCATGAATTTCTTTGAGATGATGGAAATGTGACCAATGACCAGTAAGCCTCTGCAACCATCTGCAGACATAAACGGGGTTAAAAAAGGATTCCACCGCAGTTGTTGATCTTTTACTTTTCTATGCTAGATGAAGCTATTTTTTGATACTACAGTAAGATCACACATGCTGAATAGTATTTCTGAGTAGTATTTGACTTTGCAAGTGCTCACTGAATACAAGAAGTAACAAAACCTCAACAGACCATTTAGACTTCCACAGAGACAAACAAAATCTTCAAAACCAAAATTCAGTTCAAAGCTGCAGAGTCTCAGCCATAAAGACGTGAGCCAATTTCCATCCCCATAAGCGACCTCTAACTGGGCACTACCGCTGAGCTCATGTCACTCAGAGGAAGGAGATGGTCAGTGACAAACGTGTTCCTTGACGCACAACGAAAACACAAAATTCTCTCGAGAAACACATCAAAACACGAATACAATGTGCACCAAATAATACAGCTGGAGGGGAAGATGATAAGTGGTTCATTAACCCTTTAAGATCCTTTGTATGGCCACATCCTAAGGATTACTATTCATTAACTACATGGAAAACAGCCAAGGAGAGTGGCAGCTGTTGTAAGTTCCTTTGGCAATTTTTCCTACTTCCTTGAGGAAACTGACGTTTTACCACTTTGATTCTCATTAATTTCTTCTTGCAGTGGTTGCGCCGTGTACATTTTGTTACAAACAGGAAATCCTCACAATGCACCATGGGAAAAATCCCCCAGCTGTTTTTCATTTTTCAAGAGGTGGAGACATACCTTGATTTAAGACTCCATCCTCTATGAGATCACCCTCACTGAAGTCAATGAAGGCTTCCACATGGGCCAAGCCCTGCAATTAAACAACAAGCAAGCCTTATTACAAATCATTATTCATGCTTTCAAGCAAACAAGTATGTTAGACTTTGTCTTACAAAAACAATGAGGACTCCTAATAATTAATTATTTTAATAATTAAATATAAAATGTAATAAATATTACATGAAAAAGATACATCATTTTGTATTTGGTTTTCTCTTCAGCAGAATTTGCTCCAAGTGCTTCCAAACCCCAGTCATCATGACAGGAGAGATGACTAACATATTCTCAGTTCAGCAATAAAATGTGACCTTAATCGGTACGGGTTAAATACCTGGGCCATTTTCAAATGAGGATGTTTTGCATTCCTATGAAGAGACAGCAGGAAACAGAAAGCAATGTACAATTCCAGTACACATACATGCAATAGAACTGTGCACTCTACCAACATTCAATTATTTGGATTCCGAGTCAAAGCAGCTATTCGGTAAAAGCTATTTATTGTTCAGAAAACATTCATTACATTTAGACGTAAGATAATTACCGGCATAAGAAAAGGGCAAATTCAATGGAAAATAACTGAAACAATCAAGAGTTTCCAAAACTAGAAATGTTCAAAAAATTGATTAAAGGATTTAGAGAAAATGGAATTCTTAACAGCCATGTAAAAGATGGAAGAACACCAGAACTTTCACCTTCAGGTAAACAGCACATAACATTAGTAATTTAAATAATTACCATCGCAGAATATTTACAATGTACTTATAAAATGAATAGCATCCTGAAAGTTTGCCTCCATCTTTCGTTTCTCATTTTTGGCTAAAGGGTACACGTCCAGAGAGCCTCTATATTGGCCCCCCTCTATTTACATGAAATGGTTCGGTACTGCACTTAACCCAGGCGTAAATTTCAATTAAGGAGTGCTGGAGAAGTGTTGTGTCACAGCTTTTATGAAAGCAAATATGGCTTCCAAAAATGAAAAGAGATATAAGACAAAGAAAGAATGTGACAGTATGCGACCCACAAAGATTTTTCACAAAGAAAGGTGGGTGCAGTCCATGACAAGTGGAAATGAACCTGTTAGCTTAGTATTTGGGAGTATTTACATTTGGCTTGTTTTTTAGCCGACATTTAATCTAGACAAACCTTCAGCAAGCAATTTATACTTGCATCAGTTCTCCCCAACCTTGCCTGGTGAAGGAACCCTAACGATATTGGTGACCACTGGACCTTAATCCCTTACGCCACTACCAGACTCTTTCATTCCGTTTCCAGTTTGTGTTTCATTTGCTTTTTCCACTGCTGACAATGACACTGTTACTATCCTTTAATTGAAGTGGGTAATGCTGTAAAGGATGTCTATTCTATTCAGGAATTGTATAATTTAAGTTAGATGTAAGCTGTAAAAGACGGCCTTTAGCACAGGGTATCAGTCTTGCATCAAATAGTGAATTCCACTGTATGCAGAATGTTGCGTGGCTACGGTAAGATATTTTGCATGCACATGAACTTAATGCTGTATTCAAACGCATTATCATGCAGTTTTACTCAAAGGAAACTGTACTGATGTGTTTGTTACACAGAACTACACCTTTTTTATGTTCAACTTTGCTGTCCTGTGTGCTCGCTGTCTCACTCTCTACATCCTTGATCTGCACGCTCACTCCAAACCTACAGTCCCAGAGCTGTACAGTGACTGCCCACTTTTTCAGCGGCTCTGGTTGTGGAAGTAAAATTCCCATTCCTTTTCTCTGCAGACATAAAAAAAATCCTTACATAAAGATTTTAGGCACTCAGCTGAACCAGTGAGATAGCAGATAAAGTATTACATTATGCTCAAATAATTATGCATTACGCAAAAAAAGATAAACAAAAAGGCAAAGGTGCATAAAGCATTGCAAATGGGTTCAACACCTCCCTGTCACTCTTTTGCAGTCGAGTATTTCTCTTTAGTGTTTTTGTAGTGTATTTGATTCCTACATACGGTATACTTTTTGTGTGCATACAATTTTTTTTTTTTTGTCATTCTACTTTTATCAGACTGTTTATTTTACCTTGGCTATTAAGTTTCTTAGCGCAGTGGTGCAGTGAACCTGACGAAAGAATAATTTTTTTATATGGCCTATCGCCTTATTTTACTCATTATAGTGGCTCAAGAGACAAACACAATAACTGAAAGAGAAGCTGAAGTGGAAGTTTAATGCTGCGTTAATGTGTGAAGAAAAGGGAATTTTGTATGATTCTTCATCATGTAACGTAACACTCGCCATCTGTGCTTAGAGTCTGTATGGGAACAACTGTTGGTTCAGGGTGTGGAAAAGGGAGTTTTGTGTGATTTTTATCACTTTATTTTATTTCCAACTTTTCTATCACTTTCCTTTTTAGTCAGTGTCGTGACATAGTTCTCTCCTGATGAAAGCTTTCCTGTCAGCTTTTCCCTGAAACAAAGAACAGACAAATCTGGGAAAGAAAGCATATACCTTTCACATTAGCTAGTTTTAATATTACATAAATGTGTAATCAGAACATTCTCATCTCTAAACGGGTTGTATATTTTGCAGCGTGACATTGTGGCATGATCTGTGTGGAGTTCACATTAACAATATTTATCCACAGTCATGTACATGGTGTTTTTCATACTATAGCCGAGCAGCTGCCCTGCCTCACACATAAACTACACTTTACTAGGCTCCACTACACTACACCCCATCTTCTCCTCTGCATCTCAAAATAAACACATCATATCTGACAGTAGAACTGTGCTGCCACTTGCTGATGGATGCCGCTGTGCTTCACGCTTTTCTGGTGCCAAACTTCACTGTTTGAATCTTAATGCTAACAATGATGTCCCGTAGAACTGCGGCACAAAAATAACAGCATAGATGACGCCCCTGATCACCAGAAAAAACAACTTCTTAAACTGAACTCTGTGTGTGAAAAAATCCCCCTTCAGTTTCTTTTTAAAAACTGAAAGCAAGTCGCTTAATAAAAGAATGGAAGTTAAACAAAGGCAAAGAGTAGACACACTAAATACTGGAAAATTTGATTTCATTGTTTAATTGTGTTTAATTATTGAGGCTTTTGTGTAATTTTGTTCTGAGCATGTTTACTGCTTTTTTCATGATGCTGAAAAATGAATAACTTGCTTTGACTGGAAATGAAATTATTAGGAGGGTTGTCTGACGTTCACATAGTACTGCACAAAAATAAAAGCACCAGGTCTGTACAATGTGGCCATAAATAGGCTACTTGTGATTGGATGAGTTCAGCCCACAAAGCTTTGTTAAACTCCTTCTTGTAGTACTTTTAATGGCCCCCGAAAAGCCTAACAGTCATCACAATACAGCTGTCAACCTCTGCATATATTGTCACCCCGCTTCATTTTTGCAATAGATGGCAAAAGAGAAGCTTAATCCAGCATTTTGTCAATACGGCCAGCTAATCTCTGCTGGAAGTCTTATCCATACCACTGTACACAAGACTCGTCATTCTGTTCTTACAAGTAATGAAACCAAAGGAAACAGAGGATTACATCCTCATTTCCAAGTTGGCCTAGTTTATCATGTATTGTAAGTTTTCTAGTAAGCAAATCCAGAAATATCATACATTATCTGTTTTTTTTTCCAGTCATCTAAGATAAACTCTGCTTTCTCTTACCCGAGAACCGATCAGGTGGGCCCGGCTGCAATCTAGTAAAGTAAAGTAGTTTTTCCTCACCTAACACCTTTTCTCATGGATATATTCATAGGTTGAAGGCCTATGAACTAACAAGGCTTAGTAATTATTTAGAGTATTCCATGAAAAACCCTTGTGGAATCTTGGGCTGCTGAGTCACTATTAATTCTAAGTCTCATATTTAAAAATAACATCATAATGAGTTCTACTTGGTATTGTAATAGCAAACATAAATCAGTGTTCCATATGACACCCATCATTTGCATGGATTAAAGAGAGCTTGAAATAAGTTTTTCTTTTTTTGGTTTGGTAATTGTGTAAGAATGTCTCAAAAATGCTAGGAATGAGGCTAGCTTTCCCATTTATGCCACAACATAAATACAGAGGTACAGAGATGGCCACCTGCATTGTCTTTATCAGTGACAGCATTCATGTCCTAACCTCAAGGGCACTAAGGAACCAGATTGTTTCCTGCTATCTTGTTTCGTCTAGATTCCGTCCTTTTAGAATTATTAGAACAATTAGAAAACCGACATGACATTCTGCATACGATTGTACATATATCATAGTAAATCCCTCTTCAGGAGCTACTTAGCAGACAGAAAAGGGCCAAACACCTCAAGAAGCAGAAGAACAGAGAAGACTGTGCCACAATGAGTGTTCAGAACAAGCTTTTCCATCAGCACACGTAGTGCTGGGTCTCTCAATCACTCAGCCACTGGAGATCCTGACTAGACTTAAGTCTGGCACACACCCAAAGCAGGATTTCCTGTCTCCTGATCTCTGCTCCTCACCTACCAAAGTGCTCTGCATATGGTACATTGCTTTCGGACACAAACAGGCAGGACACAAGCACTAACATAAAGACAAGAACGGGAAGCACGCTGAAATTATATAAACAAAACTATAAATGTCTGCATTTTTTGCGGCACCATGCAGTATGCAAGAGTCTGTATCAAAAGCTTCTAAAAATGTATGATAAACTGACACTTGTATGCACGCGTGTCAGCTTTTATAATTCTATCTGATAGGGCTGTTTAATATATATATATATATATGTATTGTCAACCAGGATAACAAGGTTCGCTTGTAACATAAGCAAGGACGAGCCTTGCAGACATTCAGTGAGGCGTGATGCCCTCCATGAGTCATCCTCTTAGTGCCAGCACCATTGGCAGACGACTGCACAACACAGGACTACATGCATACAGACCATTACGACGACTGCCCTTAACACCACGTCAACATCGCCAAAGACTGCAATGGTGTCATGCCAGACTGTCAAAAAGTGACTCCGAATGGCAGCAGGTCATCTTCAGTGACGAGTCCCGCTTTTGTCTTGGTGGAGACAACCGACAAATCTGTGTGTGGTGGCAACCAAGATGAACGGTTTGGTGTCACGCATCACATGTCCAGAAGGCCTGGTGTCACTCCATCTCCACCCCTACCACAAAATCTGCAGTCACTGTGTGAGAATATTCAAGCTGCATGGGATGGATTATCGCAGGACACCATTAGGAACCTCTACAACTCCAAGCCGAGACGTCTGGCATGTTGCGTTAGCAAATACGGCGATCTGACGTCATACTGAGAGACGCTACTTCTGTATGTGTAGCTCAATAAATATTGCCCATATCTAAATTTATCTAATTTATTTTAAAGAATATGGTGAGAGTCTACCGATGAGAGCCACAATAGCACAGACAAGTGCTCAAAACAATCAACAGACACAGACGTTGAGCACGCCATATGGCAAAGAATCATGAAGTTGAAGGAGATAATGTACTACATATCAAATCATGATTTGTTTTGTTACCCGGATATGAAAGGTGAGAACATAAGATTTTGGTCATATGTTACAGCCCTTTGTGAGGTCCTATCAGAAACACTTGTAGAGAGACAGCTCCATCTGCTGGGAGGCTGAAAATTCTGGATCACTGAATGCCTGGGAAAAGTCTGCACTCGAAGATCAGATGCACCAATAGTGATCCCAGCTCTGCACCCACACTGCCACTAAAACACTCTTTATTAATAACACTTACTGACGGTGTGCATAATTAAATTATTTAATACTGATGTTATGCTGCTATCACCTTAAGCAATTGTGTAAAATGAAACATTTCCCCAGTTATTTCATATGTAAGAATGGAAAAGTTGCACATAGTACTGAAACCTTTAGCAGCAGATAACTGTAATTGTGTTCATTCCTTTGGTTCAGTACCACCACAGTAGGTTCCAATTGTAGTTTGTTTTTTTTTTCATTTTTATTCAAGACTGGACCTAATGGTATTCGAGGGGGTTCTTATCGGTCTTAGCAACACTTGCGGCTGACGCTTTTAACAATTTAGAAAATTGCTGCTGTCGGTACAAAATCTTACAAATGAAAATTTTACAGGAGAAAGAAAAACATAATTTATTTTTAATCTATGTCAAGAGAACCAGATTAATATTCCATAAACTTTGGGGCATTTATTTTGGTCCATTCATCATGGAATTTACACAGAATGTAAAGGACAACAGACATTTTCAAATTATGTCAAAAACTGAAAAACAACAAAAAAGGAAATTTGTTCCGACAGCAGTAAATTTGCAAAAAAAACCAAGTATTATTACATGACCAATATAAGCATCAGAATATGGTATATTTAGAAACTAAAACAGCATATTAATGTGTCTGCCCCACTTTTTATTTAGACTGATCAATTTGTAAAGAGTTCACTAAGGTGACAAGCTAGTTAGGAACCTAGCACTTATATATGCAGAACAAGTTATTTTGTTCATACTCAGAAATAAACACGGATCTCGTGTGTAAGTGTGAGCACAGAAAGGTTTTGACAATAAAACTGTAGATTTTTTATGAATTTATTTTACCAAAAAGTGAGCATGTACTTCACTGAATATTAATAGAGTTTGTTATTAGTCGCATTTCAAAACTGATGCCATTGAATTACCCTCAACATGATGCATCAATACGGTTTTATATTCTTGTGCAACATACAGGACCAACTTTAAAGAGAACCCTGGCTGTTGTCGCACTGTGATATGTCATATGGTTGCAGTGGAGTCAGTTCTATAGAAAATAAGACAATCTAAAAAGTTGTTCTCTTAAGTAAAACCATGATCTAGCTTAAGCAAGAAAGGCTGAATTATATAATAACCATTATTACTGAATAACCATTTGATGTTGGGCTACAAGTTTAAAAGTTTTAATAACGTTTTTTGCTTGGGTTATGCAAGATATTTGAATGGTATTGGACATGTACTCCATATTGGGGCCATTATGTCTCAACAGTCAGAGTTCACTTTAATCTTCTTAAAATCCTGAAATATGTTCTATGCTTGTTACATACTCGCTTAAGTTGCTGACTCCAATCATTATAGAGGCGTCCCAGGTCCCCTGCCATCTGCCGGAGAGCTTGCCTTCTCTGAGCTTCTGTCTCAGCATGGATAAGGTCCCCCAGGCCCTCCACTTCAGTCAGATCCAACTTCCCAGCATGGAAAGCCCGTCGGGTAAACTCCCCAGCCTCTGCAGGCCGCACCCCAGGCAGACTTCCTGAGGACCAAACACAAAAAATATGAAGAATCCCTGAACCATGACTTTATTATTGCAGAGCTATCCCAGACATCGGTCCGTTAGAGTTTAAGGGGTTAAAGTTTCCTTGTTCCGATTTGTGTGTTAATCCCTATGAAGTCCATAAGACTTCACATATGAACCCCAGTAAAATCTTTCACTGCCACCTTGTGGTTACACAGTGCTCAACTGACCCACTCAGCAGGGTACCACACACCTGTTTCAACTTTATACAGGAGCCATATGAGCAGTTCATCCAACACCGTCAATTTAAACTGATTTATCAGCCATATATGAAAAAGTGACAGAAAAAACTTACCAAGGGCTTGCAAGACCCCACTAACGACAGCAGGTCCACCATGGATGTGAAACTCTGCAATGTCCTCTCCAGTAAAGCTGTGAGGACCTGAGGGGAGGTGATATATATCTTTACTCCTAGGTAGTAATTACAGTACATCCATTGCTTTCCATTTTGCTTTAGTCCAGAGTTACTAACTAAGCCTTAACTGATAGATAATCACTTTCTTGTTTTAAAACACCTTTGATTTACGGATTTACGGTTTGATATACGCCTACAAGGAGTGTGCCATCAGGTCCAAATACGGACTCCTCAGAGGTTATCACTACAAAGGACGTGAAACAGACAGATTAGAGAGAGAGGCACTGCCTGGATAGCACATCTTTACTTGTTACTGTAATCTGCTGAAAAAACAGACAGGTGAGATTAACTGCTGTTCTTCCAATTCAATCTTACAGTATTTTTTTTTTTGTAACAAGACATATCGTTACTACATCTTCTCATTATGTGGAAGGTGAGGCTCTTGCATTATTTGCACTCTGCAACTTGTGTACTGGCCATACAGAGTTGCCCACAACTGCATTTAACTAACTCTTTTTTCCAAGTTTATTATGTTCTTTGTAATGGACTCAGGATCTTATATTGTACAGGCAGGTGGTGACTACCCAGCTAACATGTCCATAAAATACATTTGTTACATTTATTATATTGGTTACATGTTACATTGGTGTCTACAGCTATGGTGCTTTGGGGTAATGCAGCTTTCTGATATTTTTTCTGATTTTATTTTAGACAAAGAGTGCATCCGAAAAGAAAAGTTGTGAAAAATGTGAAAAATGCCATTGCAGTTCTATCACTACTTTTTAAAAAGTGTTTTTACTTGTTTACTTAAATATCAATTTCCAGAAGTAGAACTACATTTTCTTGAGTATGGGTTTACTCATACCCATGACAGGTGTGAGACACACAGTCCGTTTGGTTGGCACCTGAAGACTGGGAAATATGGAGGCAAAAAAAAAGCAACTATTCAAAAACTTTAGTAAGTGTAATGAAGTAACTGAAGTAAACACTTTGGAAAATCCTTCTCCTGACAGGAAATACCACTGGCGGATTACTCAGAAGGTTCTTAAGCAGGTAGGTTAGCTAGCAAGCTAAGCAAAGTACATTCACCAAATAGCATTGTTTACATCAGCTTAATACTCGCACTGTACAGCCAACACTTAATTTTATGTTTATGATTTTTAAACTGACGACATGTCTGAGTGTGCTTTATGTCTAGTAATAATTAAGAAAGTACGCTCCTGGGCAAAAAATTTTTTTTGGCTTGTCAGAGTCCCACAGTAAACCCTACAGTAAAAGATTGTGTATCACACCAAAACATTAAAGACATAAAACTAACATTGCATTTTTTTCTATTATTTATTTATTCATTTATTTGCCCAGGTGTGTTTTTAAGACCATTTTAGGGATAGCAATTTAAGTATAAGCACACAAGTTAAAGACAGTGAAAAAAACAGGAAGATTTTACTTTGTGAATCACACTGCTGTGAACAAACCTGGGAACCATAGGACCAGCCCTCGGTCCAGCACCTCCTTGGACTGCGGGTGAACGATGCTGCGCAGAAGGGCAGTGCGAGGGGCGGGAAGTCCGCAGCTTAGGCCGGCCACGCTGCGGAGAGCGCCGGCTGCCGCTGGTCCGCTGACACGCACTACGGCGACGCCACACCGTCCCTGTCCCGAGGACAGAGCGAAGATGGTGTCAGCGGGATCAGAAGCACTGCTGGCTGAGGAAGCAAATCTAAAAGCCGCTTGTGGTCTGAAGAGAAACAACAACAGCATTAATCGGTCATTTTCACTGTCGCCTTCCTCTCAGCATCAGCCATCAGAAAACTTATCACACACACCTTATTAGGTTTATGAGGAAGGTGCTTCTCCGGCAGCCTGCTAAAATCATGGTAAAACGTCTGCTTTATTACTTTGGTTTGTATGTTATGTTTGGAGTTTGGTTTATAGTACGTTTTAAGGAGTCACTTAACATCGTTTCGCTTTTTTTGCGAGCCATAAATAAATGCAGACAGAAAATGAACTCTACTTTCCTCCCCTTTTCATCATCCACGTACATGTGAACTACATGTGAGTTTCTGTATTAAAACCCATTCGGTTTGTTGATGATTTTTAGCGAAGCTCATTGGTTTGCGGATGTAAACTAGTACATCTCGGAGGGCTGTGATTTGCCTTAGTGCTGTCAATCATCGAACCCCCACCCTCTGCGCACTCGCCTAATGTGTCCGTGTTGAAACCGCAAAATATAGATAGACCGGTCCGTTTTTTTTTAAAGCCAATAATACAGAGTCATTTTATATAAAGGAAACAAATAACCCATGTCATGTTTATGTCCAAAGTGGATTTCAGAAATTTTCAGGCCTCATGACCTACACTAAAGACGTACACTTCAGAAAGAAATTGGCGGAGTCAGCAATACTATTTAAGCAGAGCCACAATGCTCAGCATCCACCAGTTTCCTACACAATGTCCCTGATAGCAAGGGGACAACGGGCCACTTTTCATCGCTCATATTCCACTCACAGTTCAGATTACTTGTTTTTCCTATTTTTTTCTTTCCTTATCCTTTGTATCTTTAGTTTTAGTGAAAAACGTTTAATCTAGCACAGTGTCAGCAACACCATTTTAAGCTAATTCATTTTATATTAGTTATTGTTTTTTACTTATTAGTTACTTGTTTTTCTATTTTCCAATGTTTGTCTTAATTTCTAAAGTAAAAGCCTGTGTGCATTTAAAATCTATTTACAGAGATAACTAGTTAGGGCTTGTACGCAGGGCCGTTTTCTGGGTGGTCAGAAGGTGGATGAGCAGTGGCAAATAGTCGGCATGGTGCCAGCCTTGTCAAGTGGATCTATATATGCTTGCTATTGGGACTGTCTTTTGGCAAGTACCTGCCGATACAATACAATCATGATACAGGGATTACGGTTTGATTGGTGAAGACCACTGTTATCTAGTACATAGGGATTTAAACACAACACACCGTCTGCCACAAATCTTTGATTGTACACTATTAATTAGTCTGGTAGGAAAATCACCTTTTCAACTTTGCAGGAATCTGGCCCATCCCTGTCCTAAAGCCACAGCATTACACTTTAAAGATCCCATATCCTACATTTTCCTGGTATGCTAATTTTTCTCTGAGGCCCAATTATGACGTCTGTGTGGGTTCATTAACCAAAAAGTCTTCGTACCTCATTTTTTACCTGACTGCTTTTTTCCAACCTCTCTTTATCGCTAAGAAATAAACAGGTTATTTTTGTTACTGTGTTTTTGGGAGCGATATATGTAAGCATTCTGCTCTGTATTATGCCTCCTTTGAAAACAGTCCAAGGTGAAATCCTCCATGCACCTCACTTCAGCGTGAATGGGCAAGGCTAAACTGATGTAGGCTGAACAGACAGCTATCTTTAAATGTGTTAGTTTTGTGACATCAAAAAACAATTAATTCAAAATGACCTTTTTATCTGGTGTTTTTCTACATATTGACTGGTTGGACCAGGGAAGGTTGGACCAGTTTTTAGATACTACATTAAACTTTCATTATACTTATTATCTTAACACGTTACTACCAATAATCCCCCATTAAGGTAAACAGAATCAATTACAAAACAAATGTATGAAAGTTGATCAAATCAGAACAGATGTGAAAACTGCTTTATTGCAAAAAATGAAAGGGTAATTTGTTTTTCATCTCCTGAATTGCTCCTGGTTCAGACTGATATGTAGACCTATAGGAAATAATGTGTCAAGCATACAGGCAATAAGATGCTTGATCTATGACCTGAGAGCAGTACGGACTCCCGGAGCTGTTCAGTGCACCGGGCCTCACTGCAGAGGTGGTGAGACATGAGGATGGTGAGTAAGCAGAAATTATATGGCTTGGCTTCCTCTTAGCAGAGAATGGGGGGGGGGCTGCTTAGTAACTGCTGGCCAGTAGGATAGAAGAACATATGGACTTTTCGGTAGTGAGAGATTTAGACCATGCTTGATTGCCTATATAATGGAATTGATCTACCTCCTTTGTCTGTCTGTTTAAAATGATAAAATGAGTTATCTTCATCTGGACTGGAATCATGTGATAGATTTTCAGCTTGGGGGATATTTTTTGCGCTGATAAATAAATCATATGGCACTTCATCCTCTTGTACAGGCTGAGCCTCATTAGTTGCACCATTTTAGGCCCTGCACCTGCATTGCACCGAGGCTGCAAACTTGCTGGGTTGTAGGTAAAGGTTTCCACTTGCTACACTCAATAATCATTTTAGAACTGCCGGTTATGTGTTCTTTGGATGAAATGTGCTGAGTGACGGCAAAACGCAGTTTGTTGTACAAGGCAATTATGTCAGTTATGAAAGTAAGATGGATTCAGGTGTTATGGTGTTATAAATAGGCTACAAATATGGTACATGGTATTTTAAACAGGCTACATGTCATGCAGTTTAAGTGGGAAATGTGACAAAAATAATGGCTTTATTATTTGGTTCCTGTGACATTCGTGTCCAGTAATAATAACAACTGATACAATATTACATATTGGGTAATGTCCCTTATGACCTGAGACCATCTCTTCATACAGAAGCAGTTATTACTGAGTGTGTGTGTGGGGTAGGGGGGGCGCGTAATAAAGGATAGCTAATATATCCATTGTACACTCATCGTCAAAGGAATAGCTACACAAATAGTTGCACCCAGAAGGAATCAACCAACAGGAATGAAACTTGGTCGGTAGGTTTCACATTGTGAGACATGGAAATGATGAAAGTTTCATGCTCGGCTCCGCATTTGATGTAGACATGGATGGGCCTTATCACAGTACCTGACTGATACAACAGCCACGATTGTGGACATTCAGTGAGCAGTGATGCCCTTCATGTGTCATCCTGTTAATGACAGCACCACTGGCAGACAGCTGCATGACGCAGGACTACATGCACGCAGACTGTTACGACACCGGCCCTTAACAGCACGTCAACACCGCCAAAGACTACAATGGTGCCATGCCAGACTGTCATGGAGTGACTCAGAATGGCAGCAGTTCATCTTCAGTGACGAGTCCTGCTTTTGTCTTTGTGAAGTCAATGAATCCGTGTGTGGAGGCACCATGGTCAGTGCCAAGATGAACGGTTTGTTGTCACGTGTCACATGTCCAGAAGGCCTGGTGTCACTCCACCTCCACCCCTACCACAAAAGGAACTGTGTAAGAATATTCAAGCTGAATTATCACAGGACACCATTAGGAACCTCTACAACCCAAACATGGCGGCCTGACGTCATACTTAGAGACACTACTTCTGTATGTGTAGCTCAATAAATATCACCCATATCAGTCTACATTTATCATCATCTATTGTCCCTGGTAACCTTTATCTTCCTTCACAACAGCATTGCAATCCAACACTTCCTTCTGGGTGCAGCCATTCTTTTGATGATGAGTGTATATATAAGCCTATTTCAAGCTATAATAAAACCCCATATAGACACTCATGTCTGTGTACATTAATTAATGCAAAAGCAAAAAGTTGGTTGCTCTTTATTTGAGATAGATGTGATGGAGAGCAGTGAAAGTGTTGAACAATAAATCACCTGTGGATGGATCACAGGTAGATGGATAAAAGACTTCCCCTAATTTTTCTCAAAGTCATGCATATCATTAGTAGTCCAATTAAGGAAGAGAAAGACAAAGATTGAATAGAAGACGATAGAAAAAACCGAGAGGAAGAGTGAGAATGAAGGGAATTAGAGATATGAACTGAGAGAGAGAGGGAAAAGAAAAAAAATAAGGAAGAGCAGAACTGTGGTGCTTAGAAAGAAGAGCGACAGAGTCCTCCGCCTCCTCCTCCTCTTTGTCCCTCCTCCATAGTAAAGCCTCTCTCTCCTCCAGACGCGCTCAACCTGCTCTCATCCCCCCGCGCACACACGCGATGCCCGGCAGCCGCCTGCCCTCCGCGCTCCCCTCCATTTAGCCCCACATCCGATCCGCGCTGGACGCTTCTGGGAGTTAGCAGAGCACTCTTCACCCCCGTTTTTCGCCGGGAAACAACACCAGCCCCATTTCCCTACCCCTCCACCCCGTCCCCGGTCCCTTCGCCAAACAGCATGCCCGACACGGCGGCGGCGTCCACCGGCAGCAGCGGCGATGCCGAAGGCTCCAGACACCGAGGCCGGCCGCAGGGAGCCGGAGACGGGGAGCCCAGCGCCTCCTGCCAGCCGGCGGCTTCTGGCGTTCTGGGTGAGTTTCTTTCCGCCATTTAGACCACAAAAACCTGGGAAGACGAGGGGCCCGGGGAGCATGTGGATGTGAGGGGAGAGCATAATGAGTCGCTGTTCACACTCAACCTCCTTTTGTCTGTTCGGTCCTACACGGCCGGATGGAAACATGACCATCACAGCGGCATCGTGTGTGTGTGTCCGGCCTGGAAGGTCACGGACTGTATAGTGTCAACATTACTTGATTACTTCGCCGTTAAAACGGGGGGAGGGAAAGCCAGTCGGCGTCCAGCGTTACGACGCGTGCTCGATAAAAGCTTTTCCTCGCCGTTTGAGGCAGGTTAAGTTTCCTGGGGCAGGTTGTTTGGGGGTGTTTTTTAGGGGAGGGGGTGCAGTATTTTAGCCACATGCGGGTTTCGGCCGTGCACCGCTCGTTTCCTTGATGTGGCTGCTGGCTGGGAATTAGCCAGCTTGTGATGGCGCGGTTTGGGCTGCTGTTTTAAGACGTTAAGTGCCTGTATGTAGTCTGGCCTTTTTCTGTCTGTAGTGTGATGCTGTTATGCCTGCCTGGACAGTCAGGGTGCCGCGTTTTGAAGGCTGTGTCGCGCCTAATTTGGGCCATTTTTGTTGTTGTCGTTTTGAGCTCGCATCATCCTGCACCCTCGTTTCAATGCGGCGCAGCCTGATGCAGTCAGCTAAGGCAAGACATCTGTAGTGGAAAGGACACACAGCTCACTAGATCACAACTCCGGCTGCAAGAGTGCGTGATGTCATGAATATGATGTCACTGTGCTGTATAATCACCTGACGGGTGCAGGTATGGTTGACTCTGGCCTGCTGCAGGTTGGCTTTTGAGTGTCAGCATGATCAGTGTCTACAGAAGGTTGGTGAGTCTGTCAGGATGTGAGAAGAGTTTTCTTAGCACGATGGAGAACCACTAGGAGACCCCTGAGAATGAAGACAGGAGATCCTAGTAATACCTTTGGGAGTAAGTGGCCCTTATTGTTCCGAGAGAGAACCGTTCCTGCTTTTGTCCAGCATCTGAAAACTAAACCAAATGAAGCGTAACATATGTCATATAGGGCGGAACGATTTGGGAAGAATATCTAATTGCGTTTTTTCTGATCAGTATTGCAACTGCTATTTAAATTCCAGTTATTTTCTGGGAACCAAAGTCCAGGCCTGCTATTTGGTCAGTAAGACCAGAGCATCCCCTTTCTCAGTCATAGTTGTCTGGCTGCCTCTAATTGGACTAACTCATTTACAGGCAGTTTACATGCTCTGATAATATGTCAGTGTTCCCCATATAAGACACGTTTTTGATAAAGTAGCCTGTAATTAAAACTGCAGCTGTTGCGATTTGAATATTGCACTCTTTTAAATTGCGATTTCGATATAAGACCGATTAACCTTTCAGCCCTAATGTCATACTTCACATGACAAATTCCAGAATATCCAGTACAGATGGTGTTTGTGCATCCACAGGTATTTAACGTTTAAGAGAATGTGTGTTCAATCAAGAAAGTTAAGAAAGTCCAAAGGAAGTTATTTTGCAACCTCATGTCTATGGTTATGACATGTTCCACCCCTGCTTGTGGAACCACTGTGTTTGCATGCATTTACAGGGAAGATTTTATGCTCAATTTTAATGTTCATAATTTTATTTTCGGGTTCTGTTAGAACAGATTTACATGCCTCGGTTTTCCCAAACCTGCACATCTGTATTCTCCATCTGAATATTTCTGTATTCACGCTGTGTCAGAACTCCTGTGTCTTTAGGGCCTGGTCCTGGAAACAGTAAGCAGCGTTTAACACAGTACCTGTCAGATGGCAGCAAAACAATTTGGGTTCATCCCATGCAGCTTGAATATTCTCACACAGTTCCTGCAGATTTTATGGTAGGGGTGGAGGTGGAGTGACTTGGCGTCAGGATGACTGATAGAGGGCATCACTGCTCCCTGAATGTCCGCAGTTGTGGTTGTGGGGTCAGTCAGGTACAGCGATAGGGCCTAAACTTGCTAACGTCACATGCGCGGCCAAGCATGAAACTTCAATTGTTTGCCTACCCACCAAGATTCATTCCTGTCAGTTGATTCCTTCTGGGTGCAGCTGCTTGTGCAGCTATTCTTCTGATGATGAGTGAATGATTTCCTATTATATTACACAAAATGTTTGATGTAGTAGTAAGTAGTATTTATTCATTCAATAATTGTAGTTTTGTCCATTTTTTGAAATCAGACTTTCAGTGATGCAACACATATAATCTCAAACTTTAAAGTGAGTGTTTAGAGTGATAATACCTCTGATACCTTGTGATAAACTGGTTGTTACAATGATTGTACTCAGCCCTCATCACTTTTCTTCACCTGCAGACTGGAGTTGTGTTTTCACTTGCTGAATCTAGTTTTGCATCTCCGTATTGTAAAATAATTGTTGTTGCTTCCATTTTGCATACGGGATTTCTCAGAGCTTTGCATGATGCAGTAATTCTGAGGGTGGTGATAGACATGGGTGTTGTGCGGTGATTAAATTAGTTTGAATTCAATTAGATTAGACTTTCTTTCTTGTATATTTGAGAAAATGTGTTCTTCATATGCAGTTTGAGTTTGCAACATGCAGTCACAGATTATTTTAACACACCATGTCCGTTAATGCTCAGTGTGTGTTCCATCATCTTATTCACCACCTGCTAGTTTTATTTCCAATTGTGGCACAGGTTCCTGGATAATGTAAAAAGCTCTGTTTTCTGGAAAGCTTAGTTCAAGGCTAGACTGAAATCTCATACCCTCCATGGTAAACCCTCCTGTTGGGTCTGCTAATGTGCACGATTGACCAGGTACTTGTTTGTACTGTTCTGAATCTCTGGATTGAAATCTATCCATGGTTGTCTTGGAACCATTTTTGGGACCTGAAAAAAGCATGGTTAATGATCTGCCAGTTGGCTTTTTCACAATCTTTATGTTGGCAAGTATTCCTGGAAATAAAGAGACCAAGAGCAAAAAAGGTCAGCACACATCACTTGGATGGTGGACTCATAATCATAGCTCTTGAGATAGGGATGAAGTTGTTTTTAAGCTTTAAAAAATGACTAAGCAAAGCACATGCACATTTTGAATGTATGTCTGGTACTTTAGACCATATGTATTGCAAGCGTTTTAAGGAAGCTGCACTGAAGCACGGTTTCTATCCTTGTCTGTCCTGGTACAACGCTCAAGGTCACATATGAAGCACAATTACAGGAGCTCTTGTCATTTGACACCATTTAGATGGAGCTAAATGAGAAGACACTGGAACAGATTTACATGTTAAAACACAGGAGCCAATGAGGTTAGTTATTTTCCCCAATGTAAATAATTTAGTACATTATTCGTTGCCTCAGTTTCCAGCCATCTGTATTGCTTGGACATGTTACATTGGTGCAGAAAAACCAACCCCCAGCTTTGAAGGAAGGCGGTGTGTTTCCAACACGCATCTGTCATATTTTCTGATAAAACCATTTTCTTCAGGAACGTCAAACGGTTTAAAGGTGTCATACAGTAGATTTGTTTAGCATATTAAATTGCTCTCTGATGTTTACATAGACGTTATGTGACTTTGCTTGGGGTGAAAATGCCCAGGTGCTGTGTTACACATACATTTACGTCCCTATAATTTGTTTTCCCTTTTTTGGTGTGCTCATAAATAATATGATGAGCTCTGCTCTGATTAGCTGGTTTACAGAAGGACACTGTGATGATCATACATAATAAAAAATGCTGCTAATAAAAGTGGAACTGCTCGGAACTGCTCGATATTGTCCAAGGCTGGAGAAACTGTCCGAAGTAAAATGTGAAAAGAAAACTGAAAACGTTGAATTAAAGTTGTCTGGGATCTTCTTAAAGATGTGGAAGGTGAAGTTTCCATTCCACCTTAAATTATGCTGCAGTTTCACTCTGGTGGAGTACAAGCCATAGCACTTAAGGTGGAACAGAACATTACATTAAGAAGCTGTTGAATAAGAAGCGAAGTTCAGCTTTGATTAAAGATCAACCATAGTAATTTGATTCCTCTGAAAGGCCATGAAAAGTGCTGACATCCCCTTCACAGCCTGGCATGATAGAGTTCTCCACGTAGCCTTCACTGTTCCACTGTTTTCATTACTGTCGCTCTGTTCTTGTATATGTAAATTTTAAATATTACAGAGTCTTTAGTAATCGGCTCATTTTAGCAATCTCTTTTGTAACTGCTGGGTTTGCATTGAAGCAGGAGACAACAGTGTTTGAGGTTCTTGGGATCCCAGTTCTATGTACTGAACTCTCCTTTTTTTAACTCCGCCAATGTAAATACAGTTTTCCACTCAATGACACCTTTAATTTATTGCTATTTTCCGTCAGTTTGCACAGTGTATGCAGCAAATCACTCAACCCCACTCATTTTCACAGAGAAACTAAGAAATGTAGATGTCACTGTGGAAATGATGTCCAAAATGGTGGAGCTTATTATATTCTTAAGATATTATTCCCTAGAGGTGGACAGAGTACACAAAGCATGTACTTGAGTTAAAGTAGAGATACTTATGGTAAAGTATTCCTCTAGTAAAAGTAGAAGTTCTTCACTTTAGACCTCCACTGGAGTAAATGTACTAAAGTCTTTACCTTCAAATGTACTTAAGTATGGAGAGTAACAGTAGCATGATTTATTATGTCTCTAATGTCCTATTATCATTTCTAGAACAAGACAGCTCATTTCAGGTGAAGAGACTCTAGTGTCTCTCAGTCCACCAGTCTTTAATAGAAGGTCATTAATTAGTCTGACACTGACATCTATTCAAATGATCATAAGTGCAGAACACTGAAGGAGAACAGTTTCCATTAGCTAGAACCAAGCTCTGTCCAACAGGTCCAAACAAGCTCAAAACAAAGTGACCGCTGTATCCTGATTCGTGGGCTCGCTTCACGCTTCTTTCATTTGGACATGTTATGTTTTATGCACCTATAAGCCAAAACACTACTTACAGTACACTAACATGTTACACTTACTGAGCTACTGTACACCAAAACAGTACTTACAGTACAGTAACCACTTACATTGTTACTGTCCAGCACTGTTATTACCATACGACCTATATCATGTAATAATAATAATAAAGTATGTCAAAGTATGACTGAAGGCCAGCTTTGGGCTTGTTTTAAATTCTGTTTCAGGACTGGAGGAACTAAATAGGAGTCACATACCTTTTTTATACAGTCGTCAGACAAACAAACAGTATTAAATATTCAGTATCTGTGTCAAAAGGCTAAACTTCTCACATCTTCTCACTTTCTTTCTAGAGTCTGTTTCTGGTCGTTCGTTGTGCAGGATCTTCTTTAAGTACTTCCGTGGCATTCAGAGAATCAAGCTGGTGTTCATAGATTCAGACTCACTTGCTCATTCATAATTGGAGAGCTCACTCACAATGCTCTATTCAGGCTGTTAGATAACCAGGAACTGCATCTCAGAGAACATCCTATTTCAGCATCTAGGAAGAGCATTTTAACGAGGAGAGCGTACATAACTCTGAATGGTCAGTGTTTCTCTGTAAATTACACATGAGGGCCAATTTAGCTGAGCATTAATAAAGAGGTAAATAGTAAGTAGATAGGTGCGGTAATAGCTACTCAATGTATTTTGAGTTTCTTTACATATTGCTGCATCTGCTTGCACACATCTTTTTAGAATGGCCCACCAGAGGTCATTTGTTCCTCTGAGGAGTTCTTGGTGGAGGTTTTCTTGTGAAGTGGGCCCAAAGATGTCTAGATGTCTGTGTCAATGAAAGTATTGTTCAGGAACTCATTGTGGAGAACAGGAGTCGGGGGAACTGCGTCTGTTACGCCAGGTTTGTCACCACTCTTGCTCTGGAGGGCATATCTTCGTATGTATGAGTACTCTTTGTGGATGCTGAATACACCAGCATTCTGCTTTTCAAATACAGGGGTTGGACAATGAAACTGAAACACCTGGTTTTAGACCACAGTCATTTATTAGTATGGTGTAGGGCCTCCTTTTGCGGCCAATACAGCGTCAGTTTGTCTTGGGAATGACATATACAAGTCCTTTTTTGGATACAATCCGGGTTAGCACCCGAACATCCCTTTCAGACAGCTGCTCTTGCGTCCACAGTTAATCCTGTTGGATGTGGTTCGTCCTTCTTCGTGGTATGCTGACATTACCCTGGATACCGTGGCTCTTGATACATCACAAAGACTTGCTGTCTTGGTCACAGATGCGCCAGCAAGACGTGCACCAACAGTTTGTCCTCTTTTGAACTCTGGTATGCCACCCATAATGTTGTGTGCATTGCAATATTTTGAGCAAAACTATAAATCTGTGCTCTTACCTGCTAATTGAACCTTCACACTCTGCTCTTACTGGTGCAATGTGCAGTTAATGAAGATTGGCCACCAGGCTGGTCCAATTTAGCCATGAAACCTCCCACACTAAAATGACAGGTGTTTCAGTTTCATTGTCCAACCCCTGTATATTTCCAGCTACTAGGGGCCAGACAGTGAAGCCACTGTAGCTGCCGCCGGTAGGTGTGGCCTGCTAATGCAGGCTGTTCTTGGAGCATTAGCTCATCATGCCTGCCTGTCATCACAGTTGTTTGTCTACATGACACAAAAGACTCTTTTCTCCCCCTCGACAGAGGTCAAGTGCATTTGTCCTGTCATTGAAATACACTGCAAATGGCCTCATTTAACATCATAAAGGCTTGGCTGTTTCCCAATGCACACCTGTTGTGGTGCCCTACTCAAATGGGCCAAGTAAGGCAGAATGCACACAGAAGGCTATCCCATCAGGGCCACATGCAGGAGTCCGGCTGGGTACAAATAAACAAGCCATGAAATGTGTGAATTTGGTGGTGCTGCAGTTTAAGTTAACAGTTACAAGAAAGGGAAGGAATGCAAAAACACTTGGTTTTTCTCCATGTACTGGGTAACCACAACTGCTGCTCCTCGCACTGTTGAAGGATAGCTGAAGTTACAAGAGCACACTTATTGAACGAAGAATAAACAGCTAATATAAAAAGTGAAATAAAGACATTTACTCTAAAAGTAAAATCAAATGTTTTTAAAGTAATAGTTGAAAGATCTGAGTTAACTACACAAAAGTTGGCTTCATCACACAGGTCATTTGCTGACCAGCCAGCCATTGCACAGCATAGCATAATACAAACGTAATAAAAGTCTGTCTTCTACCGTTCCTGTAGTGACTTTACCCAAACAGTTAGAAATTGGAGGGACTGTACATAACCTGGTAAGTTTCTGTTGCTATTTAGCACTTATACCCGCAGCGACATTTTTAGGGGTGTAAAAAAAAAGTGGTATTTTAGTGGTTATGCTTTCCTTTCTAGCTTTTCTGCAGTGGTACAATGCGAGCTGTTAATATGTGAAGAATCAGTTTGTGGAGGAGACGCCGAGCCCATTAGCCTAACGCAGTAGATTTTTTTCAGGTTGGCCTCCAAAATCGATACATTAAAATGATAATGATGCACAGATTGAGATGGAACTGCGAGTCCCACAAGACTCACAAGCTGTGTTCCAAAAGCTAGGCTGCAACCGAGAAAGATGTGTCCTCGCTAGGACTGTCTTCTGAGGGTTCTTGTTGTGTTACATAATGCTAATTGGAGCCTAGCAAGGTTGCTTTGTCACAAAGCACAACAAAATTGAGTAGAAAAAATACTGTTAATGTGAATGATGCAAGCAAAAAGCTGAAAAGCTAAACATTGATGTGAACAATGTAACATATGGCTGGCAAAGTGATTTGTTTGTAATTAAATGCTGTCCTGTAAGCTAAAAACTTATCAACTGGCCAAAACAGGTGCATTTCACATGATTTTTACAGATGCACAGCTCAAGAAATTGGTGAACTGTATATGCTACAATATTTGACTACAATATTTAACAACATGTACGATTTGGTTTCATCTGGTGACAGAAGATTGTGAAGGATTCTGTGGTAGCTTCCTTGAAAATTGGAGTGCCTTCAGCTATATTTAAGGATTTAAGGATCCTGCTGATTGGAGCAGCCTTGAATGATGTAGTGGTCTAGAAATGCTGGCCACCTTCACTGTGGCCTGGCTAGGTTAATTCAGTATTTTAAATTGTTCTCTTATGTTGTACATAGAAGATTTGTGACATAGCTTGGGTGAAAAATACCCGGATGCACTTTTACACGCCCATTTACACCCTATGATTTGGTCCTAGAATGAAACGAGCTGTTTTCCCTTTTTTGCTGTGCTTATGAATAATCTGATGAGCTCTGCTCTGATTGGCTGGTTTACAGTGAGACACCGTGATGATCACACAGAAGCAACATGTGGAAATAGACACAGACAGGACAATAAAATGAACCTCCATGTAAACAAAGATTTTATGTAAGTCTTCTTGTACCAACTCTGTTGTAAACAAGGTATTATGTACTACAAGCTACTTTTTAAACATACTATTTAATCAGCTGTGCTAACATTAGTTACTTGGAACTTGCTAGTATGTAATGTTACCTACACTAGCTACTTTCTTTCCATCTCAACATCCACACAAAGTAAATGGAAGTTGTTTCTCACTATGAAACTCTCAGTTTAAGATGATCTGCTTTAAACAGCAAACACCGATAGAATCACAGCATGGCTGCTACTTACAGGTTGCTGTTGGGGTTGTGATGCTCATAAAGGTGGAACTGCTCCGCTCTTCAGTCTCTGTAAAACGCTGAGCAAAGCTGCTTTGTATTGTCCAAAGTTTGGGAAACTGTCCAGAGTGATATGTGTACTTTGCATTTAAGTTGTCCAACGTCTTCTTGTTTGGTAAATTTTCGGTTCCACCTTGAATAGTACTGCAGTACTACATTCTGGTGCCTGTACAGCAGTGGTGGACGAAGTGCACAAATCATGTACTTGAGTTAAAGTCGAGATACCCAAGGTAAAATATTCCTCCAGTAAAAGTAAAAGTCCTCCCTTTAGACCTCCACTGGAGTAAAAGTACTAAAGTATTTACCTTCAAATGTATTCAAAAAGTATGGAGAGTAACAGTAGCATGATTTATTATGGCTCTAATGTCCTATTATCATTTCTGGAACAAGACTCTTAATCAACTCACTGTAGGTGAAGAGACTCTAGTGTCTCTCTCGGTCCACCAGTCTTTAATAGGAGGTCATTAATTAGTCTGACATTGATGTCTATTCAAATGATCATAGGTACAGAACAGTACAGAAGTTTTGGTTTAAGATTTGTATGCAACTTAGTTACGAGTTAAAGTTTAATAAAAACTTGCTTTAAACAGGATCACTAAATGAGTTTTCCCTCTGTTCATAAACATAAACTAGCCAAAACAAATTTACTATAAATGGAAATAGTGTTTGTATAAATGCAGAAAAAGACGCTCGCCAGTCACAAGTGCATACGTACATATTTCTATATTGTGGTCTATTTACCCACAAAGTCAGGAACAATATGTTTTATCTGTTTACTAACCCCATCCTGCTTCACCTACCTTCTTCCAGGTGGTTCTTGACATTTCCATGGATGCCAAGAATCCATGAGTAAGCTTGTTTTGTTTTGACATGTTATGTTTTTACGCACACATAAGCCGAAAGGAACTACAAATTTTGCGTAATGTAGTGGAGTAAAAAGTAAGATATTTGAGTTTGAAATGTAGTTAAAGTACAAAGTCGTCCAAAATGGAAATACTTCAGTAAAGTACAGATACACGGAAAAACTACTTAAGTACAGTAACTAATTACATTTACTTCATTACTGTCCACCACTGCTGTACAGGTTATAGCATTTAAGGTGGAACAGAACATTCAGTTCAGAAGCTAGCAAATGGGAAGCCACTTTCAGCCTCCATCAAAGATGAACATTAACTGTGCCTGTTGATGACTTCGTTCCTTGGAAAGGTTATGAAAATTATTGTCATCCCATTTACAGCCTGGCGCGATAGATTTCTTCCCATAGTGTGCCTTCTGATGATGCTCTGTTGTCGTATGTAAATTTTGGGAGTGTATTATTGAGACAAGACTGTTACATGACAGTTTAGGATTTTGGAATTAACCAGGTTTACTGCCCTCTTAAACAAAAGCAGGATTTGTATTATCAAATGGAGACAGCAGTGTTTGAGGTTCACGCCAGGATATGTCAGTTCTATGTACTGAGCTTTCCTTATTAAGCTATGCCAAAGTACATATAGTTTTCCATTCTCTGGCACCTTTAATATCTTTTTTTTCCTCTTAGTTTTTGGGAAATGAAGAATTTTCCAGTTTATTTAAAGAATTGACATAAATGCAATTACAATATTTCCAGCGTACATCAACAGTTACTTTTGCTCTGTGGCAAAAGAATAAAAAAATGGGAATAAAAGTGGACTAATCATGGATACCTGAGGTACACCATAAAGAAAAGAATAGTATATCCTTTTAAGATATGGTTATCTGAACTCATAATTGACTTTAAATTACATCCCTTCACATCAGTTACCAATCCCAGCCTTGGTGACCCTACACTGCACATTTGGCTGCCAAAAGAGAAAATAAGGTGATATGAAGGAAATATGGAGAAAATATGAGCCCAAATTAAAGGAAAACATTTTCCAGAGAAGTCAATACTTGTGAGCTAAACATCTTCTTACCCAACCATGAGCTACGCTTCAGAAAAAATGAATTAGATTCTGTTTTAAGGCAGGCAAAAATATTTTTTAGCAGCTCCGTAGTTTGCCATGTTTTTTAGGAATATATTTATCTGCAACAATTCCAGAGAGACCAATCCAGTTGCTTGTGTATACTGCAGTATCACTGTCAAAAACAGCCCTTATTATTTATTTAAAGTTCTTGAACTGTCCACATGGGATGAAAAGGCTCTGCTAAATATGACTTGCTGAGAAAAGAGAACATATATGACGTTATCAGTATGCAATTCTATATTCATTAGCTATACAATGGCTCCTTAGACTATCTTCTGCAGGACTTTTAAAAATGCATTAGACTCATTGTGTCTACTGGACAAAAGCTCTAGGTGCTTCTGTCTCGAGTTGTATTAGGTGGTCGCTTGCATAGTAATACATCATCCCTGCAGCAGAAAATATTACACTCTCCAGTTATAAATAGAAAGCAATATATTTATAACATCAGTGCCTCCCTGGAAACAGACCAGCAGAAAGCTAAGTGACGAATGGTTGATTTGACAGGTGTTTATACTGCATGTCTATACTGGATGGTGAGTAATAGGAGAGATGATATGATATTGCCTGCCTGCACTTGCAGAGAAATGGCGGTCGTTTTGTCCTTACCAGAATGTAGCGCATGCCTGCAGGCAGAGAGATTGTGAGTCACACCAATGGTTCAGAAGACAGTATACAACAGTAGTCATGTACTGTATTTCCGTTGCGATGGGATTCCTATATAAGATATATGAGCTACATCTGTGGCTGCCTCATAACTGAAATGGTTCTTTCCCAGTCAAGTAAAGCAAACTGTTTTGCAGGTTATTAGGGTATTAAAAAGCCCTGAAGATAGTATTTAATATTCAGTGTCAAACTTGTCAAACGTAAAGCTGTTTTTGAGATTAAACAGTTTGAAGAAAAGTGTACTCATTGTGCTTTAACAAGCTGTACTGTGTAAGTATTGTGTTGTGTAATCAGATACTGTACTGAATGCATAAGGATAGTGTATTCAGTATTCAACCATCAATACTTTTTATGGAGGTTAGGGAACCAGCCTTGTGACCGGAGGGTTGGATTCCCTGAACCAAGAGGTCAGGGACAAGGTCCAGGGAAGTGCCCTTGAGCAAGGCACCTAACCCCCAAACTATAGGCAAATTCCTCCGTGTGCAAGCACAACTGGCAAATGGTTCTAAATTTTATTCTATTCTATTCTGATAACAGATAATTTCCCACAATGCCTAGACAGTCGTCCAAAATGTGAGAGATGATTGTTTGTGGATTGTGGCCCACTTTCAGAGGGGTAGCACTGGAATGAGTATCTCTAAGGGCCTATGCCTCAGTGAGCATGGAGCCGCTGCAGTCCAGCAAGCTTTCACACACACACACACACAGGCCTCAGAGTGCACCAAGCCATGGCCAACAACCTTCATTTTCCAATTATCAAATGATCTTTGCTTTCTATGATTTCATAGTGAGTGAAAATAATCGGATACATTTGCTCCAGTATAACAAACCTTGGATAAAGAAACCTGCTCTGGTGTTGTGCCGTTGTATGTCGTTCCATCTTGTCACAGCCATCTGTGGAGAAGTTAGAATTGTTTTCACACCAGATGATTCTCACACCTCCCCTGTCACCCCTAATTGCTCATTAGCAGCTCATCATACCTTTTACTTTCAGAGAGCTAACAGTATCATTGTTAATCTAATAAGAGTCACAGGGAAAAGCTTTGGCAACATAACAACAGTGCAGGAGGCTCGTAATAATGTACCCACTACACAAAAGTCGAAACAGGAGGAGATGCTAAGGAAGGCGATGGTGAGTTGGGCCAATAAATACATTAAAGACGACATGTGGGTGGAGAATTCATTTCACTCATATTATCAGTGAGAGAACCTGACGTTGTGTCTTGCTTCGGGTATTACTGCTGCGTTTCGTGTATATCTGTAAGCTTTCACAGAGTCTGTGCAAATACGGATGCAATGAATGCAGAGTATGGACAGAAGGCTCCGTCTGTATTTAACGTTGAACACAAATAAGCCTTAACACTACCAGCCCCCCGTCACCCCAGTGTCACTGTCCATTGCGATATGTCTAGGTGGACAGTGCCCAACCCTAGTGGAATGGCTACTACTGGGCCTGCAAATTAAGTCCACAGGATAAAGGTTATATCAAATCTGAAGCATCATTTACAAACTAAACTCACCACCGATGAAAGCAGTACCAGTAACTCAGCATACAGCAGTGGACAGTGCTTGACAGAGGCCTATGGGTAAATCAACGAGCAGCAAACCAACAAAAGCCTAAGTGAAAAGCTACAGTTCCCTTTGAAGGGCTTCCACTGTGAAAAGAATCCACATGCTGTATGAACGAGAGCTCGTTTTGGTATTTGCATTCTCCTTTCCCCTCTTTATTGAAGTTCTTCAGCCTGGAGTCTGAGCCGAATGCAACAGTTGTCTTTCACACTCCTCTGCTATGTGCTAATCTGTAATACCGGGCCTTCCTCCCACCCATATCCTGTTAACACTGAAACGTAAGAGCAAACACCTCCGAGTGAATGAGGTGGAGATATTGTTCTCAACCCCAAATGCAAACAATTCCTCTCTCCCTGATGAGATACTTCTCACAGGCTGAGGCTGAGGCTCAAATAACACCCGGGGCAACGTGCAGCCAGGCCTGCAGGCAGAGGAAAGTTAAGCTTTCAAGTTTTATTTGTCACGTACAATGAGCTATACAGTGTATAATCCTTTTAGTGAAAAGTCTTGTAGCAGTTCCAGAGCTGTGCAAACATAAAATAGTATAACACGAGACAACAGTTTAGTGCACATAACACAACACAAGAGAACAATAAGGTGCACACAACATACGATACCTGTATGAACCACATGGTGCAATATACACAGAACACACCTGAGAACATAACATGGGTTTGTGTATGTGCATCTGATTTACACAAAAACCAGATGCTGCAGAAGGCATGCCTGGTCTTCTCATGTTGCAGGCAAACGTGCGTGACATTTTAACTTGGCAGAGAGAGACGGGAGCTGGAGTGTGTGTCTCGGAGTGTGTCTGTCTATCCATGGCAACATGGCAAGGTGACTGACTCTCGTTCTCTCTCTCTCTCTCTCTCTCTCTCTCTCTCTCTTCTCTCTCCTGTCTGCCTCTATACTCTATACTCTTTCTTTGGCTCCACAGATAAACTGTTTGGGAAGAGGCTGCTGCAGGCCGGGCGGTACATCATGTCCCATAAATCCTGGATGAAGACAGTGCCCACAGAGAACTGTGACGTCCTCATGACTTTCGCAGGTGTTGCCATCTCTCTCTCTCTCCACTTGTCCCTCCCTAACTCTTTCTGTTTATAGTGAAAAGTGAAGTTCTGGGTAAAAGTAAAAGTTCAGTTCAGGTTTCAAAAGGCATGTACACTAGCATTCAAAAGTTTGGAATCACGAATAATTGTAATAATTGTAATTCATAATAACTTACACAGTGTGGATTGAAACGTTATAGTCTGGAAACCAAAACGCAAAACGTAAACAATTTAAATTATTTTGGGTAACAAGTAGTTATGGCATGGTGTATAGAGGTAAATAGCAAATGTTATTAAATAATGAACTGTAATTGTCTATTTATCATAACTGTATTGATGTAAAATTCCTATAGTTATTTAGTCAGAGAGATTTGGTCGCCATTTTTTTCTAATATGGATATTGGTCTTATGAAAGTTTTCTAATATGGATATTCGCATTATTAAAGTTTTCTAATATGGATATAAGTCTTATTGAAGCTTTTTAATGTGAATATTAGTCTTATTGAAGCTTTTTAATATGGATATTAGTCTTATTGAAGTTCATTCAATGATATTCAGCTTTGTCAGATTATGGAATCACTGACAGCTCCTTTCATCATCAAAAATTTATTCTTTTTACAGCTTATTTGAAGTATTTAAATATTAGCATTATATTCAAATAATTTTATACATTCAAACAATTTTAATAGAATTAGTTTTATTCTATTAAAAACAATGATTCCAAACTTTTGAATGCTAGTGTATGTGAGGGAGAACAATGCAGTATGCGTGCACGTTTGTACTGATGGTCTGTCATCATTTAGGCCTCATTTACACTTGGCATTAATATATGTCTAGTGATGCATTCTTATGCAGTCATTCATACCACCTTTGGAGATGCTCAGGGACACAAATGGCCAGATAACATATGTGGTGTGAAGTGTCTCAGTGCCACCCAAACAATAACCAATGGCTGCATAATCAGCTGAGTCATCACAGAGCAGGCCAAAGTACCTGCTTTGCGTAGGCTCCTTGTTCTCCTCTTCTGTTGTTCCCGTTATATTAGCAAACCTTGTCATCTTAACTTTTGTAACAGCCTGTACATTTACATGAACAAGCACTCGGGCACTGCTTTTACAGCAACACATTCTGTGAGAGCCTCATGTATTAAATGTACCCGGGGACCACACTGAGAAATGCCTACTGTAAATGCTGTACATCTCGCTTTTCACTTACAATCAAACCACTGGAGATGCTGTAAATATCAAGTGTAAACAGGGCTTTAGACACATGCATATCTTATAATATAATATAATCAACTCCTTAGTAGTCTACAGTTATTATTGTCAGCTTGCTGTACATTTGATTTATAGATATATGATAGATGATAATAAATATTAGATAGATGATAGATATAATAAATATTAGATATAATTACTATTAGATATAATTACTTAATGAATTAATTTTACATTTGATTCAAGGCAGATTCTGACCTTCTTCTATTCTATAAAAAAATGACAACATGTGACAGCAATGTAAAGGACTGTTGTTGATGACATATTAATGTTATTTTCTTATATAAATATGTCTGTCCCATATTTATATAACTAAAAGTAAAGTTTTTTTTCAAAGCCAAAGAAACCTTATTATTATTATTATTATTATTATTATTATTATTAGTGACACTACATGTTCTGTTTTGTCTGTTCCGAAGTATTAAGAAAAACAAAGAAAAACTATATTTAAAAATATATTTAAAAAATATAAAAATATTTCTATATTGTCAGGTACGTGTCTACAGGTGGGCTGAGATAGGCCTCGCTCCTTTTCATTAGGAATGCACTGCTTTCCTAATGGCTGTTGTGAAGGGGTTGGTGTGTTTACTCCTTTACATTGTTACCAAACCACTGTACTGTTCATTCTTGTTCATTCTTTTCTCTGGTTCTTATTCTTATTCTCTGGAGGTGATCAGGGACAGATAGGCCAGATAACACGTGCAGTGTAGTGTTCATATAAGTTATTTTAGTAAAGTTTGACAGTTGAGTTATCTGCTTAGTTGGTGGCCACTGGTTAAGTGGCTGGCTCCTGAGGTTGACTTGTTGAGTATGTAAATTGTACAGTAAGCTAGTTTTATTTTGCTAGCTCAGTAAATCCTGCAAAGCGTTACTGCCTTGGTGCAGCAAGCTTCCGTCCACCATAAAATCCAGACATACTAGCCTCCAGCTCTGTCATGTCCACTCGTGACTTAAATATGGACAGCCCTCCCAGTCAGTTTAAGTAATTATCCTGAGCGGCTATTTGACCAAACTGTGAAACGCTTTAGTGAAGGCTGATATGCCTCGACCATGACTCTATTATGACTCATGTGGTGATGTTGCAGTGCCTGTCACAAATTTGGTGATTCCAAAGTATCATGCTGATACAGTTTATAAGTTATTCAGTTTATAACTGTAAATGAGCTGGCTCTCCATGGGCACCGTCAGGGAGATTCGGGTAAGGCTGGTATTTTAATTAAAAAATGAAAAATAATGGTAAATGTTTTATTAAAGCTGTTAATCATATTGGGCCCAGAGATCATTATAACCCTCTCCTACTCAAACTCTCCTAGTTCATCATACAGGCCCTGCTGCCTGTGCATTTTATTCTACTGTAGTCTACTGATGATGAAAGTGTGAACCACATTTGCTTATTCCACTCTAGTTCATCTAAATGTTGGTCATAAAATCTAAATTTAAATTTTTTTAATTATATAGACATTGGGGTAATGTCTCCGGACCCTACCAAAACATTGCATGGTGTAATTCCTATTGTCCCCAACTTACCCCAACGTAAAGTACTCTCTTGATTACATACTTTATTTAGGAAAAGCAACATTTTTGTTGTTGCCTACCCAAATAATGTAAATGCCCACCAAAAGATGACATCATAGTAACAGATCTGAATATTGTGATTTGTATTGTGTGGCATGAAATATTGTGATATAATATTTGTACCGTATCGCCCAGCCTTGCTCTGTTTTACATGTTGTGTTGTTTTACATGTCGTGTGTTTCTTGAGGGTTACCATGTGGGTTGTACACATGTTTGGATGACATGATTTTGTTTTAGAATAAATACCAATCCTAAATTCTTTCATATCTTCTAGCAGACACCACAGATGACCACACGCTACTTTGGCTGCTGAACCACATACGCCTTGGCATCCCAGAACTTATCATCCAAATACGGCACCACAAGCATACTGGAGTGTACGCGTTCTTCGTTACAGCAACATATGAAAAGTAAGACACCTTTAGCTTCATTTCAGCTGAGCATGTTCTGAAACCGGACTACGGACTTAGGGTTCTCAGTGACAGACTCTTCTCCGAGAGGAAGTGCAGTCAAAGCATTTTCAGCTGTGTGAAGGTGTACCTTAGAGTTGATGCTCAGGTTTTTGTCCTAGCTGTGACTTTGTGGTCCTACAGAAATGAACCACATTCTCATTCGAGCCATACTGCTATGCAGCACACTGTACTGGACAGTCAGAAATCTGCATAGTTGCACTTGCACAGTGCTCAACGATGCTGCGTGGCATGCTGTTTCAGATTCTGTGGTGGGAGGCTGTAAAGTCATTGTTGCCAGAATGGTGGAGCTGTGTTGAGCCAGGAGCGAGATATTTACTGGCGAATGACTGTGATTAGCCTGAAAACAAGAAAAGGAAAAGGTCCACAATAAAACTGATCTCTTTATCTGCACATGTATCGATCGATATACACATGCACAAGACGCACATACATATAATAAAAACCCAATTCTTAAAAGGTTGGCACAGTAGGTAAAATACAAAGGAAACCAGAGGTTTGAAATAACCATTTGACTTGTGCTGAGTTTGAAAACAAGACACAAGATATTTCATGCTGTTTTAGTGTATTTATTTTTTTGGTACATTTGCACTTATCCTAAATTTGATGCATGCAACATGTTCCAAAGATTAATTAGGAAATTAGGAGTCATGTTTCCACTGTGCAACATCAACTTTCCTTTTAGCAACATTCAGTAATCGGTTGGTAGCCGACACTCATTGTTACTGTTGTGAAATTAGAGTTTTTTCCATTTTTGCTTGATATAATACTTCAGCTGCTTAACACTCCAAGGTCTCCGTTGTTGTATATTGCATTGTACGTTGAAAACGAGCAAGGACATCTCTGAAAAAGACGTCATCTAGATGGCAGCATATGTTGCTCCAAAATGCATATGCATCCCTCAGACGGGGGGCCCTTCACAGATTCGCCAGTTACCCATGACATTGTCACTAACACACACCCCAAAAATTTACAAAAATCCATAATTTTTATAGGGTGAAATAGTAAATCTCTCTTTTTTGTTCTGTAAAAACTTGTAAAACATGTTTACAAGTGATTGTATTCTGCTTTTATTTGCATTTTACCTAGTGTCCCAACTTTTTTGAAATTTGGTTTGTATCTACACCATACAGTGCAGTTCAAAATTTTGGACCCCCGTTTTGAATAATATAAAATAACATTTGTTGCAGATACTTATACTTACGTATAAAATGATTGTAGCATGATGCTAATATTTTAAACAATTTAGTCATCTGTACAATTGAAGAAATGTTAATGAGAAAGCTACAAGTTATAGATCATATCCAGAATGCCTCATATTCGAAAAGCGGAGACCAAAGCTTGTTATTTTATGTCAAAAAGTTATTGTAATTTCAGTAAGAGTGACTCTTTTTGCCATGTCATAACTTCTTGTTATTCCTAGAGATACACAAAACAATTGCCTTCTAGCTGCACTGATAGGCCTTTTTATCATAAACACTGACCATATAGGTAGACTTTATTTGAACATATAGATATTTCATATCAATGTTAACAATACTGGGAGATTCAAGTAATACAACTAAACAAATACAAGTGAAGAAAACACTTTTTAATATTTTCTGTAAAATGTCATTCTTAAAAAGTGCATGGTGAGGTCAAAAGAGCTGTCTGAGGCTGTGGTAAGGGATTTAAAAAGATCTCAAAAGAAATTGCAATCAGCAATTCCATTGTCCGGAAAATAGTGTACAAGTGGAGGACATTTAAAACCACTTCTAACATGCCCCGGTCTGGCCGTCCAAGACCAGGACTTCTGGAATAATATTCTTTGGACAGATTTAAATTGAATTATTTGGACACCAGAACAGAGGACATGTTTGGCGTAAACCAAATACAGCATTTAAGGAAAAGAACCTCATACCTACTGTAAAACATGGAGGTGGAAGTGTCATGGTTTGGTGATGCTTTGCTGCAGCAGGACCTGGCCAGCTCACCATAATAGAATCCACCATTAATTCTATTCTGTATCAGAGGGTGCTTGTGAGACCATCAGTAAAAAAATTAAAGCTGAAGCAGAACTGCACCCTGCAACATGACAATGACCCAAAACATACAAGTATGAAAACAAAGAAATGGAGAGTCCTGGAATGGCTGAGTCAAAGCCCAGATCTTAATCCCATTGAGATGCTGTGGGGTGACTTGAAATGGGCTGCACATGCAAGAAACCCCTCAAACATCTCACATCTGAAGGAATTCTGTGTTGAGGAGTGGGACAAACTTTCCTCAGAACGATGGCGGAGACTGGTAGATGGCTACAAGAAGCGTCTCATTGAAGTAATTTCAGCCAAAGGGGGTAATCACTTTCTTTTCCAGAGATGAATAAAAACAAGATTAGACATTGATATGTGAAAATTTCTTAATAAAGAACTGACTATTCCATGGGGTGTTGTAATTTATATATATATATATATATATATATTTATATAGTAAGCTATGAAGCTATATATTCAAAAAGTTCAAGCAACTAATCAATCTGGAAGCCATGTTACTACATTGAGTTATCACATCGAGTAAAACATTCATATTCATCGTGGTATGACTCACTAGAATCCAAGCTGATAGGAGCTCTCAGGAAGCTCAGCCTGTACAGTGATAATAGGTGTGGCAGTCACATTATTATTTCAGTGTACTGCCTAAGGCAGAGGCTGGCTGAACAGAAGGTAGATTGATGTTTACTGTCAGGTTCAGACCCAATTCTCCACAGCCTATGAGCCAAGCCGAGGTTCCTCACCAAGAGAATCTGCACATTGAAACAGCCTCAGTTACTGTTCAATACTCAGCGTGACATTTAACTAGTTCCAAGCTGTACCCCTCCAGGGCTGGCTGCTGACACCCCTGGGTTACGCCAAGCTTTTGTCCTCTTAGCTCATGTTCTATGAGATTTATGTCATATGACGGAGTCGAGTTTGTGTCTCCAGGAGCAGAGTTTTGCGTACTCTTGTAAACACATGTGTTTTGTTCAGTCTGTTGCGAGGAGCTGAGGAGATGGGCCTGCGGAAAGCAGTGAAGCCGGAGTTTGGAGGTGGATCTCGGAGCTTTTCATGCGAAGAAGACTACATTTATGAGAATATTGAAAGTGAACTGTGCTTCTTCACATCACAGGTAATTCATTCAATGCT
>CM067489.1:22186369-22261560 GCA_034552555.1 Semaprochilodus insignis | reverse complement strand
TAATAATAATAATAATAATAATAATAATAATTAGTTATTATTATTATTATTATTATTATATTTTCAAAAACAAAAAAATGATTGATTGCACAGCTTAACCAATTGCTTTGTATTGCAAGTTGTTATTAAGTGATTGCTATAGTATCTGCTGGGTGGCTGATGTGATTTTCCAGGTGTTACCTGATTTAAAACAATTCATTCTTTATATGTCCTATCAAAAAGCTCTACATGAGCACACCTGTCACAATCAGACTCAACATTCTGAAGAATATAAATCAGATGACAACAATGTTTAGAGTGCAATCACTACTACTAATAATAATTAATGTGCAGTCACTAATAAAATAATAATAATAATAATGTTTAGTCTTGTATATAGGGCTGTGGCGGTATTTTTTTTACTATGGTGAAAAAGCAATATATCTCTGCGGTTTGTCAGTTTATCGAAACCATGTTTAATGTTTATTAAATCCATTGATTTTAATGAAGATACGCACTGAATTCTGACTCCCTGCCAAAATTGGACTTCTATTCTCGTGCATGCACTTCATGCAGGCATATGGACGCTTCAGATTACAGTCACAATTTTGATTGTTTCTATGTTTGCTTGTTGGTGCAGCAGTTGGGGGATGTCAGTCATAATGATCAGTAAAACGAGAACTCTGTTTCAAACACAGTTCTTAAAAAGTCTGGAGCAAAAAGATACAGCAGCCCGGTGACACTTCAGTTTAGAAGACAGAAAGCCACAGTAGATAACGTCAGTTCAAATGTACACAAAGAAAACAGGTCAGTCTTTTAGATAAACAGACTTCAGCTAACGGTACAGCCTAGACTTTTTCAGCTCACTAACAGGGAGATTTTAGTAAAGTAGTAAACTGATGTCAAGCGTGATTAATGATTGTGACTCAACTTTCACCAGCAAAATAATTGGTAATGAGCTCAATCATGCAGTACGCATCACATGACTATGGTTGTTATGGTTGTTACCATCACAGCCCTACTTGTATTTCAGTTTTTTTAATATTACTGTGACCCTGTTTACACCTGCTCTCTTCGTATGACTAGTATCTGGACTGCATCCTGAGAAGAGATTTTAGCCGCCCGTATTTACAGACCAAAATCTGATTGCTGTCTGGGACAAAATATACAAATCCACTCGTTACACAGCAACAAATTACCAATTGTTTATCTTTTCAGTCTCTTCCTGTGCTATGCCATAGATGGTTGCTGCCAAAAGTAGCAATTTTGTATGCCGATGTGTTTGTCTTTAAACCTAGGGGAAGGCAAAAGCTTCAGCAGTCTGAACTACATGTAGTGTTTAAACCGATTAACTCAGCAGTGACCCTGACTGCAGCTGTAGCAAACTCCATTAGGGTCCATGTGCGTCCTCTCTGATTATGTTTGCACACACATGCTCAGTGATGTACTGCATGGAGAGGTGTTTTGGTTGTACTGGGAGAAGTTTTGTTTGTCAAATGTGTTTTGGAGAGACGGATGCATTTGCACTGCCGTAACATGTGGCTCACTCACATCTCATACCACCAGCAACTATAATATTTTCCCTGAAAGAGGATGGATATGATCATCCCTGGTTTTCAGGAGCTTTTGCTGCATGGTGTGATTTATTTTACTGGACTGTACACAGAGTATCCTCTAGCTAGAAACGTGTAGCTTTGCATAACACTTCTCAGCAATAAAGAAAAAACACATTTGTCACCGTCATTGTGCAGCAGTTCCCTTTAGGAACCTTAATCTACCATTCTGATACATATTTTTATCCTGTGGTTGTTTATGACTTGCAGATGCTAGCTACACTGCTGATCATTCGCCAGTTCCTGCAGAATCTTAAGGAGGTGCTGCAGCCATACCTGTATGAGCGCCACCGACTGGGTGAGCTCACGCTGCGCGCCGTCTGGGACCTGCTGGTCTCTGCTCTGCTCAAATACGGGCGGCTAGCGGCCGGCAGGGCCCAGGTTTCCCCCAGTGACCCCGTCATCCCCGTCCCAGGCCTCCGAGGGAGCCGACAGGGCCTTCTGGGCCACCAGGAACGCCGTGAACGCAAGTGTCTGAATGGAGGGTGCGGGGTGCCCGACGAGGATGGTGAGGAGGAGCTTGGAGGAGAGAGGCCGAGCGAGGAGGAGAGCGGGGAGGAGAGTCTGGTGGATTGTGGCCTCAAACTGCGCAAGGTCAGCTTCATTGAGAAGGTGGAGCGCAAGTCCATAGGCTGTGTAAGCCCCATTGAGGACAACTTCCTGGAGGAGGGGAGCCCCACCATGGTGGAGAAAGGCATGGACCCTGCCTCTGTCTTTGAGATGTGTGATGATGATGATGATAACGGGATTCCAGAGACCAAGGAGTTGGCAGCAGAGCCGCCACCACCCACAGGGTCTGAGAGCACCGCGCCTCCAAGGCTCCGGAGAAGAGGCCGCAGTCTGGAGAGGGCCGACAGTAAGAGCAAAAGAGAGTCATGGATTGATCCACCAGAGGAGCAGGAGACCACAACACTCACACAGGCTGAGATTGAGAGCTGCATGCAAACATATGAGGTGAGGATACAACCGGTACTCTCAACTCAGTGCAGAACCAGTTTCAAATGAATAGGTTTCACTTACACAGCCCACCAGATGCTGTCAGGTTACTATATAGAGGACCAAATAGGATTGTTGGTATTAAGATATTCCCTTTGTTGTACTGAGATCACAGATGTCTGACCAATGACAGTTCCAGATAAGAGTTTCTATCCTTTTAAAGAGTCAATGGAAGAATATCACAATATTCGTTGACCATTTTAATACATTGCCTCATATTAATATACCACAATGCAACAGTCTATACTAGGAATGTCTTGTTTTTTTGCCCTCAATCTCGATCCAGTATTGAGTTCTGATCTAATACCTGTGCTTTCCTTGATAATACTGTACTTTTTTGTTCATCTTTATTCATCCATAAAGTTAAAGTCCCAGTAGTGCTGCATTAAGATCAGCAATTTTATAAAATGCAGGTACAACAACTTCTGTTCAACATTTCACTGCATTGCACTAAGTTGAGATTTGAAAAAAGACTGATTATGCTCTCTTTGTAATGAAACTCGCAGTCGATCAGTGTTCTAGAAGTACTGACAATATCCACAAAATGCTCAGAAAAGCATGTTGTAGCATACAGTATAATGATGTCATTTATTGAATTCATATTGCTTAGCACTAGATGGAAGGAATTGCTCTTGCCAATGAATAACTGTTGGATTATTTGGTCATACACAGTACTGTGCACGGTTTTAAGCCATGTAATAAAATCATATATGACAGGAGATTTATCCGGGCAGAAAGCATTTATTTGATCAAGAACACTAACGTTAGTACAAATAAACAGACCTCTCCTCGAGTACGCCCAGAATTTACAGTCACCATCCAAATCCTGCTTCAATTAATCAGTCCTTCATTAAATTAATCAAGTGTCAGATGGAATTAAACAAATCCATATAATGGAGCACACAAAGAAATCAGAAATCAAACCTGTGTTCTTCTGGCTGTATTCTTCGTACCAAGATGACATTGCGATCTAGGCAATCAAAGCAACAGCCTTCATCTGAACAGATAAAATAGAGCACAATTCTGTACTTGGTGTTGAAAATAAAGTCAAAGTTAAAAGTAGATTCACTTGGAGTAGATTCAGGTAATAAATAACTCAAAATGTCTTAAAAGATGAGAATGAAAGGGCTTTAACTTCAGAAGAACACCGGATGAAGCTAGGTGCTTTGGTAGACAAGCACCCCAAGGCTGGGGGGGTCACAATATGATACTCCATAAACTTTACATGCATGTCTTTCCTTCCAGGACACGTTTCAAGATTACCAAGAGATGTTTATCCAGTTTGGTTACGTGGTGCTCTTTTCTTCTGCCTTCCCATTGGCTGCCATGTGCGCCCTCATTAACAACATCATCGAGATCCGCAGTGACGCCTTCAAGCTGTGCACAGGGCTGCAGAGGCCCTTTGGCATGAGAGTGGAGAGCATCGGACAATGGCAGGTTAGCATGACTTAGCGTGACTTCTCAAGCTTCATAACTGACCTTGTAAGCAATACTGACTTATTTATGTCTTTTGTCATTGCACAGACAGTAATGGAGGTCATGGGTCTGATAGCAATCATTGTGAACTGTTACTTGATTGGTCAGTGTGGGCAGCTACAGAGGCTCTTCCCTTGGCTGAGCCCCGAAATGGCCATCATCTCTATTGTGATCCTAGAGGTACACAATACACGTACACACCTGATGCAGTTTAATTCATTTTGCTTTAACCTTAAATCTTGGAGGTCAAGATCCCCATTCCTCACTCTCATAACCTAATAGATTAATATTACTTTTATGGTAGTTTTTTAATAATTCATAGTCGTTACCGAGTAATTAGGCTCAAGATTAATAAATGAACAGTAAGCCTAGATCTGTTCCACAGCCAGTATATTTCCCTAATATATCTTCATACATTATATATCCAGATGCTATACACTCAGCCGAATTTAATTATTAAATCCTTTCCTCATCGGACAGCACTTTGCCATTCTGCTGAAATATGTCATTCATGTGGCAATCCCTGACATCCCCAGCTGGGTGGGAGAAGAGATGGCCAAACTGGAGTTTCAGCGCAGGGAGGCGTTTAAGGTAACAGTTCATTCTTTAAAAAAAACATCTAAGACTTCCCTTTAGTCCAAGCACTCACAGACCTGACCAGACCCCTGCTCTGCTGATGACGCCAGCAGCAGGACTAGAGAGTGCTGCTGAAACCTTCTTTTCAGGGAATTCCACTGATTCTTCCAAATTCCAGTCAACTGTTCTAGACAAAGTTGCTGAATTGATTACAGTGGTGGTGACAGGAATCAGACGTTAAAGCATTTACTGCCCCCTCACAGAAAGTTATTACATGAAATGATTAAGAATTTGCCATCTGATGCCTGAGACATTGTTCTATGATAGTTCTGAGCGAAGGTTTTGGCCTAAAACAATTCTTAAAATCCATTCATGGGGGACAGTACCCAGATTTACCATTTGACTATAAAACAGTTAGGGATGGGCAATATGGAGAAAATGTAATGCAATACTTGGAGAAATTTTCACAGTACACAGAGTCACAATGTGTATGTTTACTTAGGTTTAGTAAGTTGAAACGGACAAAAAAAAAACTGCCATATTATTAAACAACAGAAAAAAACTACTACAAATAATTTTTTTCTTCAAAATGTTACATAATACACTATAATAAACAAGTACATTCAACACATTCTTTGTAATGAAACATGTGCTTGGCCATGTAATGTAATTTATTATGATAAATATTGTCATATTGCATTTTACCCAGAAGACATATGAGGGTTCACCGGTCTATTTAGACCAGCACAGAAAAGAATCGTGTTGTGTGACTCCCGGTTCCTATCGCCACCACTGTAAAGGAATAAAGAGTCAGTAGGTTGGTCATTGGTATTCACTGACTGAACTTCTCCATGTCCTGCTGGTATGTAATCTCTGTGTGTTCGGTCGCCGCCAGAAGCACGAGCGCCAGGCGCAGCAGCACTTCCAGCAGCAGCAACAAAGGAAGAGGGAGGAGGAGGAGCGGCAGCGGCAGGCCGAGTACCAGGCACGGCGCGAGCGGGACGACGGGCGCCCTGATTCCTCTGGAGGTGACCATCACCACAACAAGAGCCAGGGAGGCAAGTCCAGGCCGGGTGGAGGAGGAGGGGGAGGCTCAGGGAGCGATAAACCGAAGAGGCCAAGCTCGCTACTGGCCAACAACAACGTCATGAAGCTCAAGCAGATCATTCCGCTGCAGAGCAAGTTCTCTTCTGGCACAGCCCGTTCCCCGCAGTCGCCCACAGGGAGTGAGCCCAAACTACCGGGCTTCCTCAGCTTCAAGTTCCTCAAGTCTCCAGAAAACAAGAAAGAGGCGGCGGCGGCGGCAGCAGCAGCAGCAGCGGCCGCAGCAGCCGCAGCTTCAGCATCAGCTAGCGCTAGTGTTAGCACAACTGCACCAGGCCAGGAGAAGTCTCAATCCCCCAGCAAGTCCTTCAACCCTGGGAAACTCTTTAACTTTGGGAAATCGGAAGGTGGGGCTTGTGTCAATGGGGCTCAGCCCTTAAAACCAGGGGAAGGGGGACAGCCTTCAGAGAAGCAGCCCACAAAGTCTGACCTAAACGGTGTGCCAGATGAAATCCCATCCCCAGGGGGAGAGGAAGGGGAAAATGGACACTCGTTAGACTCTGAGTCCTCAGGCCCTAAAATCTAACCCAAAATATGGCACCCATTGACAAAAGAAAAAATGACTAACGACAGGTTAAAGGGAAGTTCTCGATACAGAAGCTCTCCGGTGCGATTTAAGACTTGGCCTGGAAGCTGTCAAGTAATACTGCGGAAGTGGAAAATGGAATGGTGTTTATTTTCCGTTTACCGAGGAACATAGGCTTCTCAAATATGACTCCCCTTACATACACAAACACACACACACACACACACACACACACACACACACACTAGCATACAATGCCTTTTGTCTACAACATATACGGGAATGCATGAGCTGCGTTTCTAATCCGTTTTAAAAGGATGTTCCAAAAAGAAGTTGCCCTAGTCTGACAATTGTAAGCATTTTAGTGCCCCCTATAATATTAAAAATATTTTAACACCAGTTTTATATCACACAGTGAGACCTTCCAGAAAAAAAAACACCACAAATTGATTGATTGCATCAGTTTGAACCGTGAGTGTTTTTAGTCCGGAACTTTTCTACTTCCTTAAAGCAGCTGGTTTAGTTTAGCAATAGCAATGTTTCACAAATAACAAGGTACTGCAAACCCTGTGAGCTTTATCTATCAGTTGAAGGAATCCCTGCAAAACTAAAACATAGGTCTCAATTCAAAACAAATGCAATATCTTTATTTCTAAGGATAGCTTTGTGAGGAACAGTCTGGAGCTGTTGTGAAAGCATGGGACCAAGTGGTACAGAGTGCGAAGGTATGGTGTATGTATGGGTAAAGAAAGCACAGTGGCTAAGCATTATTCCATCTTTTATTTCAAAAGTGCAGACACGAAGGATGTCTAAGCCGTATTTGCATCGTGAACAGGCTTCTTCCCTTCGATACTGTAGCCCAAAGGCACAGCAAGGGCTGGAGATTAAGACTGCAGTGATGCTGATGCAGTGGTCCTGTTTTGGGGTAATGATACTGTGCATCTTCATATGTCATGACCTAGAGTATGGCATTTAACCTCAACATTCACTGTTCTTCAGTCCTTGCATTGTCAATTTAGGATGATATCTTTAATTTGCAACTAAGAAGCCTGCTGGAACATCGTAAAGAACAGGTATCGTCTTTGCAAAGGGACTGTGCGGCGCGCTGTAGCATTTCCTTTTCCACATACAGGTCGTACTAGTTGCAGTCTCTGAGAACATTTTGCACTAAACCCTACTGCCGGTGAGAGGGAAAGACTCTGCTAAGAAAAGGATAACACCAGCCTGCCTCATGACATATGCAAACGCTCGATTATGGTTTTCATCGCAATGCACTACTAAAACATCATATCGACCCATTTCTGTACATCGGGGTGTTTTGTCTAACTTTTTTTTTTGTTGTTGTTGTAATTTATTCGCCTAATTTATTCATAACTTTAAGGTTTATTTAGATGTTTCATATTCCATTACTTGCCAAAGCTAAACTAAAAGACACTTGCAGTGCCGAAACTTTTCTTTAGAAAGCCATAACTGTTGGGAACATTTCCGCAGAAGTTCAGTTTATTTGCGCTAACTCATTCTCACAGCTCTGGTGATGAGGAGAAAGAAGGTCCAAGTTTTCCCCTCTTAGCTTTGATCATTATAACAGCGTTCCAGTGCTGGAAGAAAAGAGAGCTTCAGTTCACTCAAGTTTATAAAATGACCTTAAATAACGTAGAGATTAATTTCAGTTCAAGTTGGCAAGGTGGCCGAAAGAACCGAAATGTAACAGGTGCATTAAACCTGACAGCCAGTGTGAATGCATGTGGTTGAGTAAAGCCCTTTTATCAGTATACCCAAAATACAAGATGAAGGACAAACGAGGTGAGAGGAATGCTAAGCCAGTTTTTTGTGATTGTTGTTTTGGGGGGTTTTTTTTGTTTGTTTTTTATGTTGTTCATTCACCCAAGAGTGGGTTACAGCAATTGTGTTTAATGGCAATGAAGTTGTTTGATTACATGCTTGTGTGCAGAGTGAGTGACGCCAGTGATTAAATCAAAAAGAACATTTGACACTTGGTGTTATCGAAACGTGTGATAGGCAACATGAACTATGCACTTCTTCGCTCATTTCATTGACTGAATTGTCTCAAATAACTCTTTGCAATAATACTGCAGCCTGAACAACGATTCTGATCTGGGATCTGAGGCTTCATGTCCTAAATGTTGAGTAACGTCAAAAAGTAAATATGAATCAAACAGCGGTGACGGGTCACCTGCCGTGTTAATCTATCTGTTTCAGTGTTATTGCAGTCCACCTGTCCCCAACCTATTATTCCAAGTGGCTCTGAATCAGTGTGCTTCCCATGGGTCCTAAATAGAAAATCCAAATTTAGAATGACTCTTCCGATCCTTGAATGATTTCCTCCCCCCATAGCTATTAACAGTCTGGGTGAGGGGGGTGTTTTGGCTTTCTCTAATGTAATAATCTGTGCATTAGTGCAATTAAAAAAAAAGAAATAAAAAAAAAAAACAAAGCTTATCATTTATTATTCTGGCTGAATACTGAAAAAATACAAATTACATGTAATCGCATATCAAAGACTGAACTAGTCCCTACTAAATATGTTGCATATCTATTATATATCTAAATAACAATGGCAGGTTGTTGAAATGCTTCTTCTGACAGTATTTAATGCCTTAACGCACTGCTAAAGAAAGGAAAAAGATTCTTTTTGGGAAAATGAATTGCTCATCATAGATTGATTTGATTTAACAGCCTTGACCTTTCATATTTATCACTGTATTTTGATTCAGCAAGATAAGGTATTATCTGGAACTGATTAAAGTCCAATTACAAGTTCTCAAAACTATGTATTATGTAGTAAATGTTTTGCATTTAGTTATACATTGCTAAAATCAAGGAATACTCTTGGGTATTAAGGCCACCTTTTAGACCAAGGTAGAGGTAACTGTGGTTTAAAATAGATTTTCATTTCATTTTCATCATTTATTTATGATCATATTTCGTGAACAGCGGAGATCTCTTACTGCATTGTCCTGAAATAATTTGCTTCATGGGATTATGAGATGAGATGTTCGCAGATGTAGTCTATAAAGAGGCCTGACAGTCCGTATCCCATCCGAGGTGACATATAAGCTGTTGAGTTTTTATTTTCTGTCTTGTCAGTGCCCTCTACAACCCAGTGATACTGAACTGCATGTGGTAGTTTGAATGAAGAGCTACTGTGAGGTTTCTGTCATCCCTGAGCAGCCATTCACGTCCTTACCACCATACTGTTCATGGAGATCAAACGTCTTACTAGTCTGAATGGATACCTTGTACGTGGTTTAGAAACCTTGGTTTACGTTCAACCCAACTGTGAAATATTAATGGGCTACTGATTTAGAAAAAGCACCACTCTGAAGTGGATACGTACGAGTTACAGAGGGTGGAAATAGAGGCTGGTAGAACTCAAGTGTGTAGAACTCCTTCTCTGAAGGCAACCTCACAAACTAACATGCTCTTCCAATATACCACTGTAAAGTTTCTTTCTTTTTTCAAAGAAAAAGATCATAGGAAAATGGGGTAATTTATTTCTTTTGATTTATTTTGTCATATTTTTGTAAGACCTGAAATGGAATAATAAACAGTTTTAAATTTACAAAGTTTTGCTCTGTTCTGTATTGTTTAATACAGTGACATCAATAACGAGAAGGGTGGGAATCACTAAAGGCCAAAGATACATTATTATTGCGTTGCTTATTTAACGATACAATTTTGAACATACATTGTGAAATATTGTTGATGTACTACCTTTTTTTCAACTGCAAATGATGTCACAGGAAAGGAAATCTTTGTGCTGTTATAGTCACATAGGAATCCACTGCCCTTGACATCCACAAATCGCAGGTTAATGCAATCCTTTCTGCTTTGCACAATCCAATTGGTTTTATTATTCTAGTACCAAAGGTTTCATTTGAATTTGCAATACAATATTGTCACACAAAATGTCATGATGGTATGTTGAATTGTTTTTTTTCCTTCTCCTCTAGTGATGAGCTGATTCAAGATTTCTGGTTTAATACGTCATATTTTAAAACATGGCCTGCTCCTGCTCTGAGGCTCTAATCTGCCTCCCTCTGTTGTATTGTGTACAGAATGTTGTAGTTCATTACTGAGGCAGTCATAATTTAACATTGATCCAGGGGCTGGTTTGATTTGATTTGCAACTCACCCAACCACATAAACAAATACAGAAGAACAATGCAGAAGATAAACAACACAAGAAGAAATGCTGTTTAAGTTGCTCATCAAAGTAGTCTAATTCATTACTGATAACCAGTGACTGTATTGCCTAATTATATTTTTTGTTTCTTGGGGTCAATTTTCTGTAAATAGTGTAGCACCATTATGGCTGAACATAAACATGCTTCACTGTGGAAGCCAGGTAAAACAAGTGCTTATAGCAGCAGTGCAAGTTTAGAGTATTTTAAAATAGTGATCTAAGATTTTGAAATAATTACTTATTTTCTCAAGATCCTGCGATAAAACAAAACTCCAAACAATAAGGGGAAACATATCACCAAGACATGCACAGTTTCTCTTTTACCTTCTTCACTTCTTACCAGCCTAGAGAAACGTTGTACTTCATCTCTATACCCGCCAAGAGCGTCTACAGCGGAGGAAAGCAACACCAATGTTAACTCTTGTTCTGCTTCTATTTATATTACTTCTGTTGTTTACTGCTGAATGTGCTGGTAAATTGTCTTCTGCCAGAAGCTTCTGTCAGTTTTTGTGTTTCCTTTCACTGGCTACGGGAGCAGAACATGACTGACGAGGTTAGAAAACGCCGTCAGTGCTACTTCTTCGTTCTCTCATGTCATCTCTCTCGGCGCTACAGTGACTCACTATCGCCTCTTGAGGCACAAAATGGTATTACAGACATGACAGGCCAGGGCTAGTTGGTTAGCATGCTAACTAAAGTCTCTGTATCACAATACATTTTTGTCATGCCTTGGACATTTCTTTACATTCTGTTGACATTTTTAGTTAATATTAGATGCTTTTGACATAGTTAGTCAATATTTTGAGGCAGTGTGATTTAAACATAGTAACCCTGATAGCAAGAGATTAGTCGACCACTGCTGCCCTACTAACGGCAACTATGGGGCCCCCTGTTGCTTTGATCAGCGTTTTCTGCCCGCTGGTGGTTAAGCTGAGTATTAGACAATTTAGTCCAATTTACACATATATACTCATATTCTTGTTGTCCTTTTTAATGTTTTTTTATTAAATCGTTTTTGTCAGCAACTAAATCCTTCTAATCTCAGTGGTGGACCAGCAGTGGCAAACAGTCAGCCGGGTGCCGACTTTATCAACCCAGCGGCCCGATATATGCTTGCTATCTGGGAAGGAATAACTACAGAATATTCATTAGTTTGACATAGTAAATCAGTATTTTGAAGATATAAGTCATATACCTTGATAGGAAGTCAATATTTTTGGATAAAGATCATTATTCTGAGATAATACGACATAATAAGCCATTCTTTTGACACAGCATTAAGTATTTTGACGAAATAATTCATTGTGTCACAAGATTAAGTAGGCTAGCTCAATGGTAACATATTTTACTGACATGCGTGAGAATAAGCTTCAGAAGAAAAAAATAGTTTATAGATTTTGAATTTGGGCTTCCTTAACTGTGTGCAATAGTAATATCTGGCAACCAACGACCCCACAGCGCTTTAACTTAGCTGGTGGCGTATTGAGCGCAGTGCGACTGCTTCTGTTGGTAGGCTGCTGTTAGGCTGCACTTGTCTTCACAAAGCTTTAGCTTTAGTCTTCACACCCTGAGTGTACTCAGAGCGGGACCGACAGACAGACAGACGTGGTCAGATACCCGAACGCCGGCTGCCTGGACAGTTTTGATTTGTGAAAACGTTTTTATTTTTCCAGTCCGTTTTGTTGATCTACCGAAAACAGCAGTGTAAAGTCTCCCCAGTTGAGGGGCGCTCAGGGCCCTGTGCTAGCGTTAGCGTAGCGACGAGAAAACCGCTTTCAAGGCGATATTGCAGGTTTCACTTTGGAAAAAGGCAACACAATGGATAAAGTAAGTAGCCGACTTGCTTGTTACCCTTTTGTCTTCAGAAACAGCATTAATCCACAGCTGTGAACACGATAGGCAGTTAGCTAGCTAACATTAATTCGGCTTGCTAGGGTTGTGGCGTTAGCCAGTTAGCCAACTTTAGTTGTCAACTTTCTAGCATGTGTTAGCCAGACTGGATGGCTCGGTTTGGGTGTTTTTGTCTCATATTTCTTACCCAAAGTCGTGCATATTGAGAATAAGTAGCTGATCATTTGAACATGTGTTAGATTTGGTCGAGACGTACACATTAGGGGATTGTTTACGTTGCCAGTGTATCTCAGTTAGCTCGTTAGCTTCTAGCTTTCTGTCAGATTCAGCCGGCCAGGCTTCTGCTAGCTGCACACATTACACCCACAAGCCGCTCATGCTATCGCCACTGTCGAGCAGTTCACTGAAACGATAGCTCAAGCACGAAACTGTCATTGTTCACAGTTTACGTAATTAGTACCTGTAGATAGCTGTGTTATTACGAGGTGACATATAACATGCACCGCCATCACTGTATCATCAGCGGTGGACTCAACTGGTCAGCTCGATGCCTGTATTGGAAACGCCCAAGATGGTCAATGCCTTAAGCTATTAGCCCCTAGGCTACCTCGCTTCATTGCTAACCTTAATACACACAGAAGTCTGAAAAATCAGTCTGCTTGTGTTTAAAGAAACGTCCAAGTGCTGGTATCTAGTAGCTCAGGCATGTGTAAGAATGCGTCATTACGCATCTCAATTTATGGCGTTTTTCGGGTGGTGCGTATGACGCTTAGGAGATCATTAGCCACTAACTTGTCTATTCACTGTTCTGATGTGAGCATGTGTCCCATTTGACAGTTCATTTGTGCCGTTGGACTTCAGTTTTAGAGCCTAATTTGCATTGCATACGTTTACAGCGGAGGTGTCTGCACGTTTCGTACTGATAGCGTTGATGGGGATTCTGTGTGAAGAACAGGTGAAATACACATGTTGTGCCTCTTTGCTTTAACATTGAACATATTTTTGAATAAATTGTTTACAGGCAGATTTCCTGAAAGGTCTCCCTGTATACAACAAGAGCAATTTCAGCAGATTCCATGCAGATTCTGTGTGCAAAGCATCGGTAATCATTTTACCTCATTGTTTCACAATATGAATGCTGATATTTCAAAGAGAGGTAGTTATTTTGTGGATTACAGTCAATTGTGAACTACTTTTCTTTTACAGAATAGAAGACCATCAGTGTATCTGCCTACACGGGAATACCCCTCAGAGCAGAGTAAGTAAAAATATGTATAAGTATAAATGCAAGCTTTCATCTCAGATTTTGAGAACAAATGTCATGTATCATTATTTGCCTTGTTTGTTTTAGGCTGCAGATATACATTTCTCTGTTCAGTAACTGTTTTTTTTCCCCTCTCTACAGTTATTGTTACAGAGAAAACAAATATACTTTTGCGCTACCTTCATCAACAGTGGGACAAAAAGGTATGTACTTCTAAATATTCTTCTATAAACAGTCCGCAGTGAAGTTGTGTTGAAACATATGTATTGTGTGGACTGAGCTGGTCAGATATTTTACATCTTACACATGCTGTGTATGTTCTCCATAGTGCACATAGCTCTAATAAATCACTATATGTGTACTCGATGGTGGAGCAGTGATTACAAGCATTTACAAAAGCACTCAAGTTGGTAATCTGCATCTCCATGTCATACCTTCTTTAAACCTGGCCCTGTTCATGCCTGGCAATAACAGCCAGCTTGAGTGATCTGGTCACGTATGGATAGCAAGACATGTAGCCCTTTACACCTGGAGTTTCAATGAAATTCAAATGTGTCTTCGGTGACCACATGTGATCTGATTTCATGACTACAGGAGGAGTACTGCAATCGATAATATTGATATTTACATTTATTGATTTGGCAGACATCTTTATCCAAAGCACATGCCCTTCTTTATATGTATGTGACACATAATTTAGGCACAATTATAAGTGTTGGTTATATGGACAGATTTTTATATTACGCCATTTTTATCATGTAATCTGCTGTAAACTGTCAACTAAAAATAGTGACATTATTCTGCTGTTCTGTAGCCTGTAAATATGTAGTCTTATGGGGCCAGATGTGATCTTGTCAGAAGAATGTCTCGTGGGGACTACCTTGAGAAACTTTTTATTAATTATTGTTAACATTATGATGGTGAACTGAGTGTAAAATTTCTAAATCGATCCAGCACCTTGTAAAGGGGTAGGGAGCAACATTAGTGACTACAATTGTCTGACAAACAGCAAGCCTGTGAATGTAACAAAATTTAGCCTAGCTGTCCCCCATATCTGTAGACTAGCACCAGAAATTCATCAAGTTGTCCCCAAATGTGTTTACCTATTACAAGATCAGGTCTGAGCCCATGAGATTTGGAAATATCATGCTGATAAGTGACCCATAATAATAGAAAGCCTTGCATTATATTTGCGTGCAGAATGCAGCCAAGAAGCGGGAGCAGGAGCAGGGTGAAGGAGGAAGTCCTGCGCCTCCACGCAAAATCGCCCGGACCGACAGTCAGGAAATGAACGAAGATTCCTAAATCGGATCATTATCAAACAGCACAAGGACAGGCACAAAATGACAGCCCTTTCAGAAGTTCATAATACCTGGTCTACACTTCATGTAGACACCTGCACATGAGACTGGGATTTACTTCAAAAAAAAAGAAAAAAAGAAAATGTGACCTTTTTAATGGTGTGCTTTTTTTTTTTATTAAGCGCTTCCTGTCAAACTGTCCCCTTTGTGCATCCTTACAGCCTAGTGTTAAACACTTGGGGGCACTGTTAGCTTCCACTGCCAGATTCTGTGGACCTGGTGCATTATATGTTGCTCAGGTAGGAGAGGGAGCCTTGAGGGTGAGCTCAGAGATGCATTGATCTGCGACATGGAAGGATTTGGCAGTGTGTGGAAAGCTTAGAGGGCATCACAGTGACGGTCACAGGTGTGCGTGGAAACCATGATCATCTAACACTGATTAGAGGGCTGCTTTGATCTTTGATGGTCTAGTTTAAGAACAATTCTCACTAGGTCAGCTGTGGAGGGTTTCTTTGCTGTCCTTACAGACAGTGCCTGATAGGCACTTCAGTTCATACACATGACAGCAATTTCATTTTGGAGAAATGCAGATATTGGTTTACCTTTGCAAGCCATGTGATATCTTATGGATGGACACGCTGTTGATTTTGATCTCCTGCATTGATCATGTCTTGGAGATGTCACGATGGTGCTGATTGGGATATGTAAAACAATTGACCAACCGTTTGACAGCTTTTCTTTGTTCTGTTATTGGTAATGTATCTGGAGATGATGCTAAATGGCCAAGTATACAATGCTAACCCAATTTGTGCTTCAGTGTTTGAGGCAGTTGGGTTTCCCCTCTGATGTTTCATTCAGATGATTGACTTGTGACAGCCTTGTGTGCTGGACCAGTTTGGATCCTTTTTTTGCCTTTTGGTAGTTCTCCCCAGCTTAGATAATTATGTTTTATAGTTTTATAGACCTGCAAGTTCAGCATCCTGCCCCAGTTCTAAGAAGAGGTATGCAGGTTTTCTTCCCCTTTGATGCGCTTGACTCAGTATGAATGATTGGTCAGGTCAGATGTCAGTAAAAACTTAACAGAGCAGATAAAGTCAGTTTAAAAAAAAAAAAAGCTTTATGCATGTGGCTTACCTTTGTGTCTCACCTGGTTTGATGTGAGCACAGTGTACAAGAACTATGTCCCTTTTACTGTGTTCAGTCCACTGTGCTTGGAAGTGTTATGTGAGGAATTGCTAAGTAAGGAAAAGAGTGTCAGTAGTTTATTTTTAAGTGCTCCTCAATTCCCCCCCCCCCCTTCCACCTGTTTGGTTTAGTGTTTGTTCTGTTATTAAAAAGTTTGAAATGCAGATGAAGCCATTAGTGTTGGCTAAAGCATGTATGTTTTGTGGCAGCTCTGCTTGGGGTTTGGCAATAGAAGGCGCCTAAACTGACACTGTTGATTAAAAGCTAGTCTGTGAGGAAAGGGGGCTCTGGCTACATATGTGACAACTCAGTCCTTAAATAAAACCCACTACTACACCCAACTCTAACCTTAACGTTACTGCGCACATAATTTACCCATACATGTATCGTGCTTTACATCATGCTTTGCAGTGAAATCAATTTCTTCACCTGCTTAAGCACCACAGAAGGTTTTGGGTTGAGTTCTTGACTGTTGTCAGGTGTGATGATGAGCAGAGTGTCCCCCTTTCCCTGCCGACACACACAGTTAAGGTTCAGAACTCTACACGTTGTAAAAACCCAGCTGCTACAGTTCCTTGTTTCTAGTGTCATATTGCCTGCCTCTGATTGCTCAGACCAACATGTTCAAGAGTATATAGCTATAATCCTGCCTTATTAACTATGTGGAGTGCATTCACAAAAAAAAAAACGAAACACCAAGAAGTTGCAGCAAACTGTCCCGTGTCTCTTTGTGTACGAGTGAACCTCCCTCAATTTGTATTTTCTCCTGGAAACCTTCCAAATTTCTTTATACATTACATCAAAATTGTTCTTTGAGGATTTAAAAAAAATAAAAAGTGTCTCTTGATCTGATTCATCACTGCCTCTCACTCTGTCACAACAAGCGCTGAACAGAGTTGAGTTGACTTTCTTCTGGCCTTAACAAGACGTGATGCAGCTAATTAACCCTTAAGCCCTTCCTGAGGTGAACTGGTAGAAATGGAAAATACATCATCGTTAAGGAGGGCAGTGGTCTCCAGGACCAGGATTAAGAACCATCCACAGGTACAAGTCTTGTTTCCTAAATTAAATAATGAGTACAAGTAGATAATAGTAACTATAGTGTTCAAAAATAGTCTTTTGGGTTCTGTTCGTAAACAGGTTAACAGAAAAGTTATAAAGACCAGGTTCCCTAACTAAAAGTCAAAATGATCCCAGTAATTAATAGAAAATGTAAGTGAGGAAAGTTACAGTACTCAAAAATTTTGTTTTATTCAATGTTAGTAATTTTTTTAAAGAAAGGGGCAAGTCTTACCCTCCCATGAAGTGTTGCTATCCTTCTGACCACCCTGACGAGCCAGCATAAATAAAGTGGTTATAATGGAGAAGTCCTACTAGATTGCGTGAATGTTGTGTGAATCATCTTATAAAATATACTATAACGGACGTTATCTGATAATATATGCTTTCTACGGTAGGAAAACATTAATCGTCATTTAAATAAATCACTGCATTTGTGTATTACAGTATTTTTGATATGTGTGGATTACGTATACCTTAACTGTATTTAAAGACTTTAACAGCATTCAGCAGAGTAGAAATAGTGCAGTTAACAAAGCGAACAATATTCACTGTGATGGATAAAAACAGGAAAAAGTCACATCCAGTTATTCCAGAGTAAAACTCTTATTTAAAACTTTTATTAAAAGCTTTTATTTTCTTTATAGAATTACAACAACACTTATAATTGGCCTAGTACATATGAGCAATACAGAAATCCAGATGGGCTACAAGGATGTTATAATAATCTCAGCAGAGAAAAAATGAGTCACCTGTGACAGAAACTTATTTGATAAAGTGTAATACCTCCACAAGCATGAATAACAGCCAATTCAATTTGGCATGGAGCGGACAAGTTTCTGGATGTAGGCCACATCAATGTTCAGCAACTCCTGCATCAACGAATTGCATAGTTGGGTCAGATTTGGTGGATGTCAGCCCTGGCACAATTCTGTGGAGAATTTCCTGTAGACTGGGATTTTAGACCATACGCTTCCATACACCTGCGAATTCAGCTAATTCCTTCACACTATGGCCTTTACAATTGCTCCTTTTAGCCAATCATTAACATCTGCCGTGGACCATCTGCACTGCACTGTAGCACCTCTTCTCAATCTATGATTCTCGTCACCCTGCAGGTACTTATAGCCCCATCATCCTCATGCAGCGCCATCTCCAGGAGCTTGAAGCTACTGCCACCTTAAACGTGTATGTTTTTTTCTGTCTGGTGAGCTTATAAACTAGTTAGCATGCTAACCTCAGTAGATATCTACTACGTCTTTGCCATACCTTCAATACTGTTATTTCTTCACATTCAGTTGATTATTTCGGTTCATTTTGGTATATTGTAAATTATACATTTTATATATTGCTCCTTTAAAAATTGAAGGGTGTAAGCAACAGCAAAACTCAGGGTAAACAATAGGGAACTACATGTCAACGGCTGAAACGTAAATGACTAAAAGTAGTTCAGTATAATTTCCTAACATAAAAATATTTTAATAGAATTATCAGTACTTATTATTAATTAAAATATGAGTAACCAGTGACCTACCCAAGGAGACCAGTCACCACGTCCCTCTCTGTCCACCTCACTGCTTATTTGATTGAAGAACGATCTCGGCAACGTCTGATTGGACCGCTCCTGTCGTACTACAGCAAAAGCTCGGTAACGGCAGCGTTCGGTGGTATCCTATTGGTCTTTTGACGGCGATTCTGAGTTCCTATTGGCTCATTAGTGCGTCGCTCAGACAGCACGAGGCAGGTTCTCAGGTGGCCCGGCTGATCAGAGAAGATAGCGGGTGGCTGTCGTAGCAGCAGATGTCCGGTAGAGGTAAATCCCTCACTAATCTGTACTTCTGCTGTCACTACACCTCAAAGAAATATGCAGGACTGTGAGTAAAGACGAAATAACAGTTAATGGCAGTTCAAAAGTGTTCCAGAAAGAGTAAATAAAGCTGTTAAGGAAGCTGAAATCTGGCGCAGAGCAACAGATTCCAGTTAGATTAGATTATTGGATTGACTACAACAGATTATCGCCCGTCTTTTTCCACAACACCAACTGGGAGAAGAGCGACTAATACGACGTTTCTATGCGTTGAATCTGGTGTTGATCAGGTAAGAAACTTACTGAATAACAGGTAAAAACACCTTTTATTCTAACTTTAGTCAAAAGTTCTGTAGTAATTTGGTACTACAGGCGTTTATACAGGATTCCTATTAGATACTGCACAAGATTACTATAAGATTACTACAGGGGTATTATAGGAGGTAAACATGCTATAGATGAATATAAAGTTGCCATCCTACACCATATCTTATAGTATTACTAGGGTTATTTTTGGGTGTAGTTATGACCTGGTGAATATCAAATAGACTTGTAAACAAATTGTTTATTTTTGGTTTGGAAAGTAATTGCATTATATTTGTGACTGTGTACATTGCTGCTGACAGAACAAAACCTCGTATCTCCATTTTTTGTCATTTTTCTGGTTTTCTTTTTTGTTTTGTTTTGTTTTGTTTTTTACATAATTTAAAAATGCTGTTAATGTGGAAAAATGGACCAACATGATTTGGAAAGACATCTGGTTCTGTTCTCTTCCATTAAAATATTATATAAAGCATGTTTTGTAAAGTGTGTCCTGTAAAGTTAACCTTTTGGGGATAGCATAGATAGATAGATATACATATATATACATATTATTTTTTTTCACATGGTGTAAACAGCACCTGTTGTGTTCAAATGGTGTATGAAAGGAAAAAACTGGCAAAAATGGAGATATGTGTTTTTAAGTGGGCAGCGACAATGTAGATTATATTTAAGTATTTCACTTATTGAAACAGCTGACAATTACACCCAATGGCCACTTCATTAGGTACACCTCCTTGTTGTATCTACACCCATTGTCCATTTTATCAGCTCTACCTACCATATAGATGTATAGCATTGTTGCTGGAATTTTTAAACCCTGTGTCCACTCACTGTCCACCCTATTAGACACTCCTACCTTACTGGTCCACCTTGTGATGTAAAGTCAGAGATGATAGCTCATCTGCTGCTGAAGAGTGTGTGTTGGTCATCGTCTAGTCCTTCATCAGTGGTCACAGGACGCTGTTGGCTGGATAGTTTTGGTTGGTGGACTATTCTCAGTCCAGTAGTGACACTGAGGTGTTTAAACACTCCAGCAGTACTGCTGTGTCTGATCCACTCACACCAGCACAACATCAGTGTCACTGCAGTGCTGAGAATGCTCCACCACCCACATCATTCCTGCTCTGTGGCCTTTGAAGAACAGTGTAAAAGGGGGTTAACAGAGTATACAGAGAATCAGATGGAGTACAGTCTGTAATTGTAGAACTACAAGGTGTTCCCTATTTGGTAAGTAGATCTGATAAAAGGGACAATAAGTATAGATACAAGGAGGTGTACCTAATGAAGTGGCCAGAGGATGTATATATATTGCTTATCATGCAGAACATAAGCATATAGACACTGACCTAGGCCTGTCTATTATTGAGGAATGACTGAAATGGGAACTGTTCGGCTCATAGAAAGGATGAAATGCTAATATCTTAATGTTTAGTCTGTTTTGCGACCATATTAGGTGTAAGGATACGTGTATGTACCTAATTATACAATAATCCACCAGTATGCAATTACAAGTGCTGTTATGTAAAATGACTGAATAGTTTCAGGTAAACCTGCAATCAAACCTACACATCAATGGGCAGAACATGAACACTTCTTCAGTGTTTAGCTCTTGTTTACTCAATACACTTGTTATACTTGGAGCATGCTCTGGATCTCTGCTACTATACCATTCATAAATCATTTCCTATATTTATAATGAGCATGCTCTGCTGTAACCACTCACAATCCATCTAAACTGTGAAAGACGGAATATATTTATACTCTTGGAAAAGTTCTTAGAGCCGTGCTTCAAAATAGTAATAGTACTCAAGGTAATAGTACAGAGTGCCGATTTTCATTACTCATTCCGCTGATGCTCAAGGAAGGTAATCTTCACGTACGGATCAAAACAACCCAGAGAGGGTTTCAGCATATCCCTAGTCACTATCTTGTTCTTCAAGAGATTTCCAAGTCAGGTCTGATAAAACAGTGCGTATCTTTTCATACCCTTTTATAAGGTATGGCCTGACTCCAGTGGAACAGTGGGTGGATCATCTGGGGACCCTTGAAGATAACATTGGGAACATATTAACATAGTTCTGCCATTTTGTCTCGCGTTTGTAAACAAGCATCTTCAGTATTTAGAATACATTATTAGCCTGCATTGTAAACTGTGGACAAGAGCAAAGGATGACTTGAAGTGTTGTAAGATTTAGATTAATCAGCATTGCTTTTTGCATTGTTTTATTTTAATCAGTATTTTTGATTTGATTTGTGGACCTGCCCCAAACCAGCAGATTTCAGAAAAGGTTGACCATCTCAGATTTGCCTAATACTTTTAGAAAACAATGCCATTGTCCCCAGTACACTGTGTAGGCTGGTATCTTTAGTAGTATCTTTTAAGTAAGGCTTTTAAAAGTGGCCTAAATTTGTCCATAAATTAGTTTTATAGAAAAATGTGCAGACTTTGATGTCATTGGGCTACCATGCTAGATGCATGAACTTTTCATATATTGTTCCATGCACACGTTATGGTGTTATAAGCCTCTCTAAACTGATCTCCCTTAGATCTTGTAAAGTTTAGTGTTCATTGCTCATATCACAGTTCTCTTGCACCACTTAGATATTACTCATGAAGTAATATGATTAGGGCAGTGTGTTGGCAAGAACCTGATGATACAACACATATCATGAAACAGGGGTTATAATTCAGTATACTGCGATATGTTGCAAAGAGACAATATATTGTGACTCTTTAAATCAAATTTTAGGAAAACTGTCATCATATAAAAACACACCACCATACGCGTAGGTTTGCTAATGCTGGCGTTAGCAGTATGCCCTTATGCTACTTGTTTACATTGGGGTGGAAGGGTCTAATGGCTCAAGATATTTTACAACACTGCTATCTAGTTGTTGGGAGTCTTAAAATGAACCACAATCTGTCATGAATACACTACATCACACCTTTAAATTATATAAGCTGTATAATGGCAAACATATATTGTGTGATTGTAGCTAAAGACTAAATGTAATTCCCTGAGCATTTCATGCTCTTCAGCACCTCTAGCAGAAGTAATTAAATTCAGTTCGACATTTATTTATATAGCTCCTTTTACTAGGAGTCGTGTCACAAAGCACTTTGAGTCCATAAAATCCAAGTCCCAAATGAATAAAAATAGAGACTTGGTAATAAATATACAATTCTGAATGCTGAACAAAGAAATGAAATGAGACACGAGTATTTAGATCAACTAGTAATGGCTGATGGCTACTGTTGGAAGCCTGTCAGAGTCACAAATGAGAAATAGATCAATGAAAAACATTGACTTCTATTAGAGGCTTGTCAGATAATAGAAGTAATAAGAGTTCAATAAAGACATACAGTACCTTTTCCTATAACCCTCAAATCAAAGTCAATGCAAATCAAAATCATATTGCATTTTACTGCTGTATTATCATGTATTACTCACTATCAGGGACTGTCTCTGAGGTAGCTGAGTCAATGACAGATGAGGGTGGTGGGAGATGGGGGTCAAACATGATATTACTGGTTAATATTATTTTACCTTGCCCACTGGTGGACGGTAATCAGAACTCAGGAGACATTTTAGAAGTAAAAAGTTGTTGCATTTTGATGGAGGATGACAAGAATGCAAGAACTTTTCAAATATGGTATATGAATATTGCTTAGCTAAGAAAAGGTCACTTGTGATTACAGGTTCACCTCTATGTCTATGTAAATTTGCCATCTGTCCACAAAAACAGCAAAATATCACCAACTGAAGACATTTTCTTAAACGCAGGTGATCGCTATGTTGACCAGCTTTATGGATGGAATTCTTTGCTGTTTAACGGGTAAATCTGCCAACGTTGTGGTTCCTATTGAGACGTCCGAGCCTGCAGACGGTTTTGAGTTTGTGGAGGTGAAGCCTGGCAGGGTGCTGCGGGTCCGGCACATCATCCCTGACCGGCCAGTGGTGGAGGAGCCGGGCAGTGGGGAAGGAGGCAGTGTGAGCTGCAAGAGGAAAATCACTGTCTACCGTAATGGACAGTTACTGATAGAAAATGTGAGTGAGGCCACACATCCGGAGCTTGTGCGCTGTCAGAATGGAGACAGCACTGTGGAGGTGGAGGATCTGGACAGCAGTCACCCAGCCTCGAGACAAGCTGTAGACTCTAATGCAGTAACACCACAAGAGCAACCTCAGCAGCCTCAGCGCAGGCGGCGCAAGCCTAAACGCACTGTGATGATCGACTGCGAGCGCAAAATCACCCGCTGCAAAGAAACACACCTGGACGTGGCCTTGTTCTTCATACACGGAGTAGGTGGGTCTCTGGACATCTGGGGGAGTCAGCTGGACTACTTCTCCCAGCTTGGCTATGAAGTTATTGCCCCAGACCTTGTGGGCCATGGTGCGAGCTCTGCCCCTCAGATCACTGCTGCCTACACATTTTATGCTCTGGCAGAGGACATACGAATAGTGTTCAAGAGATATGCAAAGCGGCGGAATGTTCTCATTGGACACTCTTACGGGTAAGGACTCATTTACTGAGTAAGGACTCACTTACTGTCCAGTCTTGTTCAACTTAAATATGGATGCTGGATTTTCTGAACCTTCTGAAAGATACTCTCCCTAAAGTACAAAAGTAAAAATGCCAAAGTTTGCAGTCACCTAGAGTATAAGCTATTTTTGATATTCTATATACACTATTATTATGCAGTAAATATGTAAAACTGGGTATTTTTTTTTTGCAGTTTTATTCAATATAATGTATAATATAATAATATTATATTGGTAAGTGTTACCATATAGGTGCACTTTGCATTTCTGCAATTACAGACTACAACCAAACTACTCTGTTGCTCTACATACTTTGTAAGTCCCCGTTTACCTTGAACTTCAATGTTCAGGACCTCCACAGAGCAGGTATTATGTGGGAGGATGGATCATTCTCAGCACTGCAGTGACACTGACGTGGTGGTGTGAGTGGATCAGACACAGAAGTGCTGCTGGAGTGTTTAAACATCTCAGTGTCACTGCTGGACTGAGAATAGTCCACCAACCAAACCTGTCCCACCAGCAGTGTTCTGTGGGTAGAATCCTGTGGGCAGCGTCCTGTGATCACTGATGAAGGACTAGAGGATGACCAACAGATGAGCTACCGTCTCTGACTTTACATCTACAAGGTGGACCGGCAAAGGTAGCAGTGTCTAATAGAGTGGACAGTGAGTGGACACAGTGTTTAAACACCCCAGCAGCACTGCTGTGTCTGATCCACCAATGCACTATAGTCTGTACTTGTAGAACTACAAAGTGCTCCTATATGTTAAGTGGAGCTGAGTGTAGATACAAGGAGATGCTTTTAATGTTATGGCTGATTTATAATACTTCTACCTTCTAAAAACTGTGGATTTTATTATATACATTTTATACATGTATCTGCAACGTAATTGTTTTTTTTTATATTACTGAAAACACTGATTCCAGACTTCTTAACAGTAAAGAAAAAATCTGTAAAAATCAGGTTTTGTACTGGCAAAACAGTAGTATACTAATATTAGCATATTAGTATACATTTTCTGTAAAGTTAACAGCTCCATCACTGAAAGAAGAATTACGTTACAGTACCTATTTTGTGGATATGCAGGACAATTGCTGCACTTCATACTTTAAACAGAACATTCTGCGGTTTTATGGGTTTAAAAATGTTTCTTGTAAACCAAATTATCAATGGTCCTGCAGTAGATCCCAACTGGTCTATCAATAATCAATTGATGACCTACACATTTAGGATTTTCAATGAAAATGCTGTTGATAATATCTTAGTAATTAAATTCTTTGGGCTTCACCATCACCAGGATTTAAATTCTGCAAAACTTCATATACATTTTTGTGTACATTTTCTTCCAGGGTGTCATTTTGCACCTTTCTGGCCCATGAGTACCCAGAGCTAGTTCACAAAGTGGTGATGATTAATGGTGGTGGCCCTACAGCTCTGGAACCCAGCCTTTGTTCAATCTTTAACCTGCCCACATGTGTGCTGCATTGTTTGTCGCCGTGCCTATCTTGGAGCTTCCTCATGTAAGAACATTATAGATCTATTTCTCTTCAGTAATTGTTCTCTGTAGTGATCATGCATCACAGTTGCCTTCAGATTTAAACCTCTTACTGGGCTCTGATGAGGGTTACTAATGTAAACTGTGCTTTTTTACAGGGCTGGATTTGCCCGTCAAGGGGCAAAAGAAAAGAAACTTCTAAAAGAGAAAAATGCCTTTAACGTGTCTTCCTTTGTGCTGCGGTCTATGATGAGTGGTCAGTACTGGCCGGAGGGTGACGAGGTCTATCATGCTGAAATCACTGTGCCCACTCTCCTGGTGCATGGCATGTATGACAAGTTTGTGCCAATACAAGAAGACCAGCGCATGGCAGAGGTAAATGATTTAGACCTACCTGACAGAATTTACAGGGTTCATATAATCCAAAATTTGAGACTTCAGTTTTTCTAATGACAGCAATTATATTTCAGTTATTCCAGCCTTACAATGTATACACCATATATTTTTTTGCCATTTACTTCTGCAGTTTAAAACTGGTAGATCCAGGCCTTTGTTGTTAAGTCTCCATACCTGTCCATAATGGCTCCCTTGCACTCCCCACAGATTCTACTTCTGGGCTTTCTGAAGGTCATTGATGAGGGAAGCCACATGGTAATGATGGAATGTCCTGAGACAGTTAATACTCTGTTACACGAGTTTTTTCTGTGGCAGCCAGCCACTACCTCAAAACCTAAACAAGACACTGCACTTCCACCAATCAATAACAAATCCTCCAACTCTAAAGGAACAGAAAGACCGACAACTGCACCCAAGATTACAACCTCAAAGCCTGAACAAGACCAGGCAAGGCCAACAACAGCTCCAAAGACTAGCCATGAGGGGACAGAAACAAGAAAGTAACACAAATACAAGGGCAATACCTACAAGTCTACTGAGCTTTCTCCATGGGAAAAAGAACACTGTCCAAGTTACTCCAGGCTCTACCTGAGGATAAGCCAAGACTCAGTATGATGAGCAGCTGCTTTCATCTTGTTGCTAATGAATCTCTTGTAGGCGGTATATCAGCTTGAACTCATTAGTATCCAACAAGATTACTCTTGAACGATCAGGTGTGAAGTTCCTCGCTTCTCCACATCACGTTTTGCTTTAGATCGGAAAACCGTGACATGACTGAAAAATACATGCATGGCACATGGTACGTACCAGTTTTAAATCCTTTTGATGCACTCTTTAAAACACTTATGCAATAGTACAGCAGTTATGTAGATGTAGCATTTTTGCATAACTGGAATTATTCTACCAGTTTAAAGATTTAGTTCTAACTTTAGAAATCATAAAAATGCCTGAAATCTGAAGAGCTATTCACCACGGAACAGCAACAGCTTATGGTTGAAGTGAAAAACATCTATACTAAGATGTGACAAGTCGGTTCATACAGTATGTTCTCAGGAGTGAACTACTTTGTTTCTGTCCAGCAGGCACCACTGCATATTCAGGTTAAACGGGACCAATACCGCTTTCATAAAAATCAGTGCCATATTGGCATGTTTGGAGCAAGAGACAACTGTATAGCCGAGCTCTTAGAATTCCCGTAAAGTACTTTTCCTAAGGTAGAACACATCACAGTGAGACATCGGTATAGAAATGAATGTAATTAACAGCAAATAGTTTGTCTCTAGTTTTGTTTTAATTGAAAATAAGAATGGAGAAATGTTTACTATGTATATTTGTTTTTGTATTTAAATAAACTCTGTGAGTTTAATACCTTTCCTCCCACCAAGGAGTGGCTTTTCAACACAGAAGGCGGCATATACTGAATGTTTGCTTCTGTTTTCTAGAGGAAGAAAAACACTAGGTGGCAGGACAGCTATACCAAAATCAAACAATGCCAGCAAGTAAAATCTTATATTTGCTGCATTAACCAGAGCCTGAAATGCATTTTATTTTTATGTAAAAACACTAAAGGGGTACCAAACCATGCTCTCTGGAGATCTGTGGAGATCTATGCCCCATAGTTTAGTTCCAGCCTGATTTAATGTGTCATGCTTTTTTAAATGCGGGGGAAAAAAAAAAAAAAAAAAGATACAAAGTACATAAATGATGGAAGTCACTTTTATTTACATCACTTTTTACTTCAGAGGAATGAAGCGAGAGGAGTGGGTGGCTCCAATACCAGGGCGACCGTGCTTAACAGGCTTGTATGTGATGGAGAATTCTCCAAGGTAGTGACCAATCATCTCAGGCTGTAGAAAGAAAGAAGGGAGAAAATGTTAAGACATATATATACACACACACACACTATCCCCCCTGTTCATTCTGGGATCAGCATTATTGTATCTCACTGTTAAAGAGTTCACTGGACCATGAAACTGAAGCATAAAACAAAGCATAAACAACCCAATTACGTGCACTCAGTTTTTGCCAGGTACGACTTTGACAACTGTTAATGCTGAAGATAAACACACAAGGACAGCAATCCTGTAAAGACTACGTTTCCCAAATGTTGGTTACCACTATCAATCAGACCAATATTAGCTATCTTACTGAGTCTAGAAGGTAATTGGGTACCTTCAAGACTACCTGATAAAGATGTCTCTGACCTCTTCTCCTGTTGGGAAGCCTTGACCTTTGAGTTAGCCAAGTCAGGTCGATTCCCAACGCAGTGCTGGCAACCTGATGCTTAGCACAATTTTGTGTTTTCCGTACTCTATACACATAACCATAGCACATAAAGCACTTAGAGCTGCATTGTGTTTGATATCCCTCCAGGTCCAGCGCTGCTCTAGTGGTCCTAATTGTACAATTATAGAAATACTGAAAGGTTTTCATTTACCTTGATTTCAACCTGGTTGAAGGTCTTGCCGTTGTACACGCCGACCATGGAGCCCACCATCTCTGGCAGGATGACCATGTCTCTCAGATGGGTCTTCACCACCTCAGGCTTCTCCATAGGTGGGGCCTCCTTCTTGGCCTTGCGCAGGCGCTTCAGGAGAGACTGCTGCTTTCTTCTGAGCCCACGGTTCAACCTCCTCCTCTGGCGAGCGCAGTACAGCTGCATGAGCTGCTCACTGGGGTGGGGGAAAAAATCCAGTGCATTACATTAGGAGCAGCAACAAGCCACAGCAGAAATGCAGGAATATGAATTTAAAAACCATTATACCACAGTGACAACAGAAATGAACAGGGTGATCTTATGTAAGCGTGCAGTAATCCAAACAGTACTTTGGCACTATTTTTTACCAGGTATTGCGCAAATACCCAAAGTCATAAAGAATTTGAGGACTGATTGGGCTCTGAGAAACCTGCCTAGCCAACAAACTGCATTTTAACTGGTCATTTTTAGGGCAATACATTTTAGGAAATAATTAAAACGTCCTATGTCGCATGAGTTTGTGACGTCAGTATTCCATAAACCAGCTTCCACAAAAGAAGCAGTTTTCTTGTACAGTGTTTTACTGCATTTCATTTTAAATGTTAGCAAATTTCATTGCTTTATTATGACTGAGAGCAATGACTTGTTTCTGAAATCATATCTTTCAAGATGCCTGCCGATTATTTGCATTATTTAAGCAATTAAATTTCCAACTTATCTGCAAGGGTCACTCTGTATTTGACATCGTCTCTCTTGCCACTTCGCAAGTGACACAAAAAAATACTTTAAAATTTGATTTGACTGCCGAGTGTGTCTGTATGTGACTGGAATCGCAAATGTGGTTTATATCCACTTTGTAAAAAAATCTGATTTCATGTAGTTTCCAGACTCTCAAATATCATGCCAAATATCTAAACAAGGCCTATGTTTCCAAACCTGCCACCATCATTACACGCTAGGACTGTCTCTATTAACACAGATCTTAAACTCAGCTTAGAGGGTCCTGCCAACTGTTTTGATGAAAACTGGCATGCAAGACAATATCTCAGATATATACTTGATAAATGACAAGGTGGTTTTGATTCCATAAATGGGAAAGTTGAAAATATACAGATTAATGTACCAATTCATTCACTGGAAAGAAAATAACAGAAACAGACAAAAGAAACTTTATCTGACGATACAAAGACATTAAACGCAACTGCATACCCAAATAAATGAGAATTTGTATTTCAAGAGGTCATCTTTAGCATGTCAAGCAGGTCCATCCCTGACACTGCACATTCATCTGAAGCAGTCCAGTTACTTACTAGGACATGTCCAGGAGCTGGTCCAGGTCCACACCTCTGTAGGTGAACTTCCTGAAAGTACGCTTCTTCTTCTGCTCAACGTCCGCCTGCAAAGTTAAATTTGAGAGAGAACAAATTCAGAATTGACTCAAAAGCAGTATTTCATTAAATCACATTTTTAAACTTTGGTTTGGTGTATAAACTTTGCTGCTGTTGGTAACAGAGCTACTAGGACGGTCAGTTAGATAACCCCACATAAGCTTAGCAGCTTCAGTGAAACCCCAAACAACCACATTTAAGACACTAAACATGAATTGGCTGATCTGATCCGTTTACGGATGGTGGGGTCCAATCTCATCCCCATAGGGCCGGTGTGGCTGTAGGCCATCATTCCAAACAAGCTGGAGCTCATCTCACTCTGTTTAATCGGTTGGTCTCCGTCTTTAACAACTGATTATGTGTGTTCATGCCTGGAATGAAAACCTGCAACCCCACCGGCCCTCTGTGGGGAAAGGCTGGACATCCTTGCTTTAGGTTAAAGAGGTTTAATTACTGAAGCTGTACTTTCAAGCTAGGAGCCCCCAAAGCAGCCGAACGAAGCTCCGAAGAACTACATTACAGCGGCTAAAGACACCGCTCATCCAGAACAGCCCACATACATCACAGACTAGCCCAAAACTCCAGGGTCGGCGATAAAAAGGAAAGTACAGCCCCTCTAACGCCACTAACAATCATTACTACATATAAGAAAAGCCTCACATCGGAGGAGCTACAGCTAACCAGCGTCCGACGGCCCTCGGCATCAGATACAGTCTCAATCCGACCAAAACAACCGGCGCCCCCCAAAAATACTAACAGAAGCAGGTCAGGTAAATCTAATCCACATCAAATGCACAATAACTGGCATGAATTTGCTCATATTTGCTGAGGATTCTCTCAGATTCCAGTAAAACGCAAATAAAACAGCACCCACCATCTTGAGAGATTCGCCGGAAAAGGAAGCTCCTGCGCCTCGACCGTGGTGAAAAAGCGGCTCCGTGTCCGCGCACACCAAGAGTCTCCCCCTGCTGGCCGGATGATGAACTACCGCTCAGGCGCTCTGGGCACCAGTGTGCACCAGGGGGCGATCAAGGGCTGACTGTTTGATTGCGTGTTAATTTTAAACGGATTTGTCACATGGCTTTATTTTTCTTAAAGTCGTTATTTTCAGTACTACAGGAAACACTGTTTCGTAGGCCTTTGTGGCTCATTGTGGACTTCAGTTTCATATTCCTGGGTGTGAAGCTATCAGATTCACCCTCTTTGTCGCTGAAACCAACAGCGTCCTCAGAAAGCCACAGCAGTGACTGTTCTTCCTGAAGAGACTGAAAAGCTTCAGGATGATAAAGTTACCATTTTACTGTGACGAGTAAAACAGCTTCTTCTACCAGGCTTTCATACCTCTCTGACACTGAGTGACTCTGTCACCCTTTTACAGTCATCATCAAAGGAACAGCTGCACCCAGAAGGAAGTGCAAATTGCAATGCTATTGGGAAGGAAGATAAACTCCCTGCCTGGAGTTCAGAACTGTCTTCTATTGAAAATGTGTAACTTATTAAACTCAAAATATGACAACAAAGCCCCTGCACTTTGCACAGCTGAAAACTTGTATAACTGAACACTTTCACTTTCATTATTGGATTAGTTTGTGTCAGATTTTTTATAACGTTGCAGGCATCAACTTTAGAATGAGCATATAAGCTCTCCAGACAAAAAAGTAATCACCTGTGACTACACCTGTGAATAACAGCTGTGATTTGATGTGGTATGGACTGGTCAAGTTTCTGGATGTAGCCCACATCAATGTTCTGCCACTCTAGCATTAAATAATTACGCAGTTCAGCCAGATTTGGTGGATGACTTCCCTGGCACAATTCTGAGGAGAGTTTCCTGTAGACTGGGATTTCTGCCACTGCTGGTAGACCCGTATGACCGTACGCTTCAATACACCTGCAGATTCAGCTACTTCCTTCACACTATGGCCTTAGCACACCCAAATCCAATCACTCCTTTTTTGCCAATCATTAACATCTGCTTTGGAGCCATTTTCCACACATGGAACGAGGCATTCACTGGACTCTACCACCTCTTTAAATCACGTTGCACACCCAGCAGGTATTTATAGCCCCATCGTCCTCGTGCAAAACCATCTGCAGGAGCCTGAAGTTACTACCACCTTAATGGTTTTATACTGGTCTACATTAAAGCTGGCTATTTTAAAACGCCCTATTGTCTGAAAACATATGATAATAAACCAGTCTTAAATCATGAAGACTCCTAGTAAATTCTGACAGTCTCTGTAGTTTACTACAGGATATTAAGGGCATACATGTTATGGATCACTAATAGACTGCATTACAGGAATATAAGAGGAGCATAAAATCATTCTACAGAAATCGTATGGCTGTTTAAATAGCATTACTATACTGCTTGCTTGTTCTTCACTCCAGTTGTCCTCAAGATGCAGCTTGGTAATATATGGAATATGGAGCAGTATTTCAGCTCATATTTATTTAAATAAAATGCACAAACAGAACTGTACAGCATACACCAGAGGTCATCAATTCTGGTCCTGGTGGGGCAGTGTCCAGTGCAGTCTGGTAATTACACTGCTCAAACAACTCATCAATTAATTACCAGGTTTAGGCGTGTTTGAGCCGAGAAACCAGCTAGCTATGCTGGACTCCGGGCCCTCCAGGACCAGAATTGATGACCCCTGCCATACACTTTACAGCTCCAGACAACTACAGCATAGCTGGGAGGAAAGATGAGAAGATCCTGAGAGGTGGCACTGGTTAAATGCATTCGGCAGCCATGACTAAAAGATTGTGTAGACCAACCAGAGAACCGTGCTATGAAGGTGAACTGAGGTGCATGTATTGTAAAACTTCACATCCTGATGGTCTATTAGGTATTCCAGTCTGTTTTAAAGGAACACCATACAATGAGCTCTATGGAGGGCTCTGTCAACGGGAGCAACTATGCAGTTCATTGTGGTTCCAGGTCTACTGGCTGATTCAATACTTACCAAAGAAACTGACAGGCTTTCATTAAATGGAACAATGGAGGCTTTTGAACAACGAATGTGAAAGCTCCACCCAATAATGCATACACTGTATGTGTCACATGCTCTTATAAAGGCAGTCTTAAATGATCCACAGCACTGTTCATCACTGAAAAGAATGAGCTGGAACAGTAACCCAGCATTTATGTATTCATGTGCTTACCTTCCTACTGTCTCATGGTCAGGAAACATCTATGTACATATAGTGAGGGGAAACAAGTTTCCAGATACTTTTATTTTTGTTATTTAATATGTTTTATTTCATATATAATTACATATACACATATATATAAAACCCTCTGACACAAAATGAATAACATTACTCACATGCAAAGGTCTTTTTGCTGATTACAGCTTCAGGACATCTACGGCGCAAAGTTATTAACTTTTTGTAGTATTGTGGTTCAGTTCTGGCCCATTCCTGGCAAACCATCTTCCATTCCCCAATGTTATGAAGGCCACTCTGAAGCACCTTCACCTTTTCAGTCGAGTTATTCTGGGTGTATGTTTGGGGTTGTTGTGTTGGGTGATTTACCACACCATCATAACCAAGATTAAAATGTAGAAATATACACTCATCATTGAAAAAAAAAAGTTGCACCCAGAAGGAATCAACCGACATGAACGCTCAGTCACGCATGTGACACAAGCAAGGACAGGCTTCATCGCTGTACCTGACTGACCATATAAGGTCGTCTTGTTGCGCATGCTTTCCGTTCTGACTCGTGCTGTCGTGTTGATAGCATCCTATATAAGCAATGTATGCCTCAGAGAAGAGTTCGAAAGCAATTCAAGCTCTTAAGAACCAGAAGAGTTGGAGAGGAGATGCATCATAGGGCTCCAGGAAGCAGGATGCTCTTATCAACGTCATACAGATACTACCATAGCATGCTGTTGGTGGCAGTGGATAGAAGGCATGCACCAGAGACATGAATGATCTGGGACATAGTGTTAACAAACATGGCGGCCCGACATCATACTGAGAGACACTACTTCTGTATGTGTAGCTCACTAAATATTACCCATATCAGTCTAAATTTATCATCATTTATTGTTCCTGGTAACCTTTATCTTCCTTGCCAATAACATTGCAATCCCACACTTCCTTCTGGGTGCATCCATTCTTTTGATGATGAGTGTATGAGAAAGAGAAGAGAATACATTGCATTTCAAAAGAACAGAAGATCATATTTAATAAGAACATTGTTTTGCAGGATTACAACATGAACAAATACAGGTACACTAAATAAAAGGATTAAAATAAACAAAAATAAACTCAGCAGTTTAACATGTCCACACAAGCAAATACTTAATCTCATACACACAAGTTTAAAGTTTAATAGGGGAGAGAGAGCGAGCGAGAGAGAGATAAAGAGAGGGGGTGGGTGGTGGGGGGAGAGCACCTGCCGGTGTCTTAACACAGACTTGGTCACAGCCGTTATACCTGTATGTAAATCATATGTAAAATAGACAACCTACATATGGGCTCAGAAGCAAAGCTAAACACAGTGTCGCTGGTGAGATTCAGTCAAGAAAGACAGTGATGTCAGCAACAGTCTCAGTCAGGCTGAACACCTTAAAGCTTCCCATATGGTCGCCTTTCACTCAATTATCGTCCTTCTCAAGAAGAAACAAAAATCATAGGCCTCACAGAGACACGAAGCTAAGCAGCTGTTATTCACAGCTGTAAGAAATATATTCTTAGGCAAAGCTGTTTGCAGAAAAGCAGCCTGATCCTCCCACCTCCGTACTTCACTGTGGGCATGGTGCTCTCGGGATTATATGTGCAGTCCGTTTTTCTCTAAACACGACAAGCTGAATTATTGCCAAGGAGTTTGTGATTGTTCCAAAAGGTTTGCCTTGTGCACAAATTTTAGACTCTCTTTTCTGTGCTTTGCTTTCAGGGTCTGAGAATGGATATGATTGTGGTGCACACCTTTGCTTATTGTTCTCCGTTTTACTGCACTGTACTCGTTTCAGGGACAGCAAGTGGTTCCAGGAACTTTTCTTTCACTTACTAGCCTTTCGAACAACTTATACTAACAACCTATGTTTAAAGCAGCAATAGGTATTTTGTTTTGGTAAAACTGAATAGAGCACACTAAAATATGGTGAGCACGTGTCACTGTGAGTCATCCTGTAAAGCCTGCAATAATTATTTAAAAGTCATTCTAGGAGTCAGACCAGTACCAAAACGCATTTGGCAGGAGTTTTTCGGACCATGTTATGCACGTTTATGTTTTATCAGTGGCTCAAAAAGAAGGTCCGGTTTGACAATCCAATATTTTACAAAATAAAAATTATACTGATGAAGACATGAAGACAATTGTAGATAATTCACTCACATCCTCACCAAGTTTTGACCCAAATTCTCTTTGAATACTCTTTCAACGTGCTCATAAGTCATTCATCGGATTCATCTGTTTGTTCCGTTTGAAGCACAGCTGAAGTCACAAAATGTTCTTCTGCACATCACGTTTCAACCAGAGAGGTCCTCAAAACCCCAGTTCCTACATAGTGCTAATGCTGCTAGACTATTTAAATTTAGAAAGCTCCAAGCTGCTATTGGTTGTACGAAGTCTTGCCCACTAATGGCAACACCTTTTATAACTACAGCAGGTGCACAAGAACTTTTTTGCAGCATTGAAATCTCTTTATTTTTTATGCAACCTTTTCCACTTGTCCCAGTGCAACACACACCACCACGTCACTGCAGTGCTGAGAATAACCCAGTTCCCAAACAATACCTGCTCTGTGGGGGTCCTGCCCATTGAAGAACAGGGTAAAAGGTGGTTAACAAAGTATGCAGAGAAACAGATGGACTACAGTCTGTAATAACAGAACTACAAAGTGCTCCTATGTGGTAATTGGAGCTGATCAAATGTACAAACAGTGTAGAAACAAGGTGGTTTGAATGTTATGGCTGACTGGTGTATCATTGTTTCTGCTTATTAATATACTTTAAAGTATCAACTTTAAATTAATATATACACTAGAAAGGCAAAAGCAAAACAGAGTACTTCTCACAAGTCAAGACTATGTGCTCAAAATAGACTCATAAGTATAATAAAACATGAGAATGTCGTAATGTGTTTCTTTAAATCATTTATTTCAAATAAAATTCCTCTCTTTTTTGCATAAGTGCAAAGTGCACCAAAACAGCCACCTGAGGGAAATCTACATCCTTAAATAAAAAACAAGTAAAGCGCACATATAGTAGTACAAAATTCATTTAAAAAATTGCACAGTTTAGGTGTATAATACATAGTTGTAATTTCTATTTCAAACAATTTTTTAAATAAAATGGTCAAAGGCTCAGAGAGTAAACAAAATTCACAAAATTGAAAATGAAACATTATTCCCCTAATAGAATTAAAGCTGAGGAAATGGGAGACCCTGTCACTCCATGTCTGGTGTGGTTCTGTGCTGATGTTTCACCAGACAATTAAAAATCTATTGCTAAGTAGCTCTGTCCTAATATAAAATACACAACGAACGTGGTCTCCTCACACAGGAGTCACTGTTCACAATTTACACGCACAGACACTCTCCAGTTACGTTTGTAATGTTCATCGAACAGCAGCCCCAAAACCCAGTTTTGTTTGGGATCAGAAGATCTAGTTCCCTGACAATTTTGTATTGCATTGTGAAGGTGAGAGGGGAAACGCTCAGCGCCGGTATGGATGGAAGCCCTGTACATTGTGGTTCTGTCCACGACCGAAACTGCTTGGCGTCGGCTGTGGGCCTGATGAGGGCTGTGCAGAAGGGGCAGCGTACGAGGCAGTCTGCTGGCTGGGGTCAGCGAAACTATGTCCAAAGCCACTCAGGTCCTGCCCATAACCTGTTAAAACAGATGTATACAACAGCGGCTCAAGATGAATACGAAAATGAACATGCATGAGATTGGGAAAGTTTGTCCCTTTTTCAACATCAGGGGTTTTTCGTAATTGGTAGTTAATAGCTGTAGAGCAAAACTGTGAATAAACTATAACAATATGATCAAAACATAAGCAAGATGAAAGAAAAAACATGAAATGCTATTTATAGACACAAAGAAATGCTTGGACAATATTCTTTACAGTAAATTTAACATTACGTTTCAGGTCTTTTTTTTTTTGGATGAAAACGGATCAGACAGACAGGATCAGTTTTTTGATATGGGCACAAAAAGGTGAATGGTTTATAAGCTTTCACCTTATTCAGTCATCTGTATAACATTGGGGAAGTGAGCTGCAAATGCTGCATGAAGCACAAAAATACAAAAACAAAACATGTAAACCTTATACCATTTGTCATAATTAGATCATCCTTTGGCCAGCAAAGCAATGCAGAGATGAAAAACGAAATAAAAAAGTTGAAGGAAGGAATCTCTGTATAGTAAACTACAGCTACAACGTCACTATCATACTTCCAACAGAACAAGTTTGACAAATCTGCATTTTATTCCAAATTCATGAAGCGAATACACACCTTTTCAACCATCAGAATGAAGGCTCCCAAACTGACATGTAGCTGTATTTAGTATACAATGTAGAGAACAAAACTGTGCATATGGGACGTTAAAGATCACTGGAGTATGTTAAACGCATGTAAGAAGGAAAACAAATTATTATTACTGAAGCCTCATGAGTCTATGTACTGTTGCATCTACCGCTTTATTGGGTGGTTATAAAATACAGTAGCTCACACCTACCTGCACTATATCCCTGCTCATCCTGACCATAACTGTGAGAAGGACGCGTTGGTCCGTAGGCAGAGGGGTCCTGAGGATAGTTACCCAAGCCTATCAGGGAGATGAGGAGACCAGGTTGACTAAACCCAGAGAGAGCCTACCTTTAACACTAGCTCTGGGGGAGAGATTCCTACCAATCAAGGCAAGGCCTCGACAAATCTATCTTCCTTCTACAGTAAGATTAGCCTGCTCTGGGACTTGAAGATCTAAAGATGCTGGATCAGGAACAGTTAGGGTGCATGGATCGGCCCTTCTGCTGCTTTTAAATCCTTAAATACTATGCTTATCTTAAAGGCATTCAGCCCTAATGATATTGATGAATGGAAGCGAAGCATAAGCATGACACACTGAGGCAGGTGAGGGCAACACTGCTGCACTGAAAGTGACTCCAGTTCACTTCGCTAATGAGACAGGCCAGTCTAGGGACATGACTTCTCAAACCAGGGATTTCACAGCTACGACATAATTTACTGCTTGTTTAACTACTGCCCATTTATGTTGGGCCAGTTTCCCAGACCCTGATTAAAAGGTGCCAGAGAACAGAACATTGTATTTGCTTTGGCACAGTTGAATAACAAGAGTTCAATACTCTGTATTGACATACCATGAACCTTAAACACCTTAAACTGGTCTCCTACAAATCATGCATTTGCAAAAGAGGGCGGTAGCACTGGATGAATCCTAAACTAACAGTCTTGACCAAAATATTTACCCCCTCAAAATTTACATACACCCGCCCACGTTCTACCCCTGCAAGACAACAGAGAAACAGCAGCAAAACTGGTGGGTTATGTGGAGAAATCTATTGTTCGGGGCTTTGAAGGGGATGTTGGAACTTTTCATACCCTTTTCAAGGAATCGAACTGTCAATGGTTAATGTTCCATCTTTAAATGAGGTTGAAGCTGGCTTCCTATTCACAAATAGGACTTCAGGACAGTTTCTCAAACCTTGGACAACATCGAGCAGCTTCGCGTTTTACACTGAAGAGATTGAAGAAAAGGGTAGTCCCACCTTTATTTGCCTAACCCCAACAGCATCCTGTCAGAAGTGATTTCATCCATATTTTGACAACTAAAATAAGATTATCTTAAATTAAAAGTTTGAAAGTGACCTAACAAGCTTTACTTTGTGTTACTTTTGAGATCAAATACAAGCAGCCAGTATAAGTAATATTAGCTACCTAAACAGTATGCAGACTTGCCTTATCCAGAGAACAAAATTCTGATTAACTGCTATGGCACCTTTAGTTTCTAAGGGAGATTGTAAGGGAATGCATTGACAGGGAAGTGAAAACAATGAGGGCTTCCAGCTGTAGCATTACATCTGTAGTAGGGCTGACATTCACTGATTGTTACTGCAACATCAGCCTTAGCAATACCACCACAGATGTATGCAATATGTAAATGAACTTCTAATCAGCAATTAAATATTTTACATAGTTGTTCATTTACTGTTTGGAAAAATCAAGGAATTCGCTCAATTTAACAAATATAATAATATTTTTGTCAAAAAAACCACATCACCCCCAGACTACATAGCACCCCCAGAACATTGATGTACTGCCTCTAAACGACCCCTGTCCATTGCTGGCATGGTAATTAACTCCATTTGGGAATAGTTTATCTGGGCAGTCATTTTATTTAACTCCTTTTTTTGTTCTTCAAATATTGTACTTTAAAATGATTTACTAATAAAATCTAATTTTTAAAATCTAACTTTCAACGTGACCATTTCCAATATCATTCGGCCCTAGTCTACGGGTAACGTCACCATTGATTCCACTTCTGTAACCTACCACATCACTAAACCAACCAATAAATAAATAAATGACTTATGATATTATGACTAAATGATTTATGACTATCAGAAGCAAAATAACATTCTCAGACTGCAGTCAACAGTTTGAGTTTTTCTATGATCTGGCCAAAGCTTAAATGTTGCATAACAGAAAATCTAACACTAATAATAAGCTGAAGCATTTTATTAGTCAGGAATAATCAGATAACACCCTCTTGGACAAACAAGTGACAGTTTTAAAGCTTCTTCTGGGCAGCTTTCTGAGCATGCTGATGAGGACAGAAACATAGTTGCATATTTTTTTGCTTTTTTATTCCTGTTTGCTTTTCCTTCGTCTTATACTGTGTATCACTGAATGGCAATAAGAATTGATAAAGCGATTTAAAGCCTTGAAATCAATTTAAGCATCAAAAAGCACACCTTCTAAAGTACTGTATTACATGAGGCCTCGTACCATCCAAAAAGCAACACTGCAGGATGATCTAATTCAAACATACGACAGATAATCATTCCTCTTCATTATAATGCACATAAACATTCTGACCATGTTCACAGTAGTTGTGGTGAATGTGGCAACACCTAGAAAATCGCCATAGGTGAGGGTTTGTATGCAAGCTCATGTGCATGTGATGCAATCATGCCAGTTCAGCCATGTGGCATAAAGAGCAAGCTCTTGCTTGTGTGAGGACTGCTGTAATGGACTGCAACTAAGGTGGTTTAGAAAATGGATCCACTCAACAGTAACAGGAGAAGCCATGGCCCGGGTGAGGTGAGCCCTTTACTCACCATACTGGCTATAGGAGAAGTCCGGCTGTGCTGGAGGGGCTTTGCTCATGTCCTGAGTTGGGGTTGTTGCCGGGGCAAAGCCCAGGGGTCCTGTTCCAGGAGTTGTGGGAGGGGGGGGCATTCCTTGTGGTACGAACTGGTCACCCTGAGGCGTTCCAAAACTGTACCCTGTGTTAGTTTGAGAAGAGAAAAGAAAAAAAAAAAAAAGATGCACAAGTTATATAAAATCCAGAATAAAAATAACCTGCAAAGACAAACAACATTGTTTTTTAATACAAACATATAAAGAGATCAAAAGCAAGCAAGGTAATGCAAGCTACAAGCATGCCTTGCATTTACATGGCACGCTAAATAGTCTGATGACCTATTTATTACACTAAGGTTCATTTTATATTTCTATATATGCCTATTTCATAATGTTGCTTCTGTGTGACTCATCGCAGTGCCTCGCTGTAAACCAGCACAACTTCTCCAATTATTCATGAGCTCACCAAAAAAAGTGAAAACGGCTTGTTTCATTCTAGGGCAAAATCATAAAGGGATATAAATAGGCACATAGAACCTTATCTGGGCGTTTTTAACCCCAACCAAAGTCCATACCATCCATGCGGACATTAAATAACAAATAACAACATTATTCACTGCATAAATCAGTTTCATCGTCAGGTTCAGTGATGCTTCCTTAAAATATTGTCTAAACATTCTGACCGGTTGCACAAAGATTATTACTGCTTTTCTGTTTCTATATTACATAACAGTACTGAAACGGCAACATAAAAACAATGTCTTAAGAACGTTTGAGACCGATTCAAAGCAACAACCTGAGACCTTCACAAAATGAAAATACAGGTGGCCCTGAACATCTGCCCTTAACATTTTAAGGACTCTTAATCTTCTCCCCTTTTCAATTATCTTACATCAACATCCTTTAGATCGGAAAGCAGTCACAACAGACAGTGAATGAAGGACAAGGGGCTTGAGATTCACCCCAAAATAGATTTAATATGCACATCTATTCCAGAATCAAACAGGGGGTGATGTTTTGATGACTTACCAAACTGAGGGGGAGTGCTATAACCCTGCTGGGGATATCCCTGAGGTGCTCCAAATCCTCCTGCTGGGGGTGCTGTGACTAGAAACGCATTGAAAGGAGAGGGGGGCTGAGCAGGAGCTCCTCGGCCTGCTGGCAAAGGAGCACCGTATCCACCTGAGACAAACAGGATGGGTAATACATAAACAGATCAGAAAGCACATATCGAATAAGCCATTACAATGAAGCAAAACAAATCAGCTCTAAATGGCAACTACTTGGTGTTCAATTATTATAATTCAATTCAAGACATTAAAACATCATGACTGTTTAATTTAAGGCTGTACCATTCTGGACATTAAAATATCTGATGAGAATCACACAACGAAACCTACCTAAAGGTTGACCTGTGGACACCCAAACTCCTGTGAAAGACAAACAGTGTCAGTGTGTTCTTGCATTCTAAACATTCACAGGAGTTAAGGTGTTACTTATTCAATTAAAGGTTGCAATCATTTTGGCTTCACATCAAGCCGTCAAAGCGTTCTCCTGGCTTGTACTCTCGCTATGTGAAAGCAGTCACCCTTACACTGTAGACAAACCCACTGTGGTTTTGAACAGATGGCACAAACAGTGCAGCCAAAACGAAGGCAAACTGCGGCTCAGATACCAGTTGGCGCCTCTGGTATCTTTTTTCACACTAGAATGTCATGTTCCCAGAGGGAGACCTATTCGCCCTCACTCACCCTGAGGCCCGTAGCTCTGATGCCAACTCTGAGCAGGCTGTGCAGCCCAGCCATTGGCTGCACTTAAGATGGCTCTGGGTCCCCACTGATTGGCTCCCAGCTGCCCAGGGCCAGGAGCTTTGCTGTCCCGAGGCTCAGCCTTCTTCACTTCAACCTGGACAAAGGACAAAGACAGCATAAATTGAAAGGGCAGAATTTAATAACCAGTGTGCCTCCCTCACCCCATCAATTACTTAGCTTGCAGTTCAGTTGAGATAGTCTTACTTAGGTTGAACATGATAGCTCAGTACAGATATAAAGATGTATTCTGGGCTTCTTATTGTTGCTATCGTTGAAGCAATGTTTCTAAGGTACTTCTCAATGAAACTTACAAAAAAAAAAAAAAAAAAGACTTTTAAAAATGTTAATTGATTACATTTAATTAAATGGTAAATTTTTAAGTCTATTAAAAATGAGCAAATAAAGGAAATTGTATTGTCTATGGTTTGTTTTGGTCCTGTAAAATGTACCTGAGAAACATTGTCCCTGCATTTTTGTAGAATCTTATACCTTTTAAATAGATAAAAATTGCTGATAGAAAGTCTAGACTTACCTTACCCTGGCTAACCCGTTTAAGGACCTCAATTTAGGTCATTTTGGAGTAGAAAAACGATGACAATTTTATATCTAACTGTATAAAATAATAAACATGCAGAGAATAATGGAGTCAAGTTCTTTTTTTTTTCAGAAATGAATCTTCATACCGTGTCAAGTATGTGGAAAAAAACTGTAATATGATTTTCTGATAATCAACTGATTTATAAAATACGCAGAAAGTGATTTTGGAACCATGTCTATGTAGACTTAGAGACAACATAAATTTTATCCTATTACTTCCGGTACCCAACTATAGATGTACCAGCCGCTCAAGAAAAGCGCACAAACCAGGAGCATAAAATGGGTAGGACAGAAATAGAACTGCCTCTAAATGGGCTGAGTTATTGGGGTCACCTTGAATCAAGAGCAAGGCAAGATATTTTTCTGCTCAGAACAGTAGCATAAAACCTGGTGACTTTCTTTTTCGCCTTCCCTCTTCCCTCTCTGTCGACCTAATTAGACGCCAGTTTGAGCGAGTGGTCTGTGGCCCTCCGCTCGACTACCTAGGCCCTCTCCCGCGGGCTTCAGGGCTCAGAGTGATGGGAGGAAGCACAGAAGTCCTGGCGTCCCGCTCCAGAGCTGGGATTTGCAACACAGTTTGATATGCTCCAGTTTCTAAATTTATAACGTATGGCCCCCACCTCCCATCGCAATAATGTCATATCAAGAACAATAGCCTAGGTACTAGAGAACCTGTTTTCCTCAAGGAAAACAGGACACAGGCAAGGAGAGAGTTAGTACCACAGAATAAATATACAATGTAGGACAGCAACTCTCACAGCCTGTACGGAAAACTACAGCAAACTTCAGGGAAGTGGTTCGTCACTTTGAATCAGCACACATCAGTCGTAAGGGAGGGCAGGAAAATGCCAGGGGCAACTTCAGATTGGTGAGTAATAGATACACATCCACCAGTACACAGACTGCATGGCTGAACAAATCATACACTCAGCACTGAGCCACTACACTCAGTTCCTCGCTTCAGGGCGTTTAAAACAGTCTTTTATAATATCAGACTAATCATCTGAAATAGCATCATTTCTAGAATGATTTAGATTCTAAATTTGATGAGGCAAATTTAGGCTTTTAGAGTAATTCTGTTTATTTGCTTATATCCATTCATCTTTGTGTCTGCATTAAAGCAAATGATCAATTTATTAATCGTACAGTTTTATTTTGGACGAACACAAATATTGTCTTTTAATTAAAAAGCATATTGCAGGCATGGTTGTTTTCCTCCAGCATATTCTGAATGAAGGGGGATGCGGTGGCAGAAGATGCACCCCTAGGGGAAATTGGGTTTTATAGCATTCTTCAAAGGCACATAAGCACTTGACTGACAGGGACCTTCTAATACAAGCAGCAGCGTTCTAATATAAGGCCCATTTCCTGTGTAAAACCTTTCATTTCTAGCAAGAAGCACCGACGTCCCTAATCATTTTATGCAACACTTCCACTGGAACTGATTAATTCAACGTACTAAAAGCAAATTTGATGACAGTTAATGGGCAACCTGCCCCACTTGAACTAAAAATAGCTTTTCCTTAAATTTAGAGGGCAAATTGACACAGTATGGAGATTCCAAACCTGAGGTCACTTAATTGAGGCTTTGCTTTGTCTTTTTTTTTTAACTTCTTGGATATATCAATAACTCAAACAGTAAGTGACCTGGCAGAAACAAAATGAATAATAAAAGATGAAAATGACATTGACCAGTCCTTTAGGTGAACATGAATTAAATGCCAAGTACTATGCAGGTACAAAATAAACTCACCTCTCTTAGCTCAATAATAATCACCAGCATAAAACCACCTAAAGGAGTGGTGCAAGTAAACTAAACCTCAGGCGACTGCAGAAGCTGTGTTCAATATGACTCACTCTCAATGATTCATAGTCAAAAGCTGTATTTTTTGCTGATGGCTAGTCAGTTATGCTATTTTTGACATGAGAGTTGTACCAACACTTAGCTACATGTAACACAGATTCATTTCTGAATATGTGTCTCTTTACAGGGAAGAAAAGCTGAAACTGGTTTACAGCACTAGTAGAGAACGTTATCCGTCGCCCAAGATTAAGTTTCTGCTTTAGGGTAAAATAAAACTACAACTACACACTTTTTTGCCCATGATGTCGTGAAAATGCATGTTGACAGCCTGGTCCACTGATTGTTCGGCCTCGAAAGTAATAAATCCAAAACCTAGCCAACGACCAAAAGTGAATCAAGGTAGCAGGGTGTTGGGACAGAACAAGGTGAAGAACAGTTGAGGAGGGGGGGACCAAGGGGGCACCGGGGGTTCGGATGATGTTGCAGCCTGTGATACAATAAAAGAAGTTGGACAGGAACTCCAGTCTCGTCTAGAAAAAAAAAATCTGTGCAAATTAACCATCACTTAATTTAATCGTTAACAGCTAAATGAAGAGTGTCAGTGAGGACATTGATAACTAAATGTATTCAAAGTCAGAAAATATCCTGTATTACAAACATGGCCCTGTTACACATTAAAAATTTTAAAAAAGAAGGAAAAAAGGAATTAAATGTTTTTTTCCCCCCCCATTTCCCCTGCAGTTTCATCCGAACCTCACCTTGAATGTCCCCTTGTTATATTCTTGTACAACAAACGCTGGCAGCAGCCACAATCATTAACGCATAACAAAAATGATGAATAAAACTAATGCATAATTGAACAGTTTCTCAAAGCCTTCCCAAAATTACAGTACTTTGGGCAAACTAAGAGAACAGAAATTTACAACACAGCTACAAATAAACCACAGAGAAAAAAGGCCAAAGTTTCATTATAAACATCTGTGCATGACAAGGTTTTCATGAGGTGTAGCCAAAACTAATAGGCTTTTTTTTTTTAATTCTCTACCTTTTTTATTTCTTTACATCAAGAAATACCTTTACAAATAAAAGCGGGGTGTGTAGAAGACAGCATTGCATGTTTGACTATGAGTAAGAGAAATTACCTCAGAAGGACAGTCTGAGGCAGAGAGCAGTTCCTGATTTCAAGGTCATTTTTATTAGAAAGCAGAGCATGAACTAGAGGACAGCAGCAGAGCAATAGTGCTTGAAGTTCTGCCGCAGCCTCAGCACCAGCTCCAGCTCCAGCACCACTGTGTGAACTAGTTTCAGTGTGATCAAATATCCGTGTGGCAGAACTGGGTTGTGAGAATCTCTCCACTTTGGGATCTAACCCGATTCCAATTAAGTGTCCTTTGAGACCCAGCGAGGGATTCTGAGATCTCTCACACTATATAGAGCAACCCCTCTATATAAACTAGCACTAAATATACCCCTGACCTGCCCCTAATCAGAAGACCTAACTTCATTAAAGCACATTAAAGTTGTTAGCAATATAGGCTTCTGGCTTCTTGCACTGTTGCAACTAGATCAGCTGTTCAAACTACATGGCGCAGGTCACAGAACGAGGACAGCAGAAAGTGAAACTTCTTTATCCAAAAAAAAAAAAAAAAAAGAGATCTAATTTAAAAATAAGTCAGCTATCTAGGACCCATGACTGGAAGAACAATATTCTGTTAAAATGTGAACTTTAGTGCATAACATACTAGCCAAAAGATTTAAAACGCATGTGATGCCTGAATTCGGTATCTATGTAAAAACATAGAATACACACAATTAATCAGGTTCGTTCAATTCTATAAACACAGGCAAACCAAGTTCTAGCATACAACTGTAAATAACAAATGCCTTTAAAACAGCACGCCTCAACATGTTGAAACTTGCATGCTAATACTATAAACGGACTATGCAAAGCAGAACATTGGGAGTTCCATCTCAGAAATATTCAGCTCTTTCTATGCTACATTCTCATTTTTGGCTACACCTCCAAACCTGACCTTTCACAAATATATATACACATTGTACATATATCATTCTTGGCCTTTATCTGTGTGGTGGTACTATGAACAGTAACCTGAAGGAAAAAAAAAAAACAACAAATCTGAGAAAACAGTTAATTACATGTAAACAGTTCACAAGGAGAAGGGAATACAAAAGAAAGAGAGGGCTTACTTAATTTACTACATGTGGGAAATCATACGTCATTCAGAATATCAGTTAAACAGGAATGCATAACAAAGAACTTACTCAATGCCTATGGTTAACAAAAAGAAAAGTTCAATGCCTATAATTCAAAATGCAACAGAAAATGTTCAAATGACAAACTATTCCATGTATCCTCAAAGAGACTAATATGAGTACTCAAGAATTGGGTTTTTAAGCAAATGATGAGGAAACAGCTTTGTGCAAAATACACACAATTCAATTCCAATATGCACAAGAATATATTTTCAAAATCTATGTATACTACACTTAATTAGGACTGGTCCAACGTTTATTAGCACTACTGTTATGAAGCGTAAGTTCATATATGTCTTTACAATGGTTTATATGGATGTAAAATGGCTATTTTTTTTGTAGGATTTCAATCAACATTAAAATGCACGCTTGGGTTTAACCGAATTATAATCCCTGGATTCATTTTATACCTATAACTATTTAAGCGACCTCTGAGTTTCATTACAGTTTTCCTGGGCAACCTGTTTTTATTCTGAAAATCGCTTCAACACAGCAGACTCATTTCACTTGCATCGATTCATCAAAATTTCATCTGATCACCAGAGTTATTAACAAGAACTCACTTAACGAGCTGGCTTTGCTCTAACAAAATGAACAGTTTGAAACGCTAGAAATTTAGGCTAAAAAGTTCTTTTCAAATAAATAGGAATAAGATATAATAAGAATAAACAGCTTTAAAATACAAACAGCCCGCATGCAAGTTAAGTCCGTAATTCAGGTCTAAAAATCAAGCATATGCACCAGAAGCTGATTCAGTGACAGATGTTTAGACAAAGCAAAGGTCTGCACTTTATGTCAACGCTGTCAATTTGCCTTCTCTCCATGCAGGAGCTCTGCCACATGCCAAATACAGCATCAGAGACATGGCGGGTGAGAAATGATATCGGAATGCGCCCTGCTGAAGGACAGAGTGAGACTCGCTTCTCTTTGGGTCAGAATAGTTTGTCATGAGCGTGAAGATAGATGTAATGGGAACAGAACTAGATCAGCTTTTACCTCGGGGTCTCTGTTTCTCCGCATCATAGATCATTACCACCTCTGTCACCTTCAAGGGAGGAAATATATGACAAGCAGGTGAGCAGCTGAACTGAGTGGACACTCATAGACTGATCTCAATCCAATACCACAAACTGTAGAGAGTCAGTCTGGTAGTCATTAAACACAGAGATTCGTGAGCCCATCGTCCTTAAAACAACATCATACATTCAAGTAGTTTACAGCCATTTATTGTTTAAGGTGGTTGCTTCCATTTCACCAGCTTCACCATTTCTAATGATGGCAAACTTGATTATTAGACTAGCATATTGAAATAATCAGGTGATCCATCTTACCACTCCGAATCTGTTAAAATAGTCCCTGAGTTCAGGTTCACCGCAGTTGTGAGGAATTCCACCAACAAATATCTTCTTAGATTTATTGCTGTCACTTTTACCCCCTTTCTAAAATGTACACAAAAGAACCTCCATTAGAAAACTAGGGCAATAAAAAAGATCTAATTCAATCAATCAATCAATCAATCATCAATATTACTTTTACAGCACTTATAAGCAAACATTCATGCAAATCACCAGAGCACACATTCACAAAATCCAAAGGAGGACTGGAGGGCCTGTTCTTTAGTCACTGTTTAATCTACAAACACTGTTTCTCCAATACGAATATCATTTGAAAAACAAATGGCTTGAACTATACCAATTTCATACTCCCTAACAATATTACACTGCTTACCCAGCCATCCTTTGATCGTGTCTTCTCAGGCTGCATTCCTCTTGGAGTGCATGGCTTGGGGTCAATCTACAGAAGCAAAGAATTAAACCTCAACAATGAGTGTTTTTTTTTTTTTTGTTACCTGTAATGGCTGTCTGGTAATTTATGTTACACTATGCTCAACATTATATGGCTTGAACTAAACCAAACTCCATCTGAGAAGCAACAAGATGCTGGGTCTCACATTTCTACCATCAAGGTTATGAGGTTTGGTGTCCAGTACAGTCCGAACGCAGTTTGGGTCTTTGAACTTCACAAACCCAAAGCCTCTGGACTGATTTGTGCTTTTGTCCTTCATGATGACACAGTCCACAACCTCTCCGTACTGGGAGAAGTAGTTTCGTAAAGTCTCTAACAAGAGAAAGAGAACAGGAAATAATATCCCACAGCACTTCTTTCTCAAACAGCAAACATGACTTCATTAACTGCAGCTAGAAACAAAATATGCCTTCATTTTCCTATCCAAATGCCTCCTCTTGATAAAAACTGCAAGCATATGTTCACAAACTATCTATATAATGCTATGAGGTTATAAAGAGGACACAGTGATGTTGATACCACGTTACGGCTGGGAAATATGTCAACATATATGGCTTTTTTGATACAATATGTCACAATACAATTGGCTTTTCTGAACATATGCTTGTAGACCACTGACCAACTCCATGCTTGACTATGCAGAGACCAAAATTGCATGCAGTATTTGACAGTATGTTTAAAAATCAAGTAGTGTTGGTTCTTTTTCCATTTCAACAGATCAGATATTAGACATATTGTGTATGGAGAAAATTACATATTTTTGCCATACCGTCCACCTCTAATACCTCCACAGAACACTAGAACTAAACGCTACTGACAGGAAGAGAAGAGGAAAAACGCATTTCACTTGTTCTTGTACCCGTCAGGTCCTAAACATCTGGTTATGCTTTCTCCATGTTCTTTCGTTCTTACAGGCTGTGTGGAGGGGGGAGTAAAGAAAGCTGCTGGAAGCATCAGCCGCATTTCTGTTCTGTTGTCACAGTGTGGGAAGGGGATTTCTAGATCCTTAGGATGTTCAGCACAAGCTATCCGAGTCTCACTAAACCAAAAAGCGTTTATAAAGCTGTAGTAAACTCACCTTGAGTAGTACTCCAGTCCAATCCTCCCACAAACAGCTTCCTGTAAGACAGGTTAGATGTTACAGTAAGTGAGCAGAAATATGAACTGTAAAAGCACCGGGGGGAAAAAAACAGAAAGTCAGATCCAATTCATCCACTTAGGGTGATAGCAAAGTTGACCTGTCTTGTCACTTTCAGTGGGGTTTATCACAGGCTTGCAGCTTGCCACTCAGCTCGTCACTCTTGACTTACTGCCCATCAACAAACACTAACGCTGCGCTGCCTCAAGCCCGGGCACAAACCTTACATTTCTCGCTCTGTAGCTGAGAAATTTGCTTAATTTCGGTGACAAACAGCAGGAATTTAATTTAAATGTTAAGTCTGAGACACACAGCACTGGAGGTCAACATTCAGCTAATAACCTAGCGCGCTAATTAACGAGCTAACAGCGGCTAACGTCGTCAGCTTGCAAATAAAGACACTTTGACAGCGAGCTATGAATGAGTCGGTAAAACTCCTTTCAGTAAACAAGGAAAAAGCCCTGCACTCAATCCACCACCGCTACGGCCATTACCGCCTCACGAAGTTCGCCTCTTCTGTTTCTACAGCTGGCCGGTCACCTTGCTGATAGACAGGTAAGTTGGCTAACAGCCGAAGCTAGCCGAGAGGACGCGGCGGCTGATGGCTCCTGCGCTAGCTCACTGTAGGCTAGCCTACAACACAGCCGTTTGTTGCAGCTCGGCTCGCTGCGCAGGTCGGTGCCTCTCGTTCGCTACGATGACGCGACGGTGAGACTTTAATCTGCTTTGGGTACAAGAAAAAACGGCGTTCGTAAGAAAAGAAAATGGTGTCTGTCTCACCCAATTTCGTCTCCTGCTAGGTTGTTGTTCATTTCTGTAGCAAGAGTTGTGGACTGGAGTGCTGACATCAGTCTGCTGCCTCAGTCTCCTACAAACTAAGCCGTCTCTCCTCTCTCCGACTAGCCCGGGAAGGTCACTCCGCTTTCGGTTCAAACCCGGTCTGCGCAACGCTGACGCGCCGCCACGGGGGCCCCCTGCAGGGGGGAGCGTCAGGAGGACTACAGGTGCTGGGAGTTGTAGTCATTTGAGTCATTCCAGGAAAACAGAGCCCACAGCACTAGAGGCCGTGAACAACAGACAAAAACCCGCTTTTAAAATCAGTAACATGGAGAATGGAAAACCTTTTTGCCAGTGAAAAATGTTTTTATATGTTCACTACTGAGCAAAAGGTTTAGACATCTGAAATTTAGGTGTGGAATGTCATTTCTCTGGGCTGTACGCGGTCACTTGTTCAGAAAAAACAGTAATATTAGAATAAATACACATAACATTAATACAGTAAGTAGTGATTTAGTGTGTCTCACTGTGTTCAGTATTTCCTAACTTCTTGTGCCAGGCCAGTGTTAAGGGAGACATATTATGCTTTTCCGGTTTTCTCTTTCCTTTAGTATGTTGTAGTTTTTTGTGCATGTAAACAGTCTGCAAAGTTATAAAAAACATACTCCCTCAGAAACCAGTTTTCTCAGCTGTCGTCATAATTCCGCCTTGTCATAATTCCAGCCCCTTTCGCTGTTACACGGTGACATCATCTCACAACACAGTCCTTAGTGCCCGCCTACTAGCAAAGGTCAGAGGTCACATGGGGTGAAACCACTCTGGCAGTTTACTAATCAGAACAAAGTAGGCAAACTGATCAGTTGGAGCACACTGGGCCCATGAGTAGGGCATTTCAGACAGAGGGTGAACACAGATGTACAGTATGAGAAAAATAATATGTTTGGGGAAAATTGAAGCATGTAAATCTGTTCTAGGAGACCCGATGAACACCAGAAATGACCACACAAGCCCCCTTTAAGTGTAGAAATTATCCAGTGCCAAGATTGGACAAGCGTTGTCTTTATATATAAGACTCCACTTTATGCATTTGCTCAAACAGCAAACCTTATGAACTAGAGCTCAGCACTGACTTAAGGAGATAACCCTTAAGGAGATAAACCTTGCCTCACAGCAAGAAGAGCCTGGGTACGATTCAGCATCCAGCGTCCTTTCTGCGTGCAGCTTGCATGTTTTCCCTGTGTCCGTGTAGGTTTCCTCCCACAGTCCAAAAGACATACAGTCAGGTAAACTAAAGATGCTATAGTGGCCTGTAGGTCTGAGTAAATGTGCATGTTTGTCTGTGTCTGTCCTACGTTTGGCTGGCAGCCTGTCCAGGGTGTATCCTGCCTTCTGCCCTTTTAGAGCTGGGATAGGCTGTAGCAATTAAGCAGGTTAGAAGGTGAGTGAGTGAATGATATATGGCCTCTGTGTTTCCATGCATGTACTATTGTTTTTGGGCTTTCCTTCACAGCATTCACAATGTTTCTGTCATCAACTGTTACATTTCTAACCATACACTAGAAAACTTTCAACGGACTCAGAAAATACTTTTAAAAGACTAGTTTTTAGTCATAGACTATGATTTTGCAAATACTGAGAAACTTGCAGGGTCACTATTTGCAAGACTGCAGCTAGATTCCATTCAAGATTATTTCCCATCATGCTCCTGGTGGAAATTTACAAGAAGAGAAAGTGTTCAACAGTGGAGCAGAAACAGATTTTGGCCACAGCTGCCCTTGTGTGTGCAGTAGTTTGTTCTGAAAAAAAAAAACGCCAGAGTCTCCTCCATGTCTCACCTACCTGCAGCTGTTTTGCTGCTTCCTGTTTGGCGCTAAAGAGAGCTCACCTGTTGCTTATTTACAATGTCCACATCACAATTTGAGCCATGACTAAAACCTTGTAACAATATCAAACATGGTTGATATTATCTGAATGGCAAGATGAGAAGACTGAGACAGCTATCCTGACCACCTTACACCAAACAATTGAGATGACGGGAATGCAGTGTGACTCTAGCAAGACTCACGTGATTTTATTCCAATATTGGGAATTTGTTTGCGACAGTGAAAAGGCTTTAAAAAGTCATTTGGTGTAAGGCGGGCATGACAGAACACCAGTGGTTCATTTTCTTTTCAGGACATTCCACGTTGTTGTGTTGGCTATGCCTGATGCTTGTGCAATGGCTCTGATTGATTTTCTCTCTTTTCTCAGCTTCAGAATGGCCTGATTTTCTACCATAGACAGCTCTCTAGTCTTCATGTTGGTTTATCCTTTGTAAAGGTGTCTTTGATGCATTTTTGTCAGTATTTTAAGTTGTTCTCTCGTGTCTGGAACGTGTGTGACTTTGGTTGGGGTGAAAAATGTCCAAATGCGGTTTTATTCGCTCATTTAGACTCTATAATGGTCCTAAAATGAAACAAACTGTTTTGCCTTGTATGGTGCTCATTAATATTTTGATGAACTTCACTCTGATTGGGTGGTTTAGAAGCAACAGACACAGGTAAGAAAATAAAATGAACCTCAAAATCAACACAAAATAAAGTTGTTACTCACTATGAAACCTTTAATTTAACAACATTTAACAACATATAACAGAGTCTTCACAGGTGACAAGGCCTGTTTACAAAGACCCCAGCCCCACTTAGGACAAGGTGTTGTAAAGCTATGTATTTATTTCCAAGGCTAATAGCACTGTTACTGTAGACAAAATTATAAATAATAGAGATAAAGAAATGGGCCTGCTACATCTGTACAAAAACATATAATTTAAGAAAGACTTCAAATAAAGAAATACCAATATATGAACAGAAAGTTAATAAAGAATATATAACAGTATGGAAGGTATATAATTACTGTTTACTTCTTGTATACTGCTTAACTTCATAAAGATTCATAAATTAGCAAAAAACATAGCTTAAAACATCTTAATAACGACCCTTCAATGTATAGTAAAAACAAATTCAATATCCAATATCAATATCCTCAACAATCAGACAACAGTAACAATAATATTGAGGTGACAGGATCATATAGTGGGTAGGTGCTTTTACCCATAAGGAACTGTGTTTCTTGATAAAATTGAAAGAGGGATGAATGGAGCAAAATATAGGCAGAAACTGCAAGATACTGAGATACTGAGTGTGGAGAGTGATCCTCAGCACAAGGCCAAAGCAACACAAGGTTATGCAACAGAAAAGTGAATGTTCTACAATGGCCAAATCAAAGTCCAGATCTCAGTCCAGTCTAGAATCTGTTAAAACATGGTCCACATCTGTATTGAAAATTGGTCCACAAATATCATCTAACCAACCTGAACAACCTGGAGCAAATCTGCCAAGAAGACAAAATCACTCATACCAGTCTGCAAATCTGGTAAAACTTACCCCAACATGCTTAAACTGTTGTGGCAGCAAAATGTGGTTCTACAAGTTATAGCCTGAAGAGGTTGAATACCCATGTAAACAGCATTTTTCAGTCATTATTTTTCTTTACAGATTCGCAGACAAATAATGAGTTTTGACTTCAGGAGTATATTGGTACATTGGTAGTCTTGAACCATCTGCAATCCAGATAAATTCAAAATATATGAAATATATTAATTGTGGCCAATATACTAATGGATGTTAATTAAACTAGCATGCTCAAAAAAAAGTCAGAAGGAAGATATCAAGTATCAGTCAGTTAAAAAGCAAAATAGATTATTAAAACACAACACAAAGGAGAGAGGGAGAGAATTGAGACAGATAGAAGACGTGAGATAACCAGCTATAGTACAAGAACTGAAGAGTAAGAGCAGTACAAAGACTAAAGGGTAAAGTCAAGATGGACAAACACTGTCACAAGTTCCAGAGTCAAAGCTGGACAACACTGGCTTCCAATTAAACACATTCAGATCCTGGGTAGACATGCAAATAGTCAGATCCAATGCATAGATGAATGCACGTAGCCAAACACAACAAGACTGTTTAATCTAAAAGAATGATAGTAATTTAAGGACCTCAAACTTGTAGGGTCAGACAACTCCCTCAAGTTGTTTAACAGGATTTGTGATGTGTGGTTGAGATTAGTAATAGGAAAAGTTCTGTGAAAAGATGGAGGAACATTAACAGGAAGCACAAGCTTTTACAGTTTTTAATTATCTGAGCACCATGTTAGGAAATTCCTTTCATTTTTAACCTTTAAAACAAGGTCACTACCCATGTTTATATCTAGTGGTGAGAACAAATAGTTGTGTACTGTGCCAGAGTGACCTGCACTATGGATTATAAACTGAGAAACTGTATGGAACGAAGCAAGATGTTACATGTTATAGCACATAGCCGACATGTGCAGAATCCTTTATCTCACACTCGTGTACTTTGACTTCTCAAGATGAACGATTTTCAGCCATTGGAATGCGATCATGTGCTATCCTCCACATTGACAGTTTAAAGAAGGAGCACTTCTTTTAGGCGACTGAATATGACGGGTGTATTACCTATTATGTTATGTACTGCAGTTTTATTATTAGTAGATTGGCTTGCAGCTAGTGTTAGATATGGGTACTATAGAGCACTGTAAAGCCTTTGTTTAGTGAAATTGTTGCTTAGCAAAAAGGGTTCTATATAGTGCCAAAAATGTTTGTTTAACAACAATGAAACCCTTTTGGTGCTGTATAGAACAATTTTGAAGGGATCCATAAATAACCATACAAGACTTTTCTGATACAGAGAAGAAACATGTAACCATGCAAAGAACCAAAACATTCAAAGTGTGTTTCTCTATATACACTACCTGCCTTTAGCTTTAATTATGGTGCACATTTGCTGTTATGTTGTTATAACAATGTCACAACAATGCCCTTATGCAATGTCACAACATTTATTTCTGTCCAGAGTCGCTTTAATCAAGATCTTGTATTCATGATGGAGTCTGTTTAAGTCTGTGTGTTTTCTCCACCATGTGCCAGAGACTTTCAATGAGGTTAGTGTCAGGACTGTGTGGTAGCCAATTCATGTGTGAAAGTGATTCTGCATGGTGCCTGAACCATTTTTTCACAGTTTGACCTTGATAAATCTTGTCACTGTCATCCTGGAATATGCCATCAGGGAAGAAAAAATCAACTTCTTAGGAGGTCAGCTGACTGCTTTTTATCACTACAAAATGTTGCTGAGCCTCAATCTGACCAACTGAAGCATCCCAGATCAATACACTGTCTCCAGAGGCTTGTACAGTGGGTGCTATGCATGATTGGTACATTATGGGTGCATGTATATACAGTGCATATACAGGGATTGACTTTTACCCAGGGATGCCACTGATAAGTCTCAAGTTTTGTCCTTTTGTAATGTTGATAGTTGATAGTTGACACTCATCGTCAAAAATAAGTGCACAAATAGTTTCAAGAAGGAATCAAATTTGGAGAGGAATGAAACTTGGTGGGTAGGTTTGACATGCAAATGATTCAAGTTTCATGCTCGGGTGTGGATGTGACGTAAGCAAGGATGGGCCTTATCGCTGTACCTGACTGACCCAACAGCCACGACTGCGGACATTTACCGAGCATGCGCTCCATGAGTCATCCTGTTAGCGCCAGCACCACTGGCAGACGGCTGCCCTTAACGCCACATCATTGTCGGCAAAGGCCACAATGGTATCGTGCCAGACTGTCATGGAGTGACTCAGAATGTCAGTGAGTCATCTTCAGGGTTGAGTCCTGCTTTTGTCTTAGTGGGGACGAGCAATGAATCCGTGTGTGGAGGCACCATGGTCAGCACCAAGATGAACAGTTTGTTGTCACACATTACACGTGCAGAAGGCCACCCCTACCGCAAAATCCGCAGGATCTGTTTGAGAATATTCAAGCTGCATGGGTTGGATTATCGCAGGACACCATTAGGAACCTCTACAACTCCGTGATGAGACGTCTGGCATGTTGCATTAACAAACATGGCGGCCTGGCACCATACTGAGAGACACCACTTCTGTATGTGTAGCTCAATAAATATTGCCCATTTTCAGTTCGTGGTAACACTTATCTTCTCTCCCAATAGCATTGCAGTCTGACACTTCCTTCTGGGTGCAACTATTCTTTTGACGATGTGTGTATTACAAAGTGAACTGTAGTCAGTCTGCAAAAGCCGCTTGGTTATCCACTCTCCTGAAAAATCCAGCTAAAACCAGCTTTTGTTGGTAGCTGGTTTCAGATGTTGTAAGCTGGTCTTTCAGATTTCTGCTGGTCTATATGGTAAGTGGTTGACCAGATGCACGTCCAGCTGTACTAGGCCAAAAACTATTGGGGTAAATCGATCAAACACGGAACGAACACCTACACAGGTCAAGAGGTCAACATTAAAAGAATAATTCAAGCCGTAGTAAAGAAAACACATCGCCACGTTGAAGGTAGCTGTGCTGCTACAGCTGCCCCAGCTATGTGACCTCCCCCTTCTCCTCAGGGCAGTGCTCCTTATCTAGGAGGCCTAGCTGAAGTGCACGTCTACCGCNTGTAATGTTGATAGTTGATAGTTGACACTCATCGTCAAAAATAAGTCGCAAATAGTTTCAAGAAGGAATCAAATTTGGAGAGGAGTGAAACTTGGTGGGTAGGTTTGACATGCAAATGATTCAAGTTTCATGCTCGGGTGTGGATGTGACGTAAGCAAGGATGGGCCTTATCGCTGTACCTGACTGACCCAACAGCCACGACTGCGGACATTTACCGAGCATGCGCTCCATGAGTCATCCTGTTAGCGCCAGCACCACTGGCAGACGGCTGCCCTTAACGCCACATCATTGTCGGCAAAGGCCACAATGGTATCGTGCCAGACTGTCATGGAGTGACTCAGAATGTCAGTGAGTCATCTTCAGGGTTGAGTCCTGCTTTTGTCTTAGTGGGGACGAGCAATGAATCCGTGTGTGGAGGCACCATGGTCAGCACCAAGATGAACAGTTTGTTGTCACACATTACACGTGCAGAAGGCCACCCCTACCGCAAAATCCGCAGGATCTGTTTGAGAATATTCAAGCTGCATGGGTTGGATTATCGCAGGACACCATTAGGAACCTCTACAACTCCGTGATGAGACGTCTGGCATGTTGCATTAACAAACATGGCGGCCTGGCACCATACTGAGAGACACCACTTCTGTATGTGTAGCTCAATAAATATTGCCCATTTTCAGTTCGTGGTAACACTTATCTTCTCTCCCAATAGCATTGCAGTCTGACACTTCCTTCTGGGTGCAACTATTCTTTTGACGATGTATGTATTACAAAGTGAACTCCAGTCAGTCTGCAAAAGCCACTTGGTTATCCACTCTCCTGAAAAATCCAGCTAAAACCAGCTTTTGTTGGTAGCTGGTTTCAGATGTTGTAAGCTGGTCTTTCAGATTTCTGCTGGTCTATATGGTAAGTGGTTGACCAGATGCACGTCCAGCTGTACTAGGCCAAAAACTATTGGGGTAAATCGATCAAACACGGAACGAACACCTACACAGGTCAAGAGGTCAACATTAAAAGAATAATTCAAGCCGTAGTAAAGAAAACACATCGCCACGTTGAAGGTAGCTGTGCTGCTACAGCTGCCCCAGCTATGTGACCTCCCCCTTCTCCTCAGGGCAGTGCTCCTTATCTAGGAGGCCTAGCTGAAGTGCACGTCTACCGCTTCACGGCGACTTGCGTAATCAGCACTTCTTTCAATATATAACACTGGCTGCTAACCGCAGCGGTCTCTTTTCGGCTTCTGAGTCCGGCCACACCGCACCAGCTCCCCCGCCCCAAGTCTAACATTAGCATTCACCCAGCCATGACCACCGAACAACCCATTTTCTCCAAGGGAGAAGACTGCAAACATGGCTGGCACAACGCGAACGCTGACTACAATGAAGCCGACACGCACCTGGAGATTTTGGGGAAACCCGTCATGGAGCGCTGGGAGACCCCCTACATGCACTCTCTGGCCACTGTAGCCGCGTCTAAAGGTAAACTGGAGGCTAATGCACTGTTCACACTCGGCACAGGAGCATGCATGGCGAAAGCATGAGTATACAGATTAGCACTTGTACGTTTAACTGATTTATGCAGCTGAAATGGGCACCGTATTCGTAGCGTGTCATTCGAATTTTGGTTCCACCTTAAATCGTGCAACAGCCATATAACGGCGCCTGATCTTTAAGGTGGAACGGGGAGCACGTAGCTAACTGCTGACAGTCTACAAAAGCTTGCAACCTTTACACAAAGCCAACGTGGCTGACAGGACATGCTGCTGCCCTTCGTCCTGTCAGAAACTCTGGGAAGAAGATTAGGAAGTTTAAACAACAATTTTCCAGACAGGTTTTGCATGTATAACATTCTGGCATATCCGCAGGAACAAAACTTTATCACAGTGAGGTTGGTGTATCATGACTGGGCACACACGTGTGGGAAATGTTGGCCTTGGTTAGAGGACACAGGTGCACAATTCCCATCCAGTGTGTTGATAGCCCTGAGTAAGAAGTAGCACAGACCAGCCTACTTTCCATGCTTGTTTAAGCTGGTTTAGCTTGGTATAGTGCTGGTCTGGTGCTGGTTTAGCTGGTAACCTGGCTTAGTTATACTAGTTGATCATCAAATCAGCAACCAAACACAACATATGCTGTTTTTGCTGGTGACAAGCATGTTACCTCTCATTGCTGCTGACCAGCATACCAGCAAAACCCAACATATTGTTGTCAGCGTGGGTCATTTATTTTGGTCCATTCATTTTGAAAACTACATTCAATGTAAAGGGCATATGTTTAAATTATGTAAAAACTGACATAATTGACAAAAACGGAGATATGAGGTTTGGTTCCAACAGTAAAACTGGTTTTGGTGGTGACCGGCAATACTGAGCTATGCTGATTTTTGTAGCAGGGAAGGCACTGCCATATCTATCAGCTCTAAGATTTAATAAGTGAAGCAGAACCATGTCTATCTAGGCTATGGTCATTGATTCCCTGTCAAACATGGACCTTTCTTTAAAATGATACACATGTTTAAAACAGTTTATTCCCCTGCATTTTAGTAGAGTTTAGAACTGGTGCAGTACAAGTTTGCAGTAAGGGTTCCCCAGAACCCATTCATTCCAAATGGGTGGGGCGGATGAACTCTTGTTTACTATTTCAGTGCTCTATTTTTACTCTTCTCTGAAACACCATCTCCCAGGCCTGTAACATTTCTCATGTTCAGGTCTAACGTGGCTAGGCTGAAACTGTAGAGGCATTCAAATATAACATTTGTACATGGAAAAAAACACAAACTGCATGAATTATATGTACGGATGATGAGCATCTACCCCTTTTTTCCTTTCCTTTAGGTGGACGGGTCCTTGAAATTGGTTTCGGAATGGCCATAGCCGCCACCAAAGTGGAATCTTTCCCCATTGAGGAACATTGGATTATTGAGTGCAATGACGGTGTTTACCAGAGGTTGCAGGAATGGGCCAAAGTTCAGCCACACAAAGTGAGAAAGAAATTGGCTTGTGCCGCTGTTGAAGTCATTGTTTAATATCCAGTATATAGATATATATATACACACACACACACACACACACACACACTTATACATATGTATATAATACTATGTATGTAATATATATAATTGATCTCTGTTCTGACTGGCTTTTTGGTATTGCACTTTGTTCAAAAAGCAGCCACGGACAAAACACTTTTTATAACATGAATGTAAAGGGACGGTGATATGCTGCTGCAAGATGAATTGGTGAATGCAATGATTAGGAAAGTGTTGGGTTTTGTGACATCACAAAAACAATTCTTTTAAAACAAGTAGTTTTTGCTGCTTGTATAAATGTATAAATTGAGGAGTTAATGTTATATAATGAAACCTTTTAACAATTTTTACATACTATGTCAAACATTTTATTTGAGTATTACATTAATTAACAATATTGATTGGCTGAAGAATTGTGTAATTGCGATAATCATCTTTAATAATAGATTATTTATTAAACATTAGTTTATTGCTCTTGTAGTGTGTTGTAAACAGTGTACTAGTGTGTAATTAGCTTTGGTGTGTTTTCACTCATACAGGTTGTCCCCCTTAAAGGCCTATGGGAAGAAGTCGTGCCCACCCTGCCCGACAATCATTTTGATGGTTAGATAGACCTCATTTTTACAGGGCATTTTACCCATTTTATCAATCAACACCAGAGATAAAACATGCATATTTGTCATTTTGTCACAGGAATCCTTTACGACACATATCCACTGTCAGAGGACACGTGGCACACTCACCAGTTTAACTTCATTAAGGTATGTTGTTGCTGTATTGCTCGACGCATGGTAGACACAAAATAAATGTCAGTTAAATTAACTGAGCTAATGAGATGGCGTGCACCTCTTTATTTCCCTTTACTTATTACAGGCCCATGCTAAGAGGCTGCTGAAGTCTGGTGGTGTCCTCACCTACTGCAACCTCACCTCCTGGGGTGAGCTCCTCAAATCTAAATATGACAACATTGACAAAATGTTCCAGGTGAGTCATAAGGGCTATAGATAATAATCTCATTTTACAGGACAAACAAACAATATATACAAACATACATACATTAATATATACACACAATATATACATGTTTAATTGTTATCATGTTGAGGGTACAGTATGCAAATGAGCCCTCTAACTCAGTGGTTCCTAACCCTGGTCCTGAAATACCCCGAGTCCTGCATATTTTTCATGCCAAAACTTCAATTCGGTAATGGCTTGTTAATTAGCAGATTGGGAGCAAAGCAAAAGCTAAAATGCGCAGTGCCCCCTGCAGGACCTGAATTGGAAACTGCTCTAACCAATGACATTATTTTTTTGTATTTGTGCTTTGAACATCTTGATCAATCACAGTCCCAGATAAGTGTTTCTGTTGGTGTTTTGATGAACCATGACATGCACAAAAATATTTAGTTTCATATCTGCAAAACACAGCAGTATAATCCCAATACTATTATTTTGTCTATGTATCTCACAGCCCCACTATCCCACACTAATGTGACATAAAGGATTATGATTTTCCAACAGCTTTTGTGCTTCTTTTTTTCAGGAAACACAGGTGCCTCAGCTGGTGGAAGCCGGCTTCAAAAAGGAAAACATTAGCACCAAATTGATGGACATCAGTCCTCCTAGTGAATGCAAATACTATTCCTTCAACAAAATGATCACACCAACTATCCTTAAAGAATAAGCTACACATCCAAGCTAGCGTCTTCCTGACCATTTAACTGTGCCTTTATGCATCGTCTTTCAACGGTTGTCAAGAATCTTGATTTTCTGATCTATTTTAACTTAAAATTGCACAAGATGTTTTATAGCAAGAAAACTATACATTTATATGTGAATAATTTGTAGCATAATCCAAATATTTTGGTGGAGCCAAATGCAAATAAAGAGTACAACACTGTTAAATCATGCTTGTTTCTTTAAAGGATAAAAACATTTACCCCAATTAATTTATGAGGTGATCTTTGTCCAAAACCAGCACTTGAACAGTTTGATGTAGTCAGAAAGTCCCAAATCACAGATACTAATACAGCTAAAAGATACTGGTGGAAAAGATTTTAAGATAAGCCGTCCCCAAATTGGAATATCTGGTTCAATATGGTCAAAATATAATTTTGTTATCATATCACAACTGGTATATACTAGGGGGAATTAATTCTGGTCATAGAGAGCCAGAATCTACCAGTTTGGTTATTTTCCTGCTAATAACAATCCTTATTCAACACATCATTACCGGGTTTAACAGGGAAAACTGGGAGGAGTCAATGACCAATGCAATAAATCTTCCAGTACAAAGAAAATACATCAAATGAAACGTGATGCACACAATTCCTGTATAATGAAAATCAAGCTTTATAATGATTCAGTCTGTTGTGAAGACCTTGGTACTAGGGGGTGATTTTGTGAGTAAGATTTTTTTTTTAGCTCATACTTTCAAATCTCATAAGTTAACCTCTAATCTATACCAAAAGGTACAACATTAAGAAGTAAATGTATTACTTCTTGTTACTGTCGTTTTTTTTTTTTTTTGGCTTGAGAGCTCTAGCCTCTGTTAATGGTAACAGCTGTTAACGGTTGTATGTGAACACTGACAGCTGTTACATTTTACAGCCTAGTCAGTGCACTCCTGTCATTCATAACTGTAGACACGAATGCTCAGTACATTTTTATGAACGTGACAAATGGCCTACAGTGTATCTAAAACAGGCTACCTAAAGTTGACCCACAAGGATATTTGATTTGGCCTGAAGAGCATAAAATATTATTTTCCCTTTAAAGTAATATGCCAACCAGGGACATTTATTTTTATTATTTACAATTAAAGCACTCTATGACACTGAATATGAGCCAAAAACCCCACAGACAGCTGCTTTACAACATTCCTAAACCTATGCAAGCACTATATTATAACATTTTTATAGCTGCTTCAAAAACACGTCTGACCTTCACATAGAAAAATTCATTGCTTTAGCAAAAGCTGACCTTGTATTACCAACATGATGTCATTTAATTCGAATTGTTTTCTCACGGGCCCTCATAGCCAGCTGTGGCTGCAGTTGTAACACATCTGGCAGTTTTCTTGATATTCTCCTGTGTTTTGAACCACAGAATCCATTAATTATTTAGTGAAAAGTATTTGCTGCCTTTGACCTTCCCAACTGGTGGTGCAAACTGCAATAGGAAAGAACCTACCTTCAATTCTACCATGGGAAAACCAGGAACTATAGCTCTGAGTACAGTTTGTCCCATGCAAAACTGGGTCAAACATTCTCTATACTATAACTGGGGATGCACCAAATGTTTCGCCACCGAAATTATTCGGCTGAAAATAGCAAAAAAGTAATGACGAACAATGGTGTTTTTAATGCCGCTGTTCATTTTTTCCAGTTCCCGGATGTAGACAGATATAGTTGGGAACTAGACCCACTTTAAAGGCTTATTTTTTCCACAGCAAATCACACTGGGGCATGCTGACGTTTCCCAGCTTTTATTCAGTTTCAAGCATTCGAGCCAAACGGAACTCCAGACAGTAAAGAACAGAACAGAGCCGCTACTGTGAGGTGGACAGCAGCTTCTCAGCACGCGTCACATATCGTGCTTTGTTGGTATGTTATGCTGGGATGTTAAAATGTTCAGTGTTCGATAGATGATGGATAGATAGATACTTTATTGATCCCGAAGGAAATTTAGCAATAAATTCAATAAATATGTTTAAAGTGCAGTTCAGTACTTGTTTTTCTTTGACAACGAATAAAAAAAATACATTTAGCTGATTTAATTTATGCAATGGTGAAAAAAAATAATGAAAGACTGAAAAACCGTGTTTGATATTCAGCCTTCAGCCAAATGTGTCATGTTGTTTGGTTTTGGCCAAAAATGTTCATTTCGGTGCATCCCTAAAAAAACTCAAGAAACTAAAACAGAGAACTATACTAAGAAAAGCATCCAACAAAGTCACCAGAGTATGGGTACAATGCATAGTCTTTTATTGTAACTACGAAGAGGAGGAGACAGAGCTCAATCCAGAGCAACTCCTGAGAAGATCTTCCAAGTACAACAAATGACCACCGTTAAATAAAACATTTACAACAGCCAGACACGTGATACCAACAACCAGGCACACCTCACTTCCGATACCAAATTCGTATTTTCTTTTCCCGCTTAATTTTCCTCTGTAACTGCAGAGTTCCATAAAGCAGAGCCTCCGCAGTGGGTGGGCAGCCTTGAAGGAAAGAGGGTCAAGAAAAAGTCAGTCCTATGGAACTGCAGGCAGGAAATATCCATGTTTCTGACAGTACCAGTCAAATTACACATTACAGTGAAACATTAGGTTCAAAAAACTTTTGTGTGATGCTTACCTGGAACATAAATGTCCACAGGGACGATTCTGTCACAACCTCTGACCACTGAGTAGGAGTAGTGATAGTAGCCTCCACCATTAGCACAACTACAGATAAAAAAAGAAGAAACATTAAGATAAAAAAAAGAAACACAAGGATTTAAACAGCAATTTAATCAAAACTTAAATGCTATTAAAAATAAATCCAAGCACCGTCAGATGACAGTGGGATTATTAGGTCTAAGCTTGGCTCAAATGTGACAATCGCTTGCCAGTGTTCAAGGTCTAGCCATATACCTGTTCAATTTGGCTTAATCAGCAGTAGGTTCTTTGGGTGCAAAACACTCACTGAGACACCACAGTGACAAACAAGCCAAGAGCTTTAAACAACGATCCCAAACAAAGAGGTAAAGAGGTCATATGCAGGAAAACAATAAAGATTTTATTGCATTTATAAGTAGTTATTAATGATCGAGATTTGGAAGTCATTTAATAATGCAATAAAAAACTTTAATGACAAAATGTATGTAGTAACATGAGCCTAACAGACTGAGCCTAAAAGTCAATGTTATCCACAGCATAATCTTTCATTTGCTGCACTACACCAGCCGCAAAGGTCATTTAACATTCAATATTATTAAAAAGCTTTTGGTACTGCACGTGCTGCATGAGATACATTACAATAATGAGAACCACCAACAACCACTCATCCCTCTATTATACACCACGCTAAAGAAACTGAGAAAAGAAATGTGTAATAAAAAGCAGGTCAGAAAACTCAAAGTCTGAATCTTGTGGAGAATTAAGGGATGTTATATGAATCATGCTTAAAAAACAGACAGACATTTAGATTTGACTATTATTTCAAACCAAACAAAAACCTCAAATCTCCAAAATGGCAACTTAACAGGAGAAAAACATATGTTGCTTTTAAAGCACGTCAATGGAACCTGATTTTTTTTTTAAGCAAGCAACTTGAACCACTTCTTTTGGACCATTCATCATGAAGTTTACAGACAATGTAAAAGAAAAAAAAGTATATGTAAAGCATGTCAAACACTTAAGTACAGCAAAAATAGAAATACAAGGTTTCGTTCTGACAGCAGCAATTTGATGACGCTGGGCTACTGTGCAAAAATTTATGAATCTGCATTGTAAGAATTCCTACATTGTTGTAGGAATAAATAAAAACCCTAATTACAAAAACTTTCCTTACCTTCCCATGGAAATGACATATCTTGGCTCGGGCATCTGATCATATACCTAGTACAACAGAAAGACATCACTGGCACAGTTGGTCTCAAAATATCCCAACCACACAGGAATTTGTCATCATGTTCTATAAAAGGCATTCACTATGCTCCCATAACTGTGAGTCATTCATACAGTCTTCCACGTGAGACACCACCACGCTGTACCTTCCGCAAAGCAGGAGCCATCTTGTTGGTCAGTGTTCCAGCAACGATCATGACGTCAGCCTGTCTAGGACTTGCTCTGAACACGACACCAAAACGGTCCATGTCATAGCGAGGTGCAGCCATGTGCATCATCTCCACGGCACAACATGCCAGGCCAAATGTCATGGGCCACAAGGAGCTCTAAACAGCGACAGAAACAATCACAAAGTATGGTAGTTTGGCAAAAACATCAGAACGTCAAGGCCAAAATCAGCTTTGAAAAAAAAAAAAAAAACATGGTACATACTCTGCGTGCCCAGTTCACCAGGTCATCAAGCTTGGTGATGACATATTCACCCTTGCTGCTGACCGCTGAGGCTGGCTTGGCTGCCACAGCAGTGCTTTTCTCTCTGAACAGAACCAGGCTGGAACACACAGGATGAACAGTTATTGTTATGGCCCAGAAAGCTCTGTAAGCAGGTATCTCTAAAGGGTTTAATGGATAGGTTTGCCTCAAAAGACTAATTATCTACATGGTGCGTGACAGCAGGTGGTTAACCAGTTTTGGCAGGAGCGGGACAACACATACATACAGCAAAAATAATAAAAATGAAATAAAATAATAATCACTAAATAATAAGAGTAAATACATAAAAACTAACAGCAAAACAGAGAAAATTATTAGACTAATTGTCAGAAGTTGTGAAGAAACCAGTACTAGTGCCACAGTCATGAGAACTGCTCTTAATAAATACAAATACATAACAATAAAGTCGACTACAGGCAAATCTGATATGTGGCACTTAATTTAATGCATATCTAGGGGTCACGGAAACCCAAGATTTTTTTTGGTAGGAGGGGGAAAGTTGAGTTGAGCTGGGGGTGAGTTGAGCTGCTCTAAATCTGCTCTACAGACTTTTAGTTCAAAATAGCATCGTCTACTCAAGGTAAGCTTATATTATTATATTATTAACGTATTTATTATTATTTTTTAACATTCCACAACATCCTTGTTCTTTGTTCCACTGCAATGATCACTGTTGGAATAGCCAATAAAATAAATTATATTATGCAAATAGAACTATACAGTTCAGTCTTTGTTAAATTAGACTATACACATGCACAAGAATATGACTTTTTCATACCTCTTAGCATCTTCATCCTTCTTGTTTTGCAACACAGCTTTGTTCTGAGCAGCAAATGATGAAAGTGGTCTGCAGGACAGACACTTTTTGATTAAAAACTGTATATCAAAAAGACATCATGCTCCAAGCACTGCTTTTGGAATGTTTTGAAAAGCAGCTGGTACAGAAATATTGTTAAAGGGCTGCTAATACTCACCTTATTGAAAAGGAGCCAAATGTGGCAAGGCGAGGAGCTGAAAGAGACAGTCACCATCAGACAAATGATTGTCACCAAGTGCATGTTCAGTGAAAAACAGATCAAAAACAAAAATGCTGGTGACGCAGACTCGTAGTATTACTCAGTAACGATATGGAACTCTTTACCCTGTAATACTGGTCAGGCACCAAACATTACTAGATTAAGTAATGCTTACAAAGACATGTTTATTACACAATACGGCCGGGCTTTTAATAACAGACTAATAAAAACTGAATACAATGATTTTTATTCAGTATTTGTCTTACTGTGTTGCACTAAATGCAGTTAAGAAGGACTAATTCCATTCTCTTTATAAATAAGACATGCAACTGACCAGTGATCTACGAGTACTGATATTATACATAATACGTTCAGAAAAGCATAGTGTACTGTACTGTGGCATAATTCATCATGATCATATATACTGTCACACTATCCAGCCTTATTGAAGATTAAACGTTGTATCTCTAATTTTTGTATGTAATTTATAAACATGTTGGAAAAGCTAATGATGAAATGACCACTAGAAATGGTTCAAAATGACCTGTAGCATTTATGTACACTGAAACATTTTCCTTTTTTTTGGAAAGTTACTTTTTTGAAGATACAAGATTTTATCCCAACAGTCACGATGTACAGAGCATTCTGGTTGCTCATTTTATTGTCACCTCATTCTCAATGTTCTAAAGCTTTCTTGGGCATTAATAAATCATCTACAGTTAGGGCTGAACAACAATCACTTTTACATCCAAATCGTGACATCAGAAGGTGCATTTTTTAAATTGCAAAGGTGGAACATTTCTTAAATCCTCAAAAATGTTTTCTTAAGTTTCAAGTTTAAGTGTAACCTAATAACACAGAGCGTGTGAACCGCCTATAAACTAATCTGATCATTCAGAGGCAATCAAACCTCCATATGTTGTGTCAACACAACCACATTCAGCAGTCTGGCACACTAAATTGAAGGCCACTTGGTGAACGTAACTGCAGTCGCAATATCAGTCAGAAAAATAGCACAATTAATTTTTCTCTGTTTTAATGCTCCTTTGCATTGTATTGCTTAACTTTATAAAACCATGTTGTTTTCTGCTTTTTAGCCATACATTAATCTACTTACTTAAACCTGTGGTGAAGCATTTTGAGCTGCATTTTCTGGTTTACATGAATAAAGTTAACAATATTTTCATTATTATTATTATTATCATCATTATTATTAAATAAGCAAACATTACAAATGTGGCTTCACCACAGTTAAAGCCTGGTGAAGTTTCTGGGTCAATCATGTTACATGAACAGTAGCTATAACACAGATTACACAGTCATATCCCAGTTGCTTGTTACTTGTGATTAGAAGAAAAGCTGTTTACATAATCATCCCAGTCTAATCACATGCACACAAGGGCAGGATCTATCTTTATGCATGTATGAGCATTTAAAGACACCCACTCTCGCTCTTCTGCCGTTACATTTACTTTTCGGTAAAACTTTTTTGAGTAAATGATCAGCCCACGTCCTACAGCAAACAACACTTGTTTATAGCACCACACTAGCTGGCTAGCACAGGTTAATATCTGCATCGGTAATAACACAGATAAACAGCAATATGCTGGAATAACAGGAGCGTGAAATACTAATGCAGCAGCCAAATATCTCCCAGGATGAAAAAGCCTGTTTATATGAATTATGCTGTAGTAAAGTCGCCTCGGCTGATTCTCCTGTAGCGGTCTCTGCAGCTTTGCTAACCGCTAGTCGGCTAACAAGGTCAGTCAAATAAATCTTCGATAAGACAACCCGCTGGTCCGAACCGACACCCGAGACTTATGGACTAAATCAGAGTATACTTATATTTTAACAACAACCCGTTAAAATCCGCCCAGCTATATTCCTGAGATTTGAAAAATACGATTTATTTCTCTATGACGACACTTACCAACCAGCGCCGCCATGGCTGCATTACGAAACATCCGGTGCTACAATTCTTCTTCCTCTTACAGAGATTAAGGCTGCATCTCAAACGGCTCCCTGTTCCCTACCTAGTGCACTACGAAACTCTAGAAACAGCGGCTGCTGCACCCGAACGGTATATAATATATGCAAGAAAGTCTAATAAACTGGGGTTCAGCCACGTGTGCGCAATTCCATACTGGACATACAGAGGACTGTGAAAGAAGCCAGAATTTCAGGTGTCACATGATAACGCACTATGTAGGGAATAGGGAACCATTCGAGATACAGCCCTTAATTTCAGATGGAAACAGCGCCGCCCGGTGGACAAACACCTGACACGCCGGTGCACCGCTGTAAACTAGAGTTGAAAGCTTATAGGCAGACGTGGGTAGAGAAACCTCCGTAAAGCCAGATTCAGACAAGTTTTTGGTAAAACAAGGCGAGTGAAAGTGAAAGAAAGCACTTATCAGAAGAGGGTTTTAAGACTTTTGTTATTGCTTTTAGGAAAGTTAAGGAAGTTTACTATCAAATCAGCAAAGGCACTTAGGCAGTTATTCTCGGTTTAGAGCTGTACTGCTCCAAAATAAAATGCTAAAACTTTAAAGGGCCAATACTGGACATTTCCTTGCATTTTATTTTGGTATTTTTTTAATCAACATGGCTAATGGAAGTCCATTAACACCAGTAACTTAAGTCAGAGACTCAACTGGCCACCACAACAGTCGACAACTTAACAGAGTTCCTCTAATAAATGGGTGACCCGTTAAAGATCCAAACATCAGACTATTCCACAGGCACCGTTCTAACAGGACCCATCAGACAGAACCATCTTAAAGGGGAACTCCACCGGCTTTTCAAAAATTTCGACATAATTAAACGTTCAAGATGAAAAGATAAAAACCAAAGTAATTCAGGGTGGTTTGGTGTGAAATGTTTCAAAACTCACTGAATTATTTACAGTGGTGGTTATAAGACGTCCGAGGACTTAATTGCCTCTAAATGCTCCCTCCTCAAAATTTTCACATATTACGTATTACCATGAATTACATAAAATATATGCTGCCTGACACGTTGTCACATGACAGTTTGCTGATAAAGTATTGTCTTTAATGTACTGTATTTTAATCTGTTCATGGCAGAAGGATACATAAGGGTGCTGTAAGGCAAATAGTCTCCATCATCAGCTTAAACATACGAACTCAGTTGGCACAAGTTGTTTTGGATGGTGAATAAAAGAGTTATATGTGCATCGTAGACATGGTGACCCCTGATTCCGCTCACTGTTGTTTGGAGTTTACAGGACTACATTACTCAGAAATGTAAAAAAATATTTTTTTAATTTTAATTAAATATTTCCCAGCCCACTGCAATAATCTGTCAAAGTCACCTTTTAAGGACATGTTGACTTCCTTAACCTATCGTTCTTCTCTTTGAAACATGCAGCGACACACAGAGACACAAAATTGACTACTTTTATTGTAAAAAAAATTGAGGAAGTGGCAGAATTGAGGAAGGCAAATTAGAAGTAGGTATCTGAACACGATGTACAAACATGGCTATGTATCATACAAATTAAAGTGTCACGTAAAAAGCAGCAAAGGTAATAAATAAACGACAAAACGATACACATAGCAGGACGAAGAATTTCACAATAAATTAACTTGATGTGTAAAATGTCCAATTAAAGCATACGACCCAACTTAGAGTGCCTGAAGCTGGTTTGGATGAGAATTATTACTTATACATTTCAGTTTTTATTGTCTTATCCCACTCATGTCCAAAATAATAATAAAAGTTATTTTAGGAAAAAACAGACCACAGAACTGGTTCTTAATGGTCCAAAATGGTGCAATATATACTCACACCTTAGAAAAACATCTAACAGCATTCATTTGAATGATTTCACACTTTCATTCACAATAATTCTGTTTGGTAAATACGTAGCAGGCAGGAGACCAAAAGATTGCATTTAATCAGAGATTAAAAACTGGCTTTTCAGATTTGAGTATCTTATAAGGGATAAGTCGGTCTTCGGATTTGTGCTCATAGAACATGAGAACCACAGGAAATTTAATATTTTAGATATGGACATTATTGGGTTAATGAGAACCAACACCAAACAAGCTTTAAAGTATGGCTCACCAAAAAAAAAAAAATCCTTATCAAAATAAGTCTGTCTTCAGGCAAAACTGAAGAAGAGATTAAACATATGTACATAACTATTGAAGAAACGATGACACCATTATTTACACCTAGCATTATTATTTACACAAAAATATATATGCACAAAAGACACAGAACTTTAATCCTCAGAGAGCAGCCGGTGAAAATGATCTGTCCTCCTCTTTAATACAGTCCTGAAGTCGTCCTATAAAAGAGAATTAGGAAAAGGAAAGGGGGGGGGGGGTTTTAAATCCTTCTTTTAATATTCCACAATCAAGTACTCACTGAAATCCTCATTCAACACCACTCAAAATAGATCATACTAACATCTTTGAATCATTACTGGAGAGGAATGTGAATCATTTGTAAACTATAAATATGCATGTAATGATTAGTATAGAGCAGCATTTCTCAACCCTGGTCCTGGCAGCACCCTGCCCTGCACTACACAGCTGTAACATGTTGGGCACAATGTTATGTCTCAACCAGTTTTTGAGGTAACTGACTTCTGTACACATTTGCACACTGTGGTCACCCAACTTTTTTTTTTTTTGTATGTAGTGATGTAGTGCTCACTGCTCACTTGTAGAATCATATCCGTCAAAGTTTGAAATAAGACTTGAAAATTGCAAGTTTTATGTTTTGTGAATGTCTGACAAATCTGGGGACAAAAGCAACAAGTGCTGCTAACATAGCTCTTGAAAGTGTATGAGGGCCAATTAACAACCGGTTAGGACATAACACCACATCCTGTGTGAATCCACTGCAGACACATATTAATAGTCTGTATGCCCCCCTTTATAGCTGGTTTGTAGCATGTTTTACTATGCCCCCTTTGCAGCATAGTCCAACCCCCTCCATTTCCTTGGAAAATGGAAGGAAAAATATGTAATCTATATATCTATGTAATATATATTATTTTACGTAACTTTGCAAGTGGTGAATGTGCCAATCACTCATCTGGAACCGTGACTGCTCATAACATAGCAAAACCCATTTGCACATTGCAGCCTTCGCAGATATCAGTTTTGCAAAACCCAATAATTGTGTTAACGATTAACATAAGATAGCAGACGACCACATGAAAAGAGGATACTGAGGGGGAAAAAAACCCCAAAAACTTACTGCTTGGACCAATTTTTCCAGGTAAGGTACGAGCCTCTGAAGCTCCTTGTCATCTTTGTCTCCGGACCAACTCTTTATGGGAATCATGTTCATCAGCTACAACAGAAAATAGAAGTTACAATAGGAGTATATCTCACCAATGATAAAAGGATAACATCATCATAAACACAATAAAAGAATGCCAAAAATGAAGCAAGCAAGCAAGCAAGCATACATGGTATGGGAAAGTGTGAGGTGCATTGTCCAGAATCACAGTCTTGGAAAGGTCTCTTTCCAACACACCCAAGTCCTTAATATAGTGTCCAAGAACACAAGCACAGTCGTCCTGATACAAACGATGCCTTCAAGAGAATCAAAGAGAAGACAGAAAGTAAGTAACTAGGTTTCGCACAATCACTGCACATTATATAATTCTAATGATTTATTTATTTATTTATTTTTTAAGTATACTTAAAGCATCTTACCTGAACAGTTTCTTCTTTGGGTCCAATATATCCACAATCATTTCTGCATATTCCTTTTTAGCAGAGGTGTAAACAAACATCTACAAATGACAGAACAAACATGTTTACAAAATGCTTTTGGAGGCTTAGCCAGTAAGGTGCAATCCAAAAAAGTGAAATGCAAAAATTAGTAATTGTACAAGTAATTTCCCCCATCTGCTAATGTGAATCCAATCATTTTACCTCAAAATGTTTTGCCATAGCTTGAAGGAACTCATTTACGAATGGCCTTAGAACCACATACACCTGTAATTAAAAACAAAACATAAAAACAGTAATAAATAAGCATGGCATGCTTGCACAACAGGTAAACAGGTAAATAAGACGATAATACTAACCTTGTACTCTTGATCTTGAAAGCATGTGTTAAATGTGTACTCTGCCTCTTCAATCACATTGAGTGAACTGAAAACAAGTGTTTCATCCTAAGGAGGAAAAAAAAAAGAAAAGCTTTCGTTTACAAATAACACCATTTAAAGATTTGTGCGTCAAAAGTCTACGTATTATTTTTTTTGAACCCTCACCAAATCTAGCACCATGGTGGCTGTAGGTGTGCTCCTTGTCTTTGGTGGAATGTCCCGAAGAGCAGAGACTGATCTGGACTGTTGCGACTGGTTTGGAATGTTTTTGATGAATGTAAATCTGCGGGATTACCACAATATAAATACATGAAGAAAATATCTACACAGTGTTGGAAACTTACAACCTTTTCAGGTCTGAAAATATGAAACAAATGCATCAACTACATAAACACACTTGCATCGCACACTTTCCATATGGCACACACTTTCCATATGCACTATGGCACACACACTTACGGGCTGAATACTTCATCATTCTCCTCGTCTTCTGAGAGTGGGCCGGTGGAACTGTAGCCAAACACACACTGTTCAGGGCTGAACACCGCACCATTACTGGACCGCTCATCTATGACACAGGAAAAAGATTTTTTTTTTTTTATTCAGAGGCTCATTTGCATAGGACAGTCCCCTGTAAAATCATTACTGCACAGGCCAATATTATGACACTGATTAACAATCAGTACACTGTGCAGCCCTGCTTTTGATAACCTGCAGCTTTGCTGATTGGTCAACGAGCAGTTATTATAAGGGTACAGTTACAGACACAGTTACAGAAACTCTGCAAGAAAACAGAGTACATTAGCTAATATCAATAGAGTGAGGCACTTCTAGAGGGCAAATGATATGGCATTATACCATTTATACACTGGAAAAGCAATTAAAACAATTATCTGTCAAATCTTACATAAATGTGATATTGGTGTGCATCCCTATATAAACCTTAAGAATCCCAAGAACTACAGTGGGCACTGTAAACACAACTTCAGTACTGATTAAATACACGACTGGTCAATTTTGAGCCACAATCCAGGCTACTTACTGTCTTTGGTGGGAGTGAGGAAACGCACTATAGGAGAGTACAGGCTACGCGCAGCAGGGTTGACTGACGAGGAATGCCTCTCTCTGCGATGGCGGACTGGTGTCTTAAAATCAGACTCTGCTAATTCAAGAGAACTCAAAGTCAGCACTCTTCAGTTTTACAACTAAATGTTACTCTCACTCCACACACATAAAACAAGAATGAAAAGCACAAGCATTTAAGAATAGGTGCATGAATGAGTGTGAGCCCTGCTTCCCCCTCTGCTTTAGCTTTACTCTGATAGGAAGCAGCCAGGTGCCTAGCTTATAACAGATACTAAATTTTTTAATACTGTACTAAAATTATTATATCCATATTCCGAATAAATTTTTACCTTTACATTCCTCGACGGGTAGAACTCTTTTTCTTCCACGTTTCAGACGCGGGCGCTTTGCTGCAGTTGGGACAGCATCACAGTACAAATTGGAGCAGTCCTGCAAAACCTCCTGCACAAAGGAAAAAAAGGAAATGGAGCTGTTAAACAAGCCTTTCACACACATGAGGGAGGAGTTTTACTTTACCAGGACTAGGACTATGGATATTTCCCTTGAACCCCAGAGAAAGATGTACATATCCATCACCACACCATTATTAAATGATTCCATGGATTCAGATTCCAGATACAAGAGCTTTTATTTTATTTAGCAGTGATACTGTTATAAAGGACGGTGGACTTATGCCCATGGCTCTGACCACGGTTTAAGCTGTTTGAGGGGACAACCTTGATGGGCACGCAGGAGGATTTCTGAAAATGTTTAACTTGTTGATATATATATGGGACTGTATTTTGAGGATAGTACATTTGGCTGATTTGAAATCCATACTGCTCACTTCCTCCATTGAGCAGATAATATGCACAGAAAACAGATTCCCTGTAAGAAGCTTGGGGAATACTTTTCAAAGACGTTCACAATGATGATGCGATGAAATTTTGAATGCAAAGGAGCCGTAGAGTGGTAATGCTTCTATACAGAACCAATTTCTTTACTAAAGAACCTTTTAAGAACCATTTTTTTAACTGATCTAGCCCTGATCACCCGACCAACTACACACTGGGCTCCACTTGCCTATAGGACTGCATGGACTTGCACGTTAACTAGACCCCTACCCTTGAACATGCACTGAACAACTATACTGCATGCTGTATAGGTGTTTACCTAAACACTGAGCTGCTATTCTCACTATCTGCACTGTACACTATCACACATACACACACACATATATACA
>CM067489.1:22113503-22186077 GCA_034552555.1 Semaprochilodus insignis | reverse complement strand
ATATATATATATATATACACACACACACACACACACACACACACACACACACATCTACTGTTCACAACCACATACTTAACTGCACATCTGGCTACGTCAACATACAGTAGACTCCAATATGTACACTTAACACCAAGTTGTATTTTGCTATACTGCACATGCTAACTGCTGTTGCACCTCTAGTATTCTCACATTCTGACGCAAAGTTACTGACCTTGCACATTTTGCACGTGTCTTACTGTTCATGCACATATTGTAATGTGTATTTTGTCTTTGCACTGTTACTTATTATTAATCTATGTTTTAATTACTGCGCTGGAGAAATGGCTGGATAGTGTTTTGCTATACTGTACACCATGTATCGGTATAGTGACAAAGTTGAATTGAACGGACCCATAAGGTTCAGCAAGAGCCCTGGGCTCAAACCTGTGTGGCAGACCTTTTAGGTACACTGGTGTACAGAAATACACCAAAGCAAGAAGCAGAGCACAATGAACTCCTCGTCCTTATGCTGACTGTTAGATGCAGTAAGATCTGCAGGTCCATATACTGATCAGAACTGAAGGAGTTTTTGGACCTGGTACACGGTTATTCGACTGCATTAGTCATTCTACAGCGCAATCAAGTTGGACCAGAAGAAAAACATGAAGCAGCGCCCCCTGCGTCCTGAACACAAATTGGCTGGCTAGCTAAACGGCTAACGGCTAACAAATCTGGGCCCAGGCCTAACTTTGCTCCATTACTTCAATCATCTCAAATTGCTTTAGGTCGTTCACATATACAGCACCACAGTTACACAAGACGGTCATAGTGATCTAGACAGTCAGGATGCACATTAGCTAAAGTCAGTACGAGGGCTAATGCTGCTTTATAGCTAGCTGCTAGCTAGCTAACAGCTTTAGCAACAGCAGGTTAACTCACTATTCATATAACTCCGCTAGCTGAGCAAGCTAACAAGCAAACTTTTACATCACCGTGAATGTATCATATACCTTGGGAGAAGAGTCAACGATTTCAGCCTTTGTTTATGGGCACTGTTGGGGAAAAGTCCAGACTTACCTGAGAGCGGACTCGCTCTATCCGCGGAACTCGAGTCAAATCCGGCCGACGACGACAAGGAGTCCTCGGTTGAGGCGACGTGCTATCAAGAGAAACAATTCTCGACCGAAGTCTCATTATTTACGTCGCCTAGTTCCTCTCTAAGAACAAGACACTAAGACTGAAGCGACAAACAGCACTTTAAACCACTTTCTTCCGTCCTAGGTAGCAGCTTGTTGTTCTTCTTCTCGTTGTTATTACTGTAGGCCAATGGAGTTTCTGTACGACCTGCTCGTTTTAATTATTTAAATATGCCGGTAGCGACGCCACAAGCCTTCAGCCAATCACAGCAAAGGGTTCGTTCAATGGGCGGGGCTTTGGACGCAACAGAGGCAACGTGAGGCAGGAGTCACGCAGAGCAGTCCAATATAATACAGTGCTAAGCCAGAGAGAAGCTTATTGAAAGAAGAGAAAACTGGGTTAAAAATAGCTTAACTCGCTGTTTATAAAACCGGCCCGGGTTTTTAACATTTATTAAGGACAAACAGAGGAGATACAGTGTTACTGGCCTCTTTGCTACGTGCACCTGGCCTATCACTATCCATCTTATCAGGCACACTTATCATATACGCTCAGTGAGCACTTTATTAGGAACACCTGTACATTGACTCTTTCAAGCAGTTATCTGATCAGCCCATCAGTGCAGTGCATGCAATCACGCAGCAGCTTCAGGAAATGTTCATATCAAGCATCAAAATGGGGAAAGAAACGATTGCATAGTATGATTGTTGGCGCCAGACGGGCTGGGCTGAGTATTTGTATAACTGCTGATCACCAGGGATTTTCATGCAAACCTTGTAGAGTGGTACAATAAAGAAAAAAAAAACATTGGTGAGTGGCAGTTATGTGGATCTTGTTGATGACAGTGGTCAACAGAGAATAGCTAGACTGATTCCGGCTGACAGAAAAGCTGCAGCAACACGTAATATGCAATTGTGGTGGACAAAATATGCATCTCAGAATGCACATGTTGAACCTTGAGGTGGATGGGCTACAAAAGCACACCGGGTTCCACTTCTGTCAGCCAAAAACAGAAAACTGAGACTACAGTGGGCATAAGTTCACCAAAACTGGATACGATGTAGCCTGATGGAATCTCCATTTCTGGTGGTAGAGTAAGAATTTGGTGACAACAGTCTGAATCCATGGAGCCAACTCGTCATCAGTCAAAGCTGGTGAAGGTAATGTAACAGTGTTGGGAATGTTTTTCTGGCACACTTTGGAAGGTTAATACCAATCATCCCTTAAACGCCACAGGCTGTTTGAGTATTGTTAGTCTTTAAGACTGTGATTTACCATCTTCCAGCAGCTACTTCCAGCATGATAATACACAATGTCACAGCTAAAGTCATCTCAAAAGGGTTTCATGAACATGACATTCAGCGTTCTTCAGTGGCCTTCCCAGTCACTGGATCTGAATCCAACAGAATGCCTTTAGGATGTGGTAGAACGGGAGATTTGCAGGTACACTTTAAAAAATGCAGTAACTGCATGATGCAATCGTGTCAGCATGAACTAGAACCTCAAAGGAATCGTTCCAACATCTTGTAGAATTTATACCCAGAAGAGGCTATTTAAGGAGGAAAGAGACGCCCTACCCAGTATTAGTGTAGAGTTCCTAGTGAAGCGCTTGATGAGCGTAGATCCACTTTGCAGCTCTGTAATTAAAGATTTTAGTCCTTCTGAATGTAATTATTACATTACACATCACATAGCAGATATTACTGTTAGAAACAGTCCTGTAAATCTGCGAAACCATTTTTGAGTGAATGAGAGGTTTTCTCTTGAGCAGTATGATTTTTTTCACATCCAGAATAGAAAATTCTCATAAGTTATATTACAGTCTAAAAAATATGAGTAATTAGAAATCCCAACAGTTGAGGAAATAACTGCACTTCTGTAGACATTTGTAGAACAAAAAAAATATATTTGATATATTTGTATTTCAAACAAAGTTATTCACACAAACACATTTTGATTAATTAAGTAAAGACTGTATGTTTCTTTTTCACCCCTTAGAGAACATTGCAGAGCTCTGCATAATTTGTTAGGCCCCCACTCACCCTGTTCACGACTGCCCAAAGGACCGCACAGGTATTAGTTTTTTTGGTCTGTGGATTATGAACAGTCCAGAATGATAAATAAATAAATCTTACACCAACACTTCTGTGAGTGATTCAGACTTCTCGGGAGTGATGGAACCATCCAGTACGTTTGGGATGAGATGTATTGGTACTAATCGCCAAATGTCAATACCTGACCTCACTAATGCTCTTATGGCAGAATGCAATGAAATCCTCCCAGCAATGCTGCAACATTCCCAGAAGAGTAGAGGCTGTAACTGCAGTACATGGGGAATAAACTTCCTATTAATATGCCTGATTTCAGAAGGACCCTTACAAGAACAGGTGTCTACACACTTCTGGATATTTATGAGGATAAGAACTGACTAGACCACGGACCACCAGTGGGCCTTTAAGGCACCCTCTAGTGTACTCAGGTGGAGTCAGTAGCTTGTATTGGCCTGGAAATGTCATATATAACCACATTAGCTTTATATTTAGTATTATAATGTACTCATGTACAAATAACAGGCTACATCTTCAATCTGAGACAACATAGTTGCTGACTGAAGGTGTCTTGATGTGCTTCCATAGCCAACTTTTTTCGAATTTGGACATATTATAATTTTTAACCAACTTCCTTGTAACAATTGTATTAAATAAAAGTTTATATCATTATAAAAGTTCATTTTATTTATTTTTTTTTGGTGGGTTTGCTGCTTCGTAATTATTATCAGGTGGGCCTTGGGGTGGAAACAGTTGAGAACCCCTGGACTAGAGCATTGGCTCTTGAGCTTTCAGTTAGTATACTGAGAGTGACTGGACATTAGTAAATAGCATAGAAATCCTTCATTGTTTCAAATAGGTCACATTCTGATAAAATAATTATAAGGGGTATATGAAAATACTGACACACTTGAGTACCAAGGTAAAATGTTCTGTGATGCTTTATGGATGATCAGAAACACAGTACTGTTTTTTAATTAAAAGTTTACATACAAAGATTTGGCAGACAGTGGCTGACTTTGTGTTGTGGTGTGTTTAACTCTTTGGGGTCTACAAGCATTTTCTCGAAGTTTGCATGCTCTCCTAAAATAGTCCTTCATATCTTTACTCAACATGTTTAATGTCAAAATGTTCAGAACAATCTCAGAGCTCTACAAAAGAAGAATTTCCCATGTGATGGGTAAGTCCTTAGTGATCTCCTGAGTGTCCACTGGTCAGTTTCACACAAAATGTAGTTGGACTCACAAATCCACCATTTACACATGGTGATGCAGATGAGGTGTCTCTCCTCCCTTATAGCCTACAGCTTTGGATGTGAGTTACATATGATACTGTGATAAAATGTTCACATAACATATATAAACATTGAATTTAACACACGGGTAAGTCTGTGGACCCTAGGGGGTTAAAGCCTTGACAGCTTGGTAGTAGCATTGCAACCTTCAATCTTCAGCCATTAGAAAACAGCAAACTCCGATATGAACATGTAGTGTAGGGGTGCAATGCTAATGTTAGCATTAGCAGATTTATTCATTCGATAGCTTTTTGTTTTTGTTTTTTTGGTAATATTGGAACAGTTTTCCTAAAATGTAATTTAAAAATTGCAATATATTACTTTACTTACAGAAGCACAATATATCGAATAGTAAACTGTGTATCATGATAACATATAATCGCCATTCTTGGCAATACGCAGGTCTAATACTTGTGCTAGGTTTACTTCCAACCTTCTAAAGCATAATTCTTTTTCTTGAAATACATTAATTAGCTACAAGCAGCATGATCAGGCCAGTCCTGCATTTTATTATATATATCCATCTTTAATTACAATTCAAACTCTAAAGTTGTGATAATTAGATTAAACTAAAAAGTGGTGACACATATAAAATGTAAACTTCTCCAAAAAATAAAAACCAAAAAAACAAACAACACAACACAACAACCACACAACACGCACCCTTATACAGCCACTGCATGTAATTATTACATTACACATCACATAGCAGATATTACTGTTAGAAACAGTCCTGTAAAACTGTGAAACCATTTTTGAGTGAATGACAGGTTTTCTGTTGAGAAGTATGATTTTGCCGCATCACATTCAGAATAGAAAATTCTCACAAAATAAAAGTTATATTACAATCTAAAAAATGAGTAATTAGAAATCCCAACAGTTGAGGAAATAACTGCACTTCTGTAGACATTTGTTGAACAAAAAAAATTATATTTGATATATTTGTATTTCAAATAAAGTTAATTATTCACACAAACACATTTTGATTAAATAAGTAAGGACTGTATGTTTCTTTTTCACCCCTTAGAGAACATTGCAGAGCTGTCAGGAAGTGGTCACAATCCCTTAAGATACCAAAGAAGTCAAACATTTTCAAAAGAACACAAGGACAGTTTAAATTATTAACTTACAGGTAATCCCTGTTCAGAACAGTGGTACAACCTTGCCCATAAACCCGCTTCTCTTAAGGTTTAGAACAAATCCCATAAGTGGAATAATAAGGTTTTATCATTAAGATTTTGTCCAAAAAAACAAAAACAAACAAACAAAAAAAAACCTAACAAAAAAAAGCAGACTAAGAAAAAGTACAGACACACACGCACACACGCACGCACAGTGATACGAGATATTCTGTAACACCATCACAAAGGTAGAAAGCATTTCTGTGTACTAAATGTACTAAGTTATGACCATAGCCCTAAAAATGAACATATCCATAGATCTGGAGGTAGAAGTGTATTTCCTGAGAAGACGACAAAATGCCTTGTTTAAAAATCCAACTATTTCCATGTGTACGAAAATAAGATAGTCAACCCAACCAAGGCCGGCACACAGGCCCAAGCGTTTCTCCTAATCACATTATATCATTACAACCTTTAGTCGCTGCTGTGAGAAAACCTCACAGAAAATATATTAATTTAATTGATTTGTTCTTTCATGTGTCCAATTAAAAACTGACGCTCCACCTTCTGCCCTTCAGACATTTCACAGCTCTTGGAACTTAAAAAAAAGAATAAAAAAAAAATAATAATAAAAAATATATATATTTAGCAACAACTAAGCCAAAACAAATTTAAATACTATGCAATTTACATCTGAAGAAGTTACTGCATTTTGGAGAAGGGCCTTTCTCATCACAGCGACAATTTGTAACTACAGTTCAGAATCTACAACAGCTTTCTAGCTGTTCACATCTACAAAGAAAAAAAAAAAAAAAAAAAAAAGCAAAAACAAACAAAAAAAAAAAACAGCATCAGTCTTAGTGTAACATTAAATTGTAAAGACAGAAAAGCCAACATAATTGTCAAAGCATAAGGCATCCTATAATAAGCGTAAAGAGCAAGCGATTCAACAACAAAGCAGTTCTGGTTGTCTTTGCAATATACATATACAGTGTCTTCCAAAGTGATTGAAGCAGTGACGCCAAAATATTCCTTTCTTCGGTTTTTGGGGGGGGGGGGGGGAATCTCTTGTTTTTGGGCAATTTTCAGCATAGTGATAAACTAACCTGATCTTCAGATTAAATGATTGTATATACTCTTAAGGGTACATTTATATTAAAGCTAGATGAACACAAGCTACATGAATTTGACTTGTGCTTCAATATATTTAGAGGGCACTGTGCATTTCCATTTTTTAAGGCTCAAAATACAAAGTAGATCTCATGTGTCCCTCCAGAAAGTCCCATCTGCCCACTAAAATAAAACAAGACACAGGTAAGAAGAATTTTAATATAAGAAAGTCGTGTGAATTCAATTGCCACTAAGGCCAATGTTACAGTCCATCCGCTACAGAGCAGCAAACTACCTGTTAACTGCTCTTTCAAAGCTTAAACATCAGGATGGAAGTTCTGATTAAACAGATACAATTTTTTTCAAGCCGCAAATCTGATGGGAGCGCAGCATCACTCGGACAGACAAACAAATGAACAAATTTTACATCTCGGAATATGACATCATTTTTCACCACGTTTATAAAACCTTACAAAGCCATGAGCTACAAGGCGCTTCACAAATGGCACTGAGTGGGTGAGATTGCATGAGCTCTGAGAAACAATCGGAATAAACTGCTGCACAATACAAAGTTGCACATTGGTTTTGTATTATGGGCACTGATTTAAATGTTTTGGTGTGACTGAATAAAAATGAATGTCTGAGGTAGAGACAGTAACGTGCCTAGAAAACCCATGAGGTAAATTATGCTGTCATATCCTGATAATCATTAAAGCACTCATAAAGCCTTCCCTGAGATTTGTCGGAGACGTTGTTCAAGAAGTGTCTTCTAAACAGAGACACTCCTGCCTGTGTGAAAGCTGAAGTACCTTACGAGCCCAACTGTATTTACATTAACAAAAGCATGGAGTCACTATTTCAGATATTTAGAGCCATGTCTGAGAGAAAGAAAAAAACACTGACAAAACCTTGAGGACATAAATTACACTTCACCACATTAATTTAAACGTCAACTTTCCAAAGATTTTGTCCCTCGATACTGACAGAGAAATTAGCAACCAACACTTAAATCGGTACACTAGAAAAACCTGAAACAACATGAGAAAACAACATTCAAAATCCAGCCGAAGAATAAAGATGTTTATGAGAATAATGCATAATCCTGAAGGAAAATCGAACAGCAGTCTTTTTCTAGTCCCTTTTACTGCTGTACTACTGCATTCAGATGGGCAGGTTAAAGGGGAACTCCACCAATTTCTCAAAGATTTCTACGCAGGTGTTTATGAGGCAAATTCGCCCCCTAAAAAAACCCTACTTTGCCAGATTTATGACTAGTTTACATCATCTGCATTACATAGAAAAATTGACATGTAGGTTTAAGGATGGTTCTGGAAAGTAAATAAAATGACCATATGTATGGTAGACATGGTGACCCCTGGCTCCTATCACCAACATTTTGAAGAAATCTGAGACCGTAACCTTCTCCACAATTAACAATTTTACATCAAGCCACTCAGAATTACTTTGCTTGCATTGCAGACAGAAATGTGCACAAATAAAAAAAATTAAAAAGCGGTGGAATTACCCTTTAAGAGCAAACACTGGGAGCTAGCTACCCAATCTTACCATAATCCAAAAAAGCCAGTTAGTCTGTAAAATTTCTTCATTCATTCTTTCAAAAGACTTCACAGAACTATTCAGTACGATGAAAAGATCAGTCTTGATCAAGGTTTAGACCATAAAGCTGTCTTTATGGAATACAACAAATAATCTCCAGTGCTAGTCATCTAGAACGGTTTTCAAAGTAACTCAATGACATAATGCACAGTACAATAAAGCATGACCACTGCATTGTGTTGTCCCTGTGCATCACTGTGCATCAGCTGATCAGATAACTTAATAGCAGGTTAGATACTTTGTGCCTAGTACCTATGTTTGATGCACAGGTATAGATGTTATAGAGGTATAACGTTATGGAGTATGACGTTTCAAATTGTTGCTTGATTTTGCTAAGACCTGAAAAAGACCTTGCCTTGTCTGCTGCTGCATCATCATTTAATAACACCCTTTGGCTGAATTTCATTTTCCATTTTCTCTGTTAAAAAAGGACTTTCAAATGCAATCTTGAATCCTCTGCAAGATTATATATATATGATACATACACAGGCTGTCTTGTAAAAATATATCCCAGTATGGTGATAATGCAGTGTTAACATTCCCCACCTACACATAAGCAACATATCTACCATTTTAGACTCATGAACCAAAATAAATGACTGGTATATTACTAATAACTGGAAACCGAGCCTTCCAAAATGCCAAGGCACTCAGCCCACCGTGCATAAAATCTGACACATTCGGAAGAGAGTTAGGGTTATTCTGCAGTGGCGAATGCCTAGACTGCTGAAAAGATGTTCCCAAAGGCACTCTAGATGTACATGTAGAGTTTAGAACCTTATTTCAAAGTTTTTAAGTTTTATAACACTAATGAAAAAAAACTGTATTCTGAAAATGTTCTTCTTTTCTTCTGTTAATGAGAAGCTTCATTGTCAGTCAGCAGGTGTGTAAAAAGTGTTAACAGTGTGCTACCGTTTCTAGTTCCTAGTCTATTGATTCCAAGCAATGTGTACCCAGAAAAGAAATAAATTATTCACAGGTTTTGCATATATTATATAGGTTTATCTTTACAATAAACTCTTTTGTTGGTGTTTTTTATCCTTTTAGTTCATCTTGGCTACTGAACAAAAGAGTGAGAAGAAGAAAGAGAACCTGAGATAGTGTACGTTAAATGGTCTGGGAAGTTGTTATTCCTGCATCATGTTTTTTTGGCATAGGCTTTAGAAAATGAGGTTGATTTTTGGCTTTAGCTAGCTTCAAGACAGGGAGGGTGTGAGGTGTTTAAGGTGATGGGTTTGTAGAGGTGGATGAGGTAGGTGTCTGTGGAAGAGGCTGGGAACTGCTGCGCCCTCCAGGAGTTTTGTTAGATGCTCCTGATGATGTTAGGCCCGTAGCTTGAGCGAAAAGTACACCTGCAGCAAGCAAGAGGAAAGAGTGCATACAGAGTTAAAACAAACCAAAAGGACATCGAGTTCCTCCTCTATTAACATTTCAAACAGAAAACACTACACTGGCAAGAGTACCACCTCTAACCTGTAGTCCAGAGAATTTTACTAATCCTGTTAATACAGCTTTTAGAATTAAAATTGTTTGGCAAAAAATCCACACACCTGTCCTCTTCTCCCAAACGTGGTTAACCAACGAATAAATGTTTATTTCCACCATTTTGATTTCCAACATTTGCATCTCTGTTTTCTCTAACTTCATCTTATATAAACCCTCAAAACCATAATATTCTACTTCATAGTGAGTACCTAACTTTGCCTTGGAATGCATTGGAATGCACTGGAACTTTACATACACTTAAAATCTTCTTTTCATGACATCTTGCATATTTTGTATTCAATCAGTTGAATCAGCTGTGTTTTCCCATTTGACCTTTGGCAAAAGTCCAGGGAATTCTAGAATTCTGAATTTTTTACAGGAACTTAGTATGAATTACACCTAAATAGGAGTTCATAACATAACAACAGTGCAGTTTAAAACAACAGTAAGTTATTGTAAATCACAGCATTTCAGCATTTTTAGTGTTATAGTCTGAAGCCTGAATTATTCTCTTTACAGTTGTACATCTGTATAGACAACCATATGTTAAACGGCATCAGAAACTTTATAAACACATAACTCAAACTCATATGGACATATGAGATTACTTGTAACTGTGGTCTTAAAACCAGTGTGTGTGTGTGTGATGATTTAGTGCAGCAAGAATCCATGACTTAGGTGCTTGTAGGTAAAATGTGTATTTTTGTGCAACCATTTTTTTATTTGTTAGATGTTTTTCTTTCTGGCAGATTACTGTTCCTGCAATCTGCCACTTACCAGTGTAGACAACCCCATTGAGTTCCACAGACATACTGATGCTGCTCATGCCGTTTGTGGTGAGGTTAAGGGCCGAATCCTGTCTTCCATCTGAGGCGGAAGAAAACACAGAGATTAATTACCAATATCTCTGATAACGGGAATTAAAGTAGCATCAGCAAAATTACTGCCATTGGACACATGTTTAGATTTGATCGATATTTCAAACGGTCTTTTAGCAAGATATATATATATATATATGTACACATACATACATATTTCTCTCCAGAAGAGTCGATGTAATGCTGGACTAAAATGTTTGCATTTTAGTAATTTCACTATTTATAACCTTATACAAGTAGTACAAAAGTGCTATGTAACGGTACGACAAACAGTACTTTATAACTTTAAGCCGTAAGAGAACATGTCCTCATAGTTGCAGCAGAGGGCGATATCTTCCCACTTAATTCTCAACGGAGACCAACTCAAACAACACCTAAAAGGACAGTTACTTTGCTCACGTTTTACTACAAACTGTGTCAAATAAAACCACTAGTACTTCAACCACTTGGTTTTGGTTTACATCAAATAAAGCATGTTCCACTCTTCGTCATCATGGGGATTTCCCTTCCCGCTATGCAGCACACAGCAGGTAAGAAACGGGGTCATCGCCTCTTCTTACTAATCTTTGATCCCATCAAACAATCATTCAGAACTTAACGGATGAAAACCACTCCCCGCTTATCAAAATTTCTCATGAAGACAATTTCATTCTGTGTCCTTCTTTCAGTATCATAAACAGTAAGAACAATACTACGTGCTGCTGGGAGAAACTACTGCATGTCACTAGACTTACAAGGAAATGCAAGCAAATGACCAAGATGACACATGCAGATGAAGAAGCATGAATGAAGAGTAGTAACGAACACATTTATTTGTCATAGCATGAAACAAAAGGAAATGAAATGAATGTTCTGAAACACCCTTCACTGATAAGAATTGCTACTACTGAATGAAGGTGGGGAAAAGGCCTGGTTTCACTACACAGAAAACTGTAAAATGAATGTTGTTCAGTGAAAAGGCCGAACATTTCAGGTAGATTTTACCACAAGATTTCAAGAGAAGTAGTGACGGATTCCCCTTCACCTGCTGTAAACAACGCAAGGGTTTCCTTTAAATAACACAATTAAAAAGCACTCCAGGGTAGCCTCAATCTCTAGATTACGGGAAACAGGTCTGTCCATATGGAGGAAACAAGGTCTTACTTTAAAGACAGGGCAGGGTGGAATTTAAGCCCATCTGCAATTTTTTTTCTAAACTTTTTTATTATAAAAGTTAAAAAAAAACCTTTATTCATCATTGGCGTCTTCTGATTACTGATTTGTGTAAATGTATCATGGAATTCACAGATTATTTTTAGCACTCAATTGTTGACTGTAAAATAGCACCATGTAAATACCTCACAATGCAGCCAAGGTAAAGTACAGCTTCCATACAGCAGTGTTATTTGTAGCACTGTTACTAACTAAGCCTCCCAAAGCAAACTATGAAAGCTGTCAATATTTCTTCCATATAAATCTTTTTGGAAAATTATAAATCCCCCCCCCCAGTTTTGACATGCTATAGACTTCTCAAAAACAATATACTGACATTTGTTCTACTTCGTGATGGCCACAAAAACTGCCATCTTCTCGATTCACTAATAATACTTATTTGAATTCAGATATTTTTATGCATTTACGTTGGATAGCTACTTGATTCAAAAACACAGAACTGTACTGAATTACGTTTAGTAATGAATTACCAGACTCTTTAGCATCAATCTAAATAAATAACAGGAAGTGCTTCTTTTGACTGATGGCAGTTGACGGCAAAGTATACTGACGGCAATTTGAGAGAGCACAAAAGACCAAGATTATCAATAAACACTCTGAAACTAACATACAGCGAGGACAGGTCTTCATCACCTTGACTGTTGATGCGGATGTTCATGGGCATCTGTGCAGACATTGCCAGCAAATTTTGCTGCAGTGCCCTCTGCAGGAGACGCTGATGTTCCTCCGCTGGCAGGGCCATCTTCTTCTCCGGTGGCTCACCGGCCTCCAGCTTGTCCCGCAGCTGCTCCAGTGCAGCTACCTGAGCGGCCATGGCAGCTTGAGCTGCTGCAGCCTGCACGGCTGCCGCCTGAGCTGCAGCCACAGACTGAGTGGCCAGAGCTCCGGGCAGTCTGCTGCTCGTAGCAGTGAGACACTGAGCACCATCGTCTTCTAGATGGAGAACATAGAAACAGACCAAGAGCTGTTTGTAATAATAATAATAATAATAATAATGTCTGTAGCATTTTATACAATGAAAGTCCTTTGAATGCCGACTGGGGTTGTTCCTTTGCAGCGCTGACCAAATTTGATGAATGGATAAGTGAAATCACAAAACAGGTAATCTAGCTGGCCTTGTGACCTCTTTTTGTGAAAATGCTCCAAAGAGACAGGATATGAGAAGTCAGTCATTTGCACAACACCAATGAATCAAATTCACAAGTTCAGTTAAGTCTAGTCTTACCCTTCTTTACTTTCGGCATGGAGGAGAGTGAAGCCCCGTTGGTGGCCATGGAAAGGCCCATGCTGGGCATGGAGAGCTTGGTTGAGGACAGCATGGTAGGCGTCCCGTTAGGGGAGTAGATGAAGAGGGAGCTGCCTTGACGGCGCCCCTCGCGACGGTTACTGTCTATGGCAGCCTGGAGCTCATTGGGGTTACTCAGACCCCGCTTTTCACATTCATACGGGTAAAGGTACTTCATGTATCTGAAGACAGAGGATTGATAGTGTTAGGTTTAAGCCAACCAGGATAGGGAAGTCCCAATCCGATCTGAAAGACCTGCATCAGAGCTAATGGCAGCACATTTGAAGCTGAGAAGTACTTCTCAGTTTAAGTAGTCTGTACTTGAAGTGTATATTAAGAACCTGTATTATCTCATAAAATGTATAGGTCATACTGGCACCCGGATATCCAATATTACACTTGGATTTGGATTGCAGCCAAAAAAACATCATTAGGATCGTCTACATGCTAAACCAATATTTGAGCAACAGGAAAATAGTCTGCTTGCACATCATACATCATTCTGTGCAGTGTCAACATTCCAGTTTTAGAGTAGGTTTAAATGTATGTAACCTATGAAATATATGTCCCCTCAAGTTGTGCCCCCAAAAAGGCCTGCACAGTGTGGGCCACTCACTGTGTTCTGAGAGTGAAGGCAGCGCTGGTGATTGAGGTGGGCAGGTTCAGGCCTTTGGTGATCTCCCTCCATAGCTTCTTATTGATGACCTCGACCAGCCCCCCCTTCTCGGTCACCAGCTGGTACAGCATGTACAGATCCAGCACCTGCTTGGCCATGATGGGGATCCTGTTCACAGGGGTCCCTGAGAGAAAACAAAACCATTGCGGATTCAATAGCAGCACATTCTTCTAGCGTTAACGTCTATATTCCGGTACATACTGTAGTTTTAGCTTTTGCTTCCACAGAAAATCTACAATGCTAATGTAAGCAACAAGTGTATTATAGCATGTCATAGCTTTGCAAACTATTCTGTTTGAGATTACTTAAAATCAAACACAATTTGAGGAGATTTCGAACAATGATAATCGGTGGGGCATAAGCCTCCTTTAACTACATTAGCTTTAGTGTAAAACTGAAGAAGCAAGCGAGCTTCAACACCAGCCATGACTAAATACATTCGGAGAAAAACAGCATATTATATTTCTGATGACACAGTAAAGCCACATAAAGTGACAGGTTAGAATTAACACTAAATTATTGTTTACCTTCCAGATTCTAAGCTAGACATTTGGGAAGGCAATTTCTTTGTCTTGGCATATTTCTCACCAATAGGGGGCAAAGTGAAGCCAACTAAGCATAAATGGACTTCTTTTTTTTTCTTTTCCGCCAACCTTTTCAACGTTTTGTTTGAAGGACAAACTTCTTTTCAGGGTGCTCAAATAAAACATTTACTCTCATAAAACAGCATATCAGTCAAGCATGTACTAGAAAAACAATTCTATGCGAGAATGACTGTACGGTGGGGCCTATATATCAAAAGCAGCCAATGATAATGGTTGGATAGCCCCAAGGCCGAACTACAACATGTGCTCATGTTCACATACATACAGAACGTTTTCTGTACATTCTGAAGCTATACATCCTGTTTAGCACACTGTAAACAGTAAAAATGTCAGCACCCATAAAGAAGTCATTCAAGGAATAAATATCGCTCCATCAGGCTGAAACCTGAGCGGGGGGCTCATGCGTCACAGGAAGGGAATAATAAGGGTATAAAAGGTATTCTCACACAATGCCCCTAGGCTGAAATTGTTGTAGGTGTTGGTATGGCAGTCATAGCCAGTCGTAAACAGTCTGCTTAGAAACACATTTTAGGCTGCGCTCAGTAACTTATGCTGTTGGCTTTTTCATCTTGAGCAAAGCTGCCATGCAAGCAAGCATCGAGTAAGGATTGACATTGTTAAATTCAACACTGTCCTGCGATTTCTTTCGTGTGCAGTTGAAGCTATTTTAAAAGTCTAGGTTGATGCCATACCTCTTTTCTGCATGAAGCTGAACAAATCATCCAGGAACTCTTTACGCTTTGGATCGCTGTCCAGTTCATAAAGCTGCAGGGTAGGGAAGGAAAAAGACAATGAGGAGTTAAAGGACAACTGGGAACTGGATAAGCTTGTATTACAAAAAAAGCATCAAAATTAAAAAAGAAAAAAAATAAACACATGCTGAATTACACAACACTATATTGACTTTGTATTCCTTCCACGGATGAATCAAACTGCACATACTAATTTGCTAATTTGACTTTGACTATTATCATATCTATACATATCATACCAAATCCAGCTTTATACAGTAACATTAGGCTTTGGAAACTAAAAGCACAAGCTATAATCCATTATGTATGTATTCGGGCTTGTGATGTACATTGTGATGTGTGTCGGGCAGGGTTGGGATGTAGTAAATTATAAGCAAAAATATAGAAAAATAAAGTCTGAATTCAGTCCAAGTTATTTTAAAAAAGGCAGTATTCAGAATATAGTTACTTTTAACAATTTCTGCACAACACGCTCAGACTAGTGATAGACAGGCTCTAAAGAGGAACAGCTTATTTGCAAACACTCCGGCTAAAAACATAAGTACAGTGATAAATCAATGTTTAAGGCCAGTCATTTATCTGAGCGTTACAGAGCTCTTCTGAAGGATGATGGTACAGAACAATCTCCTCAGTGGTGGACATGTTCATGAGTGATAAGCCTAGCATGGTGTTATACTAGACTCACACTCACATCCAGACAATTTTGGAACCTTATTCAAATGCTAAGCAAATCTGTCACAAAACATTAACAGAAGAATAACATGAAAAACTGCCAACAACGAGGAACAGTGCAAAATATGTAAATTAACAACAGAACCCCCCCTCCGTGCCTTACTGTGATGTCCTGTAAATGCATTCTGCACTCACACTGAAAATATTTTCCTGTATTGTAATGGAATATGATACTGCAAACATTAAAACCAGTTTATTCAATATTTGGTCATCACTGCCTTATTAACTCTAATGTTCCTCACCTCCCTGTTACAAGCCATGTTTCAAATATATAGTTATATTCCTTCTTATTTGATTTGACATTTAAAGAGTTTCTGTATTGATGAAATACAATTTACATTACATTACATTAAGAAATACAACTTTCTTAATTAAACAACAACAATTATATTTTTCTGCATTCTGCAATATAATTAACTAGCTGTTCAGATTAGGTTTTGGTATTGAACAGCATGGCATACTGTGTCTCCGCTTAATATCACAAACTTTATTACATTACAAACAGTTTGTATGAATCCTGAACTCCTTATTGCAGATGGGCACACACGGCAGAGCAGTTTAGTCATGCTGAAAGTAGCACTGCTGATCTAAATGAAGATATCTGATTCTAAATGCACAATCGTGCTGAGCCTATGATGTCTTAGGCAATGGTATAAAACGCTCGAAAGGTCAAACATCCTGAAAATCCGGTATGAATCAAGCTGCTGTGAATCAGACGTGCTCCTGAGATGTGGGCACAGAAAAAAAAAAAACACCACCTGAAGAATTCAAAGTGATATCATGGCTGCCCAGAGAGAAGGAACATATTGTTAGGTCACGTTTGGCCCATTAAACCACAGGCATACTCACATAGCCTTTATTTTCTATCCAGGGAGTGATAGGAAAGGTTAATTATTACATCTCTCGGGAACAAAACAGGGAGAGTAAGGATTCAGGTCTGATAGTAGCTGGGTGAAGCAAGTCTCAGAGGCCTATAGATGTGGGGGAGGGAACACAGGGTTGAATGACTAAGCGGGGGATGGGCCGTAATGCAGCGCAGGCTTAATTACAGGATGCATGCATATTTGAGAAGCGCCATACCATAAATCTCCCAAACGGCTCCCCTCCGTCTCTCTCTCTCTCCTTTTCTAATGGAATTCCATCAGTGCCGCCTTCCTTTAATTTACAAACAGGCCTTCCCTTTCCCAGCATTCTTGACCACCATGCCACCAGAGACAGCGGGCAGTGCAGCTCATCAGCCTCAACAGTTATCAACATATAAAGTATCTGATCGAACTGCTCAAAATCATAAATTAATTAATACCGGGCAGGGTCTCAAATCATTAAGTTTTCCCCCAAGAAAATATTTCAAAATGTTATGGATATGCATAGTGCACTGTGTATTAGATGCAAAACATCACTCTTTCCCTCTGTGGTCATGTCCACAGTGTAAACCTTTACTCTCGTTTATCTGATTTTATTGGCACGATAATGCTAATAGGGGAGATCCATATATTCAAATAAAGCCCCCCGTCCCCATTTATAAAGTTTCAGTGCAAATAGCCTTGGCGCTAAAAAGGACCTTGCAGAATAAAGAGACTGCTCTAAACATTTTTCTCAGGTTCTTTCTGGTGATTAACCTTCAGGTGAATGATGGACACTCTCTGCTGCAATCAATCAATGCAGTATATACTAAACGTGTTGGTGGCTACGAACGTCGATGAAAAGCTTTGTCAGTCTAGTTGTGTGGATGGAAAAACAGAAACGTGCCCAATGGTTAGCAACCAGTGCTCAACACTTGACTGTCTTGTATAAAGACAAAATGAAGGCTCCTCAGGGCTCCCACCACAGTGTCCAGTTGTTATGATGAGGGCTGTGCTTATACAACCCCAACCCCCAACCTCTGCAGCAGATACAAATCTATTCATCTGCCAGTCACGTGGGAGAAAGCTTGTTTATATAAAACGCATACGAAACCAGTTGATGGAAAAGTCTGAAAGCAAACCACCCATGTTAACGTGTGGTGATGTATACTATGATGATGCAATGTTAGAGTAGCAGTCTGTCCAAGTCTTACTGTGGGATATTACTCAAGTGTGAGCAAAAGGTATAACATGAAAATGACCACATATGGCAGCAAGCCGAATTGGGCTAATATGATCATGTTCAAGCAATCATTTTCCACACAATGTAACCCATTAGTTGAGACCTTTTGCACTTTAAGTTTGCATTCATTTGTCCAATGGTGCTATGAGGCTAATGCAGTAAACAAGTATTAGAAGAGAAGCTTATACTCCACCAATTAGCATGATCCATGAACTACATCCTTACATCAGCACACTCATCTCAAACTGAAACAGACTTGATATGATTTACTATCATCCATTAAACCTGCCTAGTAGTTGAATACAGCAGCAGACACCATATGGAGCCTTTACACAATATACTGTATATTAATGAAGTATACCCACTGTTCACTACATGGCTGTTATACTGAGCCAAAATTCCTTTCTTTCAATATAAAATCATTCATGCTGTTCTGTTAGGTTCTTCAGGGCAGTAGCAGACTGAAAGTCTTTGACTGGGGGATGTCAATCAAGCTCATTAAAACATTAGGCTACACCCAGACAGTTCTCAGACAAGACTGATCAGTGGTATAATAAATCTTATTCTGCTTGATGTTCATTATAAAACACAATATTAGTACAAACATTTTAAATACTTTACACTGTACTGCCTAGAAATTATTCTTGCATCTACTAAAAAGAACAAAAGAAAGCACAATATTAGAAGTCATCCTGAAACCTGAATTTTGTTTTGTATTTTGGTTCACTGAACTGAATGTGCAGATTTCACTGTCATTCTTCCAACAAGTGGGAACACTAAATCCAGTCCTCTGCCATGGACATTCAAGAGACCTTACACTCATGCTGACATACGAGCCACTGGTCTCGAAACCATGTAACGGCATTTCACACCTGCTGATCGCCTCTGAGACACTGCTGGGGGAGGGTAGGAAACAACCGCCAGAACGGAGATGATTTTGCTAAACGTGGCCCAGAACGGATAATGAAAGAGTGTGTTATGAGAGCTCAATGGCTGAATGTAGGGTGGGCCCTGCAAAACTCCTCTGATAAAAGGGAGAGGCATTGTCGGAAAACAATAGCACTGGCTTCCATAACCGTGGCCTCCTTCTTTGAGATAAAGTCAGTAAGACTGTGATGAACACCTGCACAATGAAAATGTTATTCTGTATAGCTCAGCAGAGCGAAACCTGAAACTCCAAAAAAAAATTTAATAATTCAAATTACTTTTGAATTTAGCAATCTAGCAAGTCATGCGTTAACTGAGACCGGTTTATCTCATTCCACATCAGGAAATGAAATTTTACACTGCGGTATGTGCAGCTTTGTACCACCCCCCACCACCACAACGAGACATACATGTGCAAGTCTAACTGAATTGTTGCTGAGTCGCTGGTCTGTGGCATGGCGCGACTGATGTCAAATTTTAGGTTCATTAATGACCACTCCTTTTAAAGCTATGCGGACACCCAATGTATGTAACTCCTTAGTTGATTTTATTCATTTTTCATTTACGCTTTGGAATGTTTTTATGTTTGTCTGCTGAGCAGTAATTAACTACCCTTTGGGGATATATAAATTCCATTCCATTGCGTTCTATACCAATTCCTTCTAACTGGAGACCAGGCCAGCACAGTGCATGAACTGGAGCACAGAGCAGCAGGCTGAGGCCTGTTCTGTTCTGTCTGAATTCCTCCACCTCCATCAAATTCCAATCAAGCTGATAAGGGACAAAGGGCCGGAGTAAACACAAAAGAATCCACAAGTTGGCATGGCTCCCGCCTTTCATGTAAACTGAATGCATTTGCATTGCCTGCAAAAGCAAGATTTCCTGCTCTCAGCGAGATCCACCGTTTCCTCACAATTGGCCTGTTAGTTTTAGAACAGTAGTTTTAGTTCTGATTTTTGGCCACAGATCAACATGCAAATTTCAGCACTGAAATGTCTTGCAAACATCTTTGGATGTTTCGACTGAGGATTTACCGAAACAGCAATTGTTCACTTTTCACTTCCCTTTTCACACATGCAAGAAACAGAAATGTTTTCTTCTCTTCAATCTGAAATTAAACACAATCATGGCCAAAAAGAACATCAACCACATACAGTGTACCCAGTGGACATAAACGAATGTCTTGCAGTTCCACCATCAGTATTTAAGAAACCACACAGTACAAATGACCACACACAGAACTACATACAGAGCATCAACTAACTTAACAAACAACGGTAAAAAAAAACCCCAAATAAATAAAAAAATATCACAACAAATTCACAATTCTATAGTGTAGCTGTAAAAACATAAGCTGTAATAGTGAGCTTGTGGTATCAGGCATGTTGTCTAACAGAAGAGGAAGTGAGGGCAGAGAAGGAGAGTTGACAGTGGGGGTGATGTTACTGAAGCTGTATCTGGAGATGCGCCTCATGCTGCTCTCTGTCAATTTGCTTTGGTTTCGCAGAGGAGCAACTCATGTGGTCATAATCAATGATCTAAGGCCTACTGAGGCTCTTCCTGCAGCCTCCCCTAAATGTCACAGCTCTTGGCTTGGGCAGGTGCCTCTTATGGTAGCGCTGAGCTCATGTGGCCCCCACAGTCCAATCGATAAGAGGATGGACAAACGTTTAACCTCTGTCGACCCACCGATCTGTGTTTTTCGTCAGCTGACACCACCTCCTTATAATCCTACTTGGGTAAATGGTCGTTGGGCAAGAAGAGGTCACCTGATCTAAATCTTCCTAGCCCTCAGTATGCTAATGGAGGATACAGGTTTAAGAATGTAAAACAGTCTAATGCAAAGCTATTCCAACGAAAGCCTGGAAGTCATGAAAATCCCAGAGGGAAAATTCAGCAATGCCAAAATAGTAGTACTTCACTGGAAATCCTCTGTTTGTTTATTTATGTATTTAGTTTGTTTTTACTTGACCTGAACATGCAAACAGCCTTATACATTGTGTGAAGACTTTATGATTGATGGTCAAACACAAATAACTGTTTAAAAAATGTCTAAGTCACAACACCTGTTTTACTAACCAAATTTTCTTCACATCATGTTTTATGTAGTAGGTGAACACGTTCAAACCGTACCACTAGCTTCCATTTATGGAAACTCTAAAACAGCCCGTTTTGAATGTACTGCTTTTGTGATGCCACAAACAACAGTGCTATATAGACATATATATTTTAAACCTTTCCAGTTTACACCAGTAAATACTAGGATAATGTAAGATATGAGGTACATGAGATCTGATGCAAATCCACAAAGAAAAAAAAAAAACGCTGGCTATGTGGTTTCAAAACGTTGGTGGAACAGTCGCATGCAAAAGTTTGGGCACTCCTGATCAAATGGTATGTTTAATTAATCTAAGTGACAGTGAAAAGAAAAAAAACAACCTGAAAACACACTTCCGCACATTTAGAAGTAGAATAATTAATTGTCATTAATGTTATTATGTTATTAACATATTACAAAAAAATGTGACCTGGTCAAAAGTTAGGACACATCTTACATTTTGTTTTATTTTTTTCCGTTATGCGAAACTTACCAAATAAACAGAAACTGTGCATTAGAATTTGCAGAAAATATTGTTCTGCGATGTCTTCTAGAGGGTGTATTAACTTCTTACTCTTGGGAAATGCACAAAACCTATTTGTCTGGTGTTCAAACTTGCATGCAACAGTACAGCATGCACATTTTAAAATGCAGGATGTCATGTAGAAAAATGTGAAGGGCAAAAAGAGGAACAGATGCCAACACAAGAAACTAGGTGCGAAAGAGCAGCTGCGAGACGAAAAGTGCTATGCTAGCCTTTATGCAATCTCTGTTTACGTTCCAGTGGCTCCCCCACCTTCTGCTCCATATTGAGAGGCTGCCAGTTTTCAGAATCCCGAGCTCACATGTGCCTCTGACAGCAGCCTAACTACCGCCCACAAAGTCCTCAACAGCTTCCAACTTTTGGCTTCTCTGCCAAAAAGTGATTACTCTCTGTAGTGTGCGCTGGATGGCCACAGTTCAAACCATCACTCCCTTCTGCTCTCTGTAGCAGCAGGAAGGTCTGTAGGTCTAATTTCATCCGACATTCAATCTTTGACTAAACAAATAACACTGATCAAATACTGTGATGCAACTGGAACAGAAATAAACTACCTATTTATACACTTCGGTACATATATTTGTTGTATTGTTTGGTGAAACGGTTTAAACCATTTCCCAAGTTTATTAGTACCAAACAAATTTGGTATATTGTGGAATTAAACAGAAGGCTGTTTGTGAATATATCTGTTTGGTTGTGATAGTTTCCTTGACTATTTAAGCGATGTTCTTATGTTATCTGGAATTGCAATTCTCATACCATATTTCATTCTGGAATAAGTCAAAATTTCATCTGCATGCAAGTATAGCACTCATTTCAGATTCAAATGAATTGCTTGGCATGTGCAAACAGCTCATCCTTTCACCATTTAGCTTTAAAAACACAAAAAGAAGATTTAAAAATAAAGAGATTCAGGCTCAGAACCTCAACAATCACAAAGAACACTGAACTAAACTTAGATTAAATTAACTAAACTTAAATTAAATAGACCGTCAGAGCAGCTGCAATTCTCTAACAGGCAAAAGACCACTAATGTTGGCCTGTATGTCTATACACAAATGAGATGAATACAAAAAACAGAGGTTAGTTATCACTCACTGAATGTGACATACATTCAAAGACTGGATGTACACACACTTTCAAACACATAAATGATTTATAATCCAGTTCACATAAAGTGCCAAAAAAGTAACTTTGCTGCACTATGCACTTGCACTAATTAGTTTGGAGTATTGTTTACAAAGTAATATTCTGTAGGTAAACAAAAGCTTACTACAGCACGTTCCGTAGCACAGAATAAAAAAAATGAACCAGAATAAGGACAAAGTGCTATGTCCAATTTGGTGCAGTGGTTTCAATAGCCACTGTCCTCCCCAGTCTACTACAAGCATCAATCTTTAATAACAAGTCTTTCAAATGGAGGCTCACTATAGAGGGTGTAATGAATTTTTAAAGACATGCCTCCTTTACTGTCCATCTGGGTTGCATTTGGCCTGCTGGGTGCATTTACAATACAGATGAGACATCAAAGTCTGTTCTGCCTTTTCGTTTGCCTCAGGAAGTTTGCGTAATTGGAGACTGGCCAACTGACGGTGTATACGACATATGGTCATTAATAAAAATAAAAGAAAAAAGGGGAAACGAAAAATCAGATAATTAAATAAAGAAAAGACATGCAAAACAGGTTAGGAAAAAAAAACACAACCTACAACACAATAAATGCATAGCTTATCATTTACAAACAAAATCATCTCAGAGAGGGTTTTCAAATTTACCATGGTCTTTCAGTTTCACACCTATTTGCGTATCTCTCCAAGTAAAAGTGTCTGTCAAACAAATAAATGTAAATTTAAACGCATTTCGAAGACTCCTTGACCTTCTTCAATTACACAAAGGCGTCAGTAAGCAGCGACAGTGTTAAAACAAGAACAGTTAACCAACTCGTGACTGTATTCTTGGTAACCAAAAACCACAAACTTGGCTCTCAAACAGAACAAACAACAAATCCTGTCATCTTGGCAGTGGTGACTGCAAGCTGTTATATTTTGATACCAATGAATAAATCAGTCTCTTCTCTTCATTTGGCTACATGGCCAGGCCTGATAGTTCTATCAGAAGCAAATTGGCAGTATGCCTTAATGCATGATTAATTATAGCCATATCAAAATTAGAAGCTGGGCAGGCAGACAGTCCTCACTGTCCCACCCTTTCTCAGTTCACTAAAGGGAAACCTGACCTGCTTCAGGGTGATCTCGTGAAGGAGTCCATGGTCTAATGTATGTACTGTCTAATGCAAGTTTGATATCAAATTCCCACCTGAAATATTTACTTTTGTCACGTTGGGCCAGATATCATTTGGTAGGGGTTCTAACTGACGCTGAATAAGAGAGATGTTTTGGTGTACTCTAAACGAGTCTGTAAGATTATCACTTTCCCTCAGGCACATTCCAAATCGCCTCCACCCACCTGCCCAAAATAAACTGCTGCGCATTAACCCTTTATGTCTCCATACATACACATATACATAAACTGCCTTTTAAAAGTTTAGAGACACCCTTTTATTGACTGATGATTGTAGTTCTTTTGGTTTTTGGCCAAAAAAGACAACACAAATATAAGTCAAAAGCACTTTACACGTGATCTGAAATATGCCAGCCACTATAAGAGACATTAAACAAAGTAATTTATAATCTCTGTTCATGCTGAATATCAAGACAGGGTACCACACCCAAGAACTACTTCTCTACAGGCCCAGTACAAAAAAAATATATAATAAAATGGATGATAAAAAAAAGGATGGTTGATGTGTAGAATACAGACAAACTACAGGTTTCTGCTAGTACACAGCTCTATCTTAAAAATAAATTAATTAACAAAAGCAGATGTAAGGTTTAAAAAATGCATTTAATGCATGCCTATTTACACATACTCATCAAGGTGTCTCTCTTGTATGGCAGGAAGTATGAAACGTTTTTCTTTTTTAATCAATTGTTAAAATGGATTAAAATAGATTATTTAAACCTTCTGACCTAATGGTGATTTAAACAGCTGAAACATTTAAGTGCAGATAAGTGAGGAAATTATTACTAATGATGACACTCTCTCTTTGGATAATGCAGTTGGAATAAAATGACCACACAGAGTTAACTCTTTGAGCCAAGCCCCCAAACACAGGTATATGACATACTTTTGTAAGTCATTCCTTCAATTTTTTTAGCCTTTTTTCTCCCCACAAAGTTACTTACTAGACCACTTCGATGTAACTTCAGTTCAACTGAACGCAATAAACAGAGAAACGTTAGTTTAACCTTTGTATTGAGAGGTTTCCTCTTCTGCTCTTATAGAGAGTGATGGGGGAGGGGACACTGTCTTGGCCATACATTACACAAGAAGCCCTTCACGGCGATTGTGTAACACTATCTTAACGAACAGAGCACTGCAACCCTTGATTAACAGTCAACAAAATCCACGTTTTCTAGTGATAGCATGATACGGAGATCTATCTACGAACACAACATATGATTAAGACGTAACACCATTTCTATACCATTCAATCTATACCGACAGAACAACTGTCAACCTATGTAGCACACATGTTCTTTACATGTCACATGACAGGAGAAGGCATACGGAAGAGCAGAAGCTCTCCTCTTCTCATTAGTCAACTGATGAGAACATCTACATCTGCGCTTCGGCCTAGCAAATGTCACACAGAAAGACATTCAATGATAGACTCTTCAAGCACATCAAATTAGATCACATATCAGGGCTGTACATACTGTTGATATTGGTAATAAAGTAATAAAAAGAAGAAAAAAAAAAACATAATAGGGGAAAACAGACTAACAGGGGAACCAAAGTGTTGTCATAAAAAAGGGCCTTTAAAAAAAACAAAACCATGCAGAAAAACAACAGACTGGTATGTACCGCAGCCTTTATGTAAACATCATCAATTTAACTGATTATTTTTTAACAATCCAAGCAATCAACTTTAATTGATTAATTATGACAATCCTACAATTCTTAATACACAAAAATAAGATGACACTAAGCCACTCTCAAGGAAAAAAATGTGCAGTGTGGTGTATCCCATCATTAAACTGTAAGCATCACACATACCTGCACATCAGATCACACTGTAAGACAGTAATGACTTAATAATTTTATTAAGTGGTGGGAACGAGCACTGGCTTTGTCTGTTCTAACAGGGCTGAGGGTGAAACGCCAATTGGCCGCAGGGGGTACAGACTTGGCTATTAGAAGCAAAAATGCAGCATGAGAGGCCCTTTTCAGTTGCTCTAATCGGGCATGAAAGCATAAACTCCCAAATCGGCAGCATAAAAACAAGACTGCATGTCTTTATCTAATTTATAGGCACCATAATTACATGAAATCACTTTAAAAGTTATCCTATCCAATTTACTCCTACTGTGGTGTGGCGCTGTATAAGCAAGAGCTTTGTGGAGTCTGGATGCCAGTCACAAGTGTGGTTTAATTTCACAGCAAGAGAGAAGGGTTTCTGTATGGACAGTACTTAATCCAGAGTTCACTGTTTAACACTATAGAGACAGGAAATCGAGGAAGTAGGAGACCAGTACCAACCCTGACATATCAGCATTTCCAACTCATGGTTTCAAGTCTGACTGAACTTCCTCATCTGCAACACTACCTACACTACTACAAAAACTTACACATCTCTTTGTGGTTGCATTCTTCAACAAATCAGTTACCTAAAAGAGAGACCATTCGAGACATGCTCACACAAACTACAAAACAGTGAGTAATGTGATTAGGGGTATTTCAAAAACATGATACTTGAAGTCGTTTTCACAAGACATACTATACATTTGATATGCTGGGACACAAATTTCAAAACCAGCAGTGCCATATAACATAAAACGTTACCAAAAACTATGAATACAATAGTTTTTATTCTATGTGTCACATAGAGTGTTGCCCTAAATCCAAAAAAACAGAGCTTATTATGTTTTTTTACTGAAACATGCAGCAGTTGACCAGTGCTCTGTAAGTCAAACAATATCCAAAATGTGCTCAGAAATGCGTATTGTGATATATTATGACATACATTCAAAGACTGTATGATAAATTTAAATTTTTATGGTTTGACAAATCAGAAGAAGCCAAGTTGACCCCAACACTTCCTGCAATCTTTCATGACTGCATGTATCAAATAAAGATTACAGGGCATTTTTGTTCACTAGCAGCTCAGTGATCACATCCACAGAAATTAATGTGTTAAAACTGGATCAATTTCAGAAAAAAATTAAGCTGTAGAATGAGCAATCAGCTTACTTCCAAATCTGACCAAAAATGGGTCAAATAAGAAAACTGCTTCAAATCTTTGGGAAAACGTTAGAGATGTTATGTGATCATCAACCACTGCCGTGCTGCGTTTAGAGGGCCAGTGGATTCACCCCTTTGCTAGCAGCAACCCCTCACAACACAACACAACACACAATTAAAAAAAATACCTCTTCAAATCTAAACGATTCACACAAATGGCAAATTTATTACTTAAAACAGTGAGCAGAATATTACAGGGTTATGTATGGTTAGCACACAAGCCTACCTGTCTGAACTGTTCCTCGTAGGTCCAGTCTGCGTGGTCCTGGCCGTGGAGCTGGCTGTGTGAGGGGTGGACTGAAAGACTGGAGGCTCGGGGCTCAGGTTCGGACCCCGGCCGGGGTTTCAGCGGCTGCGAGTAGGGGTGGAGCTGACGATGGGGCAGGAGCAAGATTCCTCTGCCTGAGGCTACACCTTCACGTCTGGCCTGCAGACTTTCATCACCAAGGTCATCATCATAGTCCATCTCTCCCTCAAAGTCATCCTCATCCCATTTCTGCTTTCTGTTCATAAACCAAAAGGGAATATTAATCTTAAAACCTACTTAAATAGCATAAAACTTTGTTTTAGCTGAATCTTAGTCCTCTTCCTGGGGAACCACAGCCCTGCACATTTCAGAATTTCTCCTGCTGTGAACACACCTGGCGTAACCAGCAAACTAATCAACAAGTCCTTCTTGATGTGAACTGGCTGTGCTAAGAGCATAGGAAAACCTACAAAATGGCAGGGCAGTGGTACTCCATGACTAAGATTTAGAGCCACTGCTAAAACAAATCTTGAGAGTTCATGGTCCAAAGAACAATATAGGTGCTTGGTCACAAGAGCATGATGATAAATGTTTTGTAATGCCAGTTTACAATAATTATATTCAAGAAGTACTTACAGAAGTACTTTCATATATTCACCTTTACTTTTAACAGCAATAGCACAAACTCTAATGTACAAAATCTTCCCTTTGGTTTATAACACTGTATGTTACTGTTAACCTAACACAATGATAGACTGAGGCAGGTGTGTGAGGATTTAGGCATGCAGTTTGCATGATGCCAACTGGTGTACATAGGGGTACGCATTGCAATTAATTTGGATATTCAAGTGTCCACAAGAGCTTGTGACTGGATATCTGGATATCTGTGCAAAAAAACATATGAAACATAACGAGTAGCAAAGTTTGGAATATATTGAGGGCAAGACAAAAAAAAAAAAATAAATAATAAAAATGTGTACATTTGATGGTTAAGCTTCAGCTGATTAATCTGATGTCCATTTCAGCATACGACTGCCCACTTACATCTGCTCCTCCTCCTCTGATCCCATCATATCCCTGTACTGCTCTTCTCCTTCCTCTTGTTCCTCTCCTTCATCCTCCTCATCCTCTTCTCCGGGGCTGCTGTGCTGTGACATTGGGCTGTCAGCCGTTGAATGTCTCTGCAGTCCGGCTGCCACAGCTCTCATGGCCGCCAGCGCAGCTATCTGGGCACGCTCTGTCTCAGAGGCCGAGCTTAACTTCAGCTCCTCTACTGTGGTGGAAGAGCTCTGTTGCTGCTGCTGCTGCTCCATCTCCATGAGCAACTTGGCCCGCTGTTGCCTGTGCAAATTCTCCATCACTGCCTGCAGCTTCATCTCCAGGCAAACAGGACGTGCTGCAATATCGCCTCCTTTGCCTCTTCTCTCTAACAAAGAGGCACCAATCAGGACAGCTAGATCCTAAAGAGCGTGGTTTCCAATACAAAAGATGAATACTGAGGTCACAGAACTGCCTCCGTTTCTCGCTGTAGACTGAAGGAGGTTTCTGAGTGCTTGACCAAGTTTCTGTTGAAGCTGAGGCCTTCCCCAACACTACAGACCGCAGCAGGCTTCAGAGAAAATGATCTTCCCCCGACACAGGGTGCCAAGCTTTAAAAGGGCCTGCGAGAGAAAAAGAGGAGGTGCATTAGTAAAAAATGTTGAATGAAAATCTCTACTTATTTGTGCTCTTCCGGTACCAAACTGTACGTAAGATTTGTATCAAGGTACATTTTTAACTGCAGGCACCACAGATTAAGATACATTATAGCCCTAGCTAAGTTATATAGATATCAGATACTGTATACATGGTAACAGCACCAGTTTCTCTCTAATCCCTAAAAAACTTTACACCCATCTGAGAGAGAAAATGAGAAAACTGAGAAAATCTCCCTAATAAATGGGAATTCAGATTCAATTTCTTGGTGTAAATGTGCCACTGCAATGATTATGTGATTTACTAACGGAAGGGGTTCTGGCAGGGGAATATAAATGTAATGTAAAAGGGCAACATCACATTATGTTTACATAACTTACATCACAGTATACTTTCTGCAATAAGTCATTTCTACTTCTGGAGTTTTGCAATATCTAATAAAGACAGATTTATACCAATTATAGAAATCCTGTACATAACAACAGCCAGTATATCATAAATACATAAAGTAGCCCAATATGCCACTATCTTACTTGAAAAATCTTTTTTTTTTTTTTTTTTTTTAAAACAACTTTTGCTCTGGTATTTTTGTTTAAACAATGAATGTAGAAAACATTCTCAGTGTTTAATGGCCATTTATAAATGTATGACTAATGTTTTTACCTTTCCAATTCGTTAGTAAAGCTTACAAAAACAACTACCATAAAAATGTTGTGACGTTACATTCATGCTATATCGCAACGATAGAGACTTTAAAATATTAAATTCAGTGTAGTAGTGTAATTACTGTCATTTTTCATGTAATTAATGCATTTCAGTAACCAGACCCACAAATAGGCCAATAATTACCTTGTAATACCAATTTCCTTTATTAAAATAAAATCTGTTCATGAATGAGCAGATACTGTAGATTATTAACACACACACATACATACATATATATATACACATATACATACACACTATGTGTATATATATATATACCCAGTTCACATTGGCTTGTCTCTTTCATGTCACATCTAAATCTGAAAAGTTAGGGTAATTTCTAGAATTAGAAAGGTTTCTTCATAAGATGCTACACATGCTGCTGTACTCACTGTTAACCACATGGCTTACTAAACTCTTGCACATAAATTCTTGAAACAAAAAAAGAAACAATTATAGTATGAGATGGGAAGTCTTTTTAGGCAATGAAGTGTGCTCTGGGAAAGCTTTCAACTGATGGAAATATTGGCAACATACGGATTCATACTGCAAAGCACCACCTTTATGCTACATCATAAATGCTGCATTCACTGGTCCCATTAACAAACAACGCATGAAATGCATCACAGGATTATAGGAGTTATTTGTGATGTGTCCACCCACATAGGAGCATCTACTATATTTCATGAAGATATGTACAGCCTCGGCAGATATACAGTAGGTATCGGCAGATGATTCCCTTAAGATGTTGATGTTTAGCTTTGACTGATGTGTCAGACAGATATTTGATGGTGTGTATATTGAATAGAAAACGAAAGTTTGCGTAATGCTGGGTTACTATGGTGAAACATCTGACCATTGTAACCACCTACAAATAACTGCTATATTTTTTCATAATGCCAATCCAGATACAGTATTGGGCTCAACATTTTGTAAATGTTTGTGTATTAGAATCTGTGAATATGTACAAGGAAAATAGTGCATTCCTACTCCCATAACTATTAAGAAAAAGCCTTGAAAATACACTGTAGTTTTGTAGCATTGAAAGTAAAAGATCTAGAAGGTAGGAAGTTTCTAAGCAGCGCAATTTCCTCTAACACAATAGAGATTACCAAAACATGACGCTTTGACAGAAGAACAATCTTCTCTAGGAAAGCTTTCAACACATGGAAACATTGGCAACATTCATACCACAAAGCCAAACACGCTGCAGCTTAGTACTACATCACAAATGCAGGGGTAATGGCACATGCCGATGAGATTCCTGGGAGGTTAAAGACAGTTTATAGGCTAATCCTACTTCCACCCACTGCCAAAGCGACGCAGGGGGTGGGGGGTGCTGAGAGAGGAGTGGTGAAGATTGCAAGGTCTGAACAAACAGGACATGAGATAAGGAAAGCTGTAAGGGTCTAATTCCACCCAGATAAAGAGACCCACATCCACATCCCCAGCTGTGCTATGGCTTATAAGCGAATTGTCAAAGCACATCTAATCAAAGGAACTTGCCAGGACCAGAAAAGATGTGAGGAAAGAGGAATAGAAAAATCTAATTGATATAAATCTCCCCCCTTACACCAAATGTAATTGATCAGGCAAGATATGTTCAGTGTCTCACGTTTACATGATGTCACAGTATTTATTTTGTCTGCTTTGTTGGGGCAGGTCATAAAACACCAGGAAAAATTCTTCCTAATAACTGAAAATCAATTTTTTTGAGTACAAATGAGTTTTGATTCATGTTTCATATATTACAAGGTACTAAATCTAATCAAACAGGTCTAATTATAATGAAACATGCAAAAACTCATTAGGAGTTTTAAGTACTAGTGATATCCACAGTACACTTAGAAAATTGTAAAAAATTATCATGACAATAATAAATAACAGCAAATTGCCCCAGCCCTGTTAATACCCCACCATTAGTATTGTGGATGCTGTAGTGCCACCACCAAGTTGTTGAGAACCCTAAATGAAATACATTTACTTCTGGTGTTGGTGTTTTATGGTTCTTTACAGCATTTTATTTTAACACTGATGAGCCCATATAATACTGCACTGTACATGCAAAAATCAGGATTCTAGGTAGCTGGCATTTTTATCAATACTTTTGGTTGATTTTTCTGATTGAGCATGTTTAACGTAACAAGAAATTAAAACGGTCGATTTTTTTTGCCAAATTATTCCTTTAATATGACCTCTAAACAGACCTGATGCTTGACTGACACACACACACACACACACACACACACACACACACACACACAAAAAAAACCAACTCACCAGGCCCGAAAGGTTCTTTTTACAAACACTGCAGAGTGGGGACAAAAATAACTGGGAGAATTAAAGGTATGAGATCAGGGTTTTATTTGCTAAACCAGGTTTTGGAGGTTTACAGTGTTGGTGCCCTGAAAAAAATCAAGCCGTTTGTTGTTTACACCACTCAGCCCTTCTCTCAAGGACAGGATGTAACGTCACAGTTTTTCACCGCACACTTTCAAACAGAGTAACATGACACTAGCAACACAACGTGCGATGCAGCAACAGCAGAGTACATGACGGCCTGAGCGGCGTACACCGCAGCAAAACAAAAAAAGAAAAAAAATCCCCCATTCATTCAGCTCGTCCTGCTGGTGGAAAGCACATAGCAGACTTCCACATTCCTACAAGCATTACCTCAATGGAAAGTAAAAATACCTTCATCAAACATGTTAACACCAACAAGATTAGTCATTCAGTGGCTCACCGCCGCACACAAGAGTCAGGCACCGTGTTGTCCACAATCTGTCAGATGGAAAGGGCAATCTGATTAACATGGCGCGCCATGTAAAGAAGGGAATACCTACAATAATCTTATTTACACAGATCTCCTTATTTTCCCCAGCCATTTTTGGTGGAGTACCATGAGCCCAACTGTTACCATTAATGTCAGCTTGCGCTACAGAAGAGAAAGTTCTGGAGAGCTCAGTAAAGCATACAACTGTAACTCCAAAAGAACCACTCCGGCTCCAAAACAAATCTTTCTACGACCAGAGTCGTCATGAACAAGTTAGATCTATTCCTATAATATAGCCATAGCAGTCTTTGCTGTCCAGAAAGAATAAATAACGAAATTGTAGCTCTACACGTGACAGAAAATGTTTTATTTGAATGAATCTGGAGCATTTCTACTTGTCCAATTATCCGGATATTTTTGCACAATTTAAAAGACAGCTGAGGAGTTAAAGAGCTCAGATTATGCGGAAAACTAACAACTACAAAAAATTGATACTTGTTTCTCTTGGACAGTGGTGATATGATAAAGGACCTAAATCAGAAGCAATCTTAATGAATGTTTAAAGAGAGCTCTGTTACTCTGTTACTCACAAGTGAGCGTAATACAGATATAATACTGAATGCTCTAATACACTGAAAAAGGCATATTAATATGAAGCATTCCTTATTTGTGTTATATCAGAAATAGAGCAGATTGAGAAACCACTGTACTTTTGAACCACTGTAATCTGAATGTTACGATTCGTTACACCCTCTCAACTAATATTGGTTAGAGCTGAGTCATTTCTTTTCTCTTCTGAGACACTCTCTTCTCGCTCCTACACTCTCTTAACACCTCTTCTTGCTATCCACCTTAAGGAACGTAAAACACTTTCTGCAATTGCTAAACATTTGGACCTTGCTCTTCCATCTGCTCTCTTTTGGTTTGGAGGCTGAAATACAGCACAGATGTCTGATCCCATTCTCCACTTCATCCACTCCAAAAAGTCCATCTCGTATTGTGTGGATATAACCATATCATCTACTAACACTAATGTCTCTCTTTCATTGATCCCTGAATGTGTCTGAACTTCAAGATCTCTGTAAAGAATAAACAGTCACTTTTCTAGATATCTACAATCAAAGTTACAGATTAACATCTAACATCTATTTCCTTTGGTCATTGTAAAGTCAAATAAGCTCACAGTATGGGATAATATGAAACAGCTTTTGTTCACAGCTGTTGAGCTGTTTCATAAGATCCCTGGACAGGGAGCTTTTCAATCTTTTGTTTCAAAATAAATCACACATTTTTCCGAGCCAAACTAATCTGTGTAGTTCACAGTAAGAGCTCTGCAGAATATATACATTTTTATAATGTAGCAAAATATTGAAACCTTAAACTGTATTGAACCTGGAAATGTGTCATTATACCTGTAGACATTTAATTATTAGCTGTACATTATTTATACAATCATGAGGAACTAAAATAAGAAAAAACTAAAACCTGAAGTCATTAAAACATGATTCCTAATCCTGATAAGAGAGTGTAAATCTAAAACATAGATTATACTACAAATAAAGAAGGAAGTAAAAGACTGAACACAGAGCAGAACTAAGCAAATTCTCTTCTATGTCTGATATCAGCCATTATCAATTTATTGCATGAACAACAGAGTAGGTCATGTTTATCTCAAAACCAGAAGGAAATGAACTGGATGAACTTTCAAATGGGCCCTGGCTTTAACAGCCATGTCTTTTTATCATGATCCTACACGGATCCAGTTTTTCCAGTACAGAACAATCGTCTGTATTTTCCAGAGAGGCGAATGCACAAAAAAAGTGCTCACTGGCCAAAGATGCAAAGAGCACACTTTGCAATTTCACCAACAATTTCACCGTTAGAGCAACAAAACAAGATAGAAAGTTTTCCCTGTACTAAATAAACAGTCCTGACTTTTCTGGATGACAGTGTCCTCAGGATTCATGTTTTTTTTTTTTTTTAAATATCTTGGCTCAAAGGGAAAAACATCACAAAGATTAAAGGCGGGATTCCCACATGGCACGCGCCCAGAACATGCAATCACTGCTCTTCCCCTCCTCCTAGTTCTTTGGCAGCAATGCAAAAAACTGTGTCAAAGACGTAAGAGCGAGTGGATTTTGGCAAAGGAACAGCTGAGTAGTGGCCAAGCCACTGTTCTTTCCTCCAGCTACCACTCTGTAAACATAGCTAATCTGTTAGAGCTTACATTGGTGCTACTGAACGGAGCTAAGCGACAATAATGTAAACCATCAGCCGCGTCCAGGGTGCGTACAGATTGCCAAGTCTGCTGTGGCACTCAATCAACAGTTTTATTGTTATAAGCCCATAAACAACCCGGTGTCTGTTCTGATTACACAAACCGCTTCGACGTCTGATAAAAGCAGTTCATCCAGGCAGCTGTTCTTGACCACATTATGTCTATTTTATACATATATTGCATATACAGTTGAATCTAAACAAGTGCGGTGAAGAAATCTGACACCAGTTATGCGTCTTAACACGGCAAGCGGAAACCGGTTCGGCCAGCTTGAGCAAGGATCTGCAATCATTAAAGAAAAAACCTAGAAAGACTGGCTTAGAGAGAGTGCCTTTTCTCCATGTGCCTTTCACACGTCTTATCAATACACAAAACCATGCCCCCCACGCCCTCTTCCACAGAGAAACACCCTTCTTGCTTAAAAAACAAACACTCTGCAGCTCATTTATTTACTCCTCAGACACCTGCCTACTTTGAATTTCAAAACTGCATAAGGAACAACTTCTTGAACCAGTTTTCCAGACAGATTATGGAAAATAAGCTGCACAGAAAAGCTGTGACAAGGAAAAACAAAGGCAGAAAAAGCCAAGATTCTGCACTATTTATAGGTCACTGCTCAAACGTAAGCAAATTTGTGACACTGGCCATGTTAGCCTGTACAAACAGGTCAGATTGTTTTTAGTCTCATCAATTCCAGTGACGTTTGAGGTCAAACTACTCTTAGAAGGATTTGATACACTGATCAGAGGTTTTTGCACAGTCCATGCCATTAAAGCAGTGGACAGACATATGAATTACTAGAAAATACTGAAACTGTTGTACAAACTTCAAAGACACCTTTCAAGCAAATAGTTATGCTGATATTACTTTGGAACGAAATATTTTCTATTTTATTAGAAAAGAAAACAAAATAGAAGCCCTTTCACTAGTGGTAATAGACTTTTAGATCTCACTATACATGCGCTCCTTCAGCCTACAGCTCCACCCGTTCATATTGACATGTTTCTGCAAGGACTGTTTTTGAATGTGGCACAATCGGAAAAGAGCTCCTTTGCACAGATCAATCTTGAAAGTAGAGTAACAGCCTGTTTAACTCTACGAGCAAGAAAGAAAGAGGCTGGAAAATGTTCACATAAAAATGACTCCCTACTATTTTAATATGAGCTCTATGAATTCAAATATCATAAAATACATTATACATTCAAATGTCAAGATGTACACTGTGTGTTTTCTCTCTCACAGACAATGCTTATTTACCCAAGGCTTGTCAGAATGCTCCCGTACGATGCGTGTCGTTCTCTTGAATCGTAAGCAGAACTTAAATTTCACATAGGCTCAAGTTCTCAATTCTGATATGAATCACATTCATGTACCCACAGAGGCATTTCAGGAAATGGTAACATGCTGACATGTCTAAACACAAACCTGTTCATGTAAAGAGCACAAACAAATCTGATTGTCATGTCGTGTGGTCTAAAACTGAACCCTAGAAACAAGCAGGCAATAGAAAGAGAAATGATGGCCACACGACAAAAGAAAAGTCCAGGAGCAGCAGAGATAAAAAAAATATATATATTTGCAGGAAAGAACAGAAGCTCACATACCCTCTGAAACTTCTGCAAATATCTATTGCTGGACTTTCGTTTGGCAATCGAAAGCAGACTACCCGCACCAAATGTACATTTAACATTCAAGTTTGACATTTGAATCCATTTCATACATCACTGCAAGAACATGTATTGTAGTGAAACAGATTCTTTAACAAAGCTTGTTATTCATTAGATAGCCTTCATTATGCAGACCGCCTCTTAAAAGACTTTAACTGGATTGCTTATTATATGCTCCTAATCCAGTGACGTCCGATCACAGACGTCTGCTTCACACGGAAAGATTTTTCTTATTATACACTTCAAGCAAATAAAGTCCTAAACAAACACACCAAACACAAATAATATCTGAACAAAGCTTCTGACATAAGTTACTTATCATTACTTATCTGCTTTAACATCCTATTCTCATTCTTAGTGATTACTAATTCCCTACAACCTGCTGGCATAGTTAGGCCTATATGAAGGACCTACGAATGAAGAAGCAACACTGCATTCTGTTAAAACCATCTGTGGAACCAATGATGCATTCGTTTACAGTACTTCCAAACTGTCTAGGGTTCTGTTGTAAAACCAGTCGTGTTCTAGTGAACTTCTCAAGACAATTGAAAACTATAAATGACAGGAAGTGAAACAAAAACACTGCTTATAAAGCTTTTCCATGGTCAAACAACTTGACTCATGAAAATAAAGAAGTGTAAAGCAAGGCATGAGACCTGAGGGGCAAAACGGCCTTAAAAACCATTGATCTCTGGGCACATACATCTACAAGCACATCCCACACAATGCACACATCCTGCTAAACTCATCTCACGTTCTGTTTCACAATACTGGGTACAAGAATTTCATAACACTCTGAAAAAATGAATGAAGAATGATGAATAACGGCTATAATCTAGGGCTTGGCAATATAACATTTATGGGTATTGTGATAAATGACAACACAAGACGACCCTTCTGTGCATATCGTACATATTGTCTGTACTTTAAGAACCCTGACCAACTTCATGTTTAAAATGAGGCACTTCAGATTGCTTTTTTCAATGACTTATTAAAACTCAAAATATTCTGACATATTACGTTCCGTGATAACGTTTCTGAAATATTGTGGCATTGTATTTTCGCCATATTACCAACCTCTACTTTTATTATGTTGCTAATAGGGATGCACAATCACCATCACATTAAGCATAGGCAGATATTTGCTTTTAGAAAATTAGCTTAGCATCAGAGAGATTTTTTAATTTAATTAACATTTTTTAAAATAATAATCGCATTGCACCCTGAGAAGCAGAACATTTGCTGTGCTAAAATATCTGTCAACACACTGAGCAGCCCTAGTGGTACATAGGCTAAATGTTCACATATCAGAATCAGCAGATACAGTTGCATGCAAAGGTTTGAACAGCCCGATCAAATTAAAGTTTTTTGTTGATTTTGTGAGAGAAAATTAGTTAACATACATAAAGTGAACAAACTTAAATGTACATTTATTTGTTGAGCTTAAAATATTGGAAAACAAGTAAACATAAAATATTAGACGTGAAGTATGTTTTTTCAGCAGTGATTGTGCGGTACAATGTGCAGAAGTATGTTCTCTGTAGAGGATGTGTACTTATTTTCACTTCGAAAACAAACAAAATATGTCGCCTGGCCAGAAACGCCTAAACATTTGCATATGTCTGTATGTACACATGCTAATACTGGATTTCAGCAATGACACACAGTTACCATATTGAAGGATCCCTAGTTATTGTGCAACTTACTAACAACACTAGGGTTTGGTGGCAGGAAGAGCACTGCTGTGACCTGCTGACTGGTTGCAAACCATGGTGTAACTACATTCGGTGGCATTGTTAACAGAAGATTCCTCCTCTCCAATGTACCCTCACATCTCCACTATGCACACTGTCACAGGTTACATCACAAGACCACAATTCAGTGTTACACCTTCAGCTAAAAATAAGCCCTTCAGAAGACATTGGAGAACTAAATAAATAAATAAATAAATAAATAAATAAATAATGAAGCAACTATAACAGCTACAATCTTTATTCAGTCACAAATTATGACAGAAATCCCTATTCTGACCAGGGACTGGCTTATAAAAATGTGGAAAGTCACGAAATACTGGCAAACTAGCTTAAGGAAAAACATATGATACTTTTCAGATAATGTAGCCACACACACACACACACACACACACACACACACACACACATACATACATACATACAGACAGACATATATATGAGAGAGAGAGAGAGAGAGAGAGAGAGATGCTAATGATCTAATGATGATTAAAATCTGAATATAGTAATTGTAAACTGCAGGCTGTGACTGAGGAGCTCTTATTTGTCTCCTTTGTGGAAACCACCGTCAATACTTAGAAGTTTCTGAACTACTTATAGCTCAGCTGTAGGCCTACAGCTTTATAAGATCGCCATCTGCACAAAGGCATGTAACTTTGCCTTCGTTTGTCTGGAAATCGCATGTATATGTTTCTGACGCACGTCTGCGCATCATATATATAACCATATAGAACCATTTTTAACGCATAAACACACGGAAAAATCCTATCAAACCTCTCAAAAACATGCGCACCGTCACACCCTTATCCACACACACACATGAAGTAGTGAGAACAAGTCAGTCAGCCCACATGTGGCCTATATACACTCAGGGTTCCTGACATGGGCTCTGTGTTTACGTCAAATCGTTTAAGGTAGCACGACTGAAACTATGGGACGGTTTTTCGTATCTCGGCCTCCTACAGTGGCCACAATCTACAGCGTGAAGCCTGCGAGACCCGCAGCGGGGAGCTAATAGTATATGGGTTGTATGTTTACACATACAGAGAGTCCGGCTCCTGTCATTACTCCCAGATAATCCCAGACGTGTGGTGAACTTAGAAATACAGCAAGCCGAGCTGTATAGCCTACCTCTACCTCAAGACCATATCTTATGAAGCTTTTCCCTTACGTAGGCTGTAAACATCCCTGAAAGACATTATTCCTGTGGATGTGAAACAAACAAACTCGCAAGTCTTATTCAACTAGCTCGTCTGCAGTACAGAGTATTTTCCAGTAGCACTTTTGTGTTCTTGTTTTGTCTCCGCTCGGAAATAAAATCAGTAGTTCGGCCTTTTTTCCTGACTGGCTACATTTATGAAAGTGCACAGCTTTAGAGACGAACAACAACAAAAAAAATCAATATTTTACTTCCCCCAATCAAAGAAGGAAGGATAAAAGACTAACGATAATACGAGCTAGGTTTTTACAGGGGCTAGTCAGCGAATTGTTACTGACACAGTAACGTAACTTCACAGACATACGTTTCATAGACCATCTTACCTCAGCACAAACATAAAACACCACAAAATTCCTCCACATTTATAAGAGGTCGCGTAGAAACAGCGAGTGACAGCGAGTTTATTGTCAATTGTCAGCTCAGGTAAAGGTATGTTTGCCTTTGTTTAAGTGAGTATTTATTGAACTGGTGTTCAGGTTAAGGGCCAGCAGGGCAGGGCTGTATAAATACACCGTAACTGATACGGAGCGCGAGGCTAGCAGGCTAAGCTACAGCTAATTATAGGGCTCGACATGGAAAATATCGAGACGAACCAACTACATTTAACCAGAATTAAGTAGAACAGGCAACACACGGCACGTGTATTTAACCGAAAGACACACACATAAAGTGGGGAAAAACTTACCAATTCAGCTTTGGTGTTGTTTTCTGCACTATTGGGAACCGGAAGACACATTCCTGATTTCCCCGTGAAAACAACAACTCGCCGCTGTTCGGTGGCTCGTCAGGGTCGGATGCGGCTACAGTCTGTCCCCAGTTTCCCCAAATACAGTGCCGCGTACAGCTCATACGTGCGGGGCTAATACTAGTTTAATTCGTTTTGATTCAGCCGTAGGATATCATTTGGAAGGAAGAGCGCATCTTTGCCTAATCTGAGGCGTGTCCACGTCGGGTGAGGGAAACCATTGGTTGACAAACAGCAATCAGATGCAAATTCCAAACCTGTGAATCAGAGGGAGGCCCACCTTCCCCCCATCACCAGGAAACGTGTGCAAATGACAGGTTGCGTTGACTGTGAGATGAAACAGACGTTCCGTACTAACGTGTATTTAAAAGAGTTTCAGTGGCGCTGTTAATTCTGCAGGTTAGTGCCCCTGGTGGGGTGGGGGTGGGGGGTGTTTGGGGGGTCAGGTTTCCCCCTGTGTGTGACTGCTGTGCAGAGCTGAACTGGAGCGCTGCTGTCTTGCTGCGGGGTGACGTTTTGGCGACGTTCCCTAAACCTGAGAACCGACACTCTCTGACCTTGCTCGCAGATCAGCATTCATAAAAGTCCCCTAAAAATGAAGGAAACTTTGTATGACGTTTTTGAGAAACCCAAAATGAGCAACAGTACAGAATCAGGATGCGCACTGTATGGGGTTTTTGTGTGATCAGAGGAGTCATAAAGTCATCCTGGCTTAAATTGAGCGGCTGACTTTTTTTGGTTGAACAATTACAGAATGATTTATGCCTTATATATTTGACAAGCCCAATGTCTGTTCAAGCTGATGATTTTATAGATCACTGATTTATTCTTTAAGGATTCAACAACAAATCCTTAAACTGCAGAACAATCAGAAATGTACACATACCAAAAGATAAAATGAATTTTAACATTAGATAATATCCCAATCACGACATAATTAGAATTAAACATTTAATGGTTTCATTTCATTTACTTGTGATGCAGTTAATATGCAATACAATATACACATGCTCTTCACTGAGGAGAATACAACAGCATTACTGGGCAGTTTGACACTATTCATTCTTAATGTGATAATTTACATCACATTATGTCACACTGTCTTTCTGGCACATCATGGATTTCATCATTATTAAGTAATACTTACCAACTAAATGGTTCATTAAAAGAGAGCAATTAAAAGAGAGCAATTAGAGCAACAAGAAACACTAAAGAAAAGTCACAGTTTTTTAATGTGGTGCTAGAAGATACTTTTTAGCTTGTTCCAACTTATCAAACCTCAGACAAACTAAATGTGGTACATCATGTATCGAGTATCTTGGCATGATATTTTGGCATTAAGCATAAACCTAAAAACTCTATTTAAACAAGCTTTACACAAGTTAAAGAAATGAATTCAATTTATTTCACAAGAGATTGTTTTATAAGTGCAAGTAACAAATGTATCACAGTTCATCATTAGAACGTATAGTGTCTTTTCAGTCAATGGTTAGATTTCATTGTAATTTATGGTTTGATTACGTTTGATCGTACAGAAATCAAATGTCTATCTAGCAGATGTTGCTCACTTTTATGGCGGCATCTTGCCTCCTAGTGGACAGAGATTTCGTTGCAGTTCAGAGACTGAACTCTTCAGACAGAATGATCACGGAACAAAAGTAGGGCCTGTTCTACTCAGTCATGAATCTAATTAGTTGTTCCATTGCACACGCGCACACAGCTTGTACCCAGATAGCATGTGGATGTGGGCCACACCTGGTAAAGACATGGCTCTGTTGGGCCACTGTAGGCACTGGCAATATCCACATATTTACAACACGCATGTGGCCCACCTGCCCCAAAACAGATCTAGCCCACTTCTGGCGCAGATACGGCAGTGCTGCCTAGTGGCAAACTGCAAGTGAGCCCAGAGTGGCCCACATACATAAAAAAACTCATGTTCTCATGATCTAGTCCTCTTCTGGCACAGATACAGCAGCGTTGCCCACTTTTGGCTGACGTGTGGTGCGTAATCAGGTGCGTATGTGGCCCATATTTTGCAGCCGGAAATGGTCCGCCCAAGCGCTGTCAATCCATGTGGCAAGTGGGCCAGATTTTGGACAGAACAATTTTGCTACTGGGTACTGTGTCCACAGAGGAGCAGTCCCGATAGAAGGAGGAGCTCTGGAGGAGTCGGCATGTCTGAATCCAACCGTCCGTTTCAATACTGGTTTTACCTGCCTTCGTCCACTTGGCCTCGCCGTTTCCCCTCAGGGGAATCCCCCTCGCCATCTTAGAGGCTGTTCACATTACTTCATTAGTTCAAGTAAAGTTTGTTAGATGCACTCTCATTAATGAGGAACACAGGTCAGTAGAAAGACATAAATGAGGTCTCCTATTGATCTTGAGTACTTCTTCTAGACGTGGTTGAGAATTAAGCCATTTAAGTCCTGTTTATGAAATCTGGATTTTCACTTTGTTCAAATATTGTCGCACATATGAACATCCGAGCCAGAACCACCAGGTTCAGGAACAGTTTTTACCCAAGGGCCATCAAATTGGTCACACTGGCAGCGCCTACCAGAACACGACTACAGCACTGTAGACTATTACAGATCTAGCCCTGATAACCCCAGTACATACACACTGGGCTCCACTAGCCCACAGGGCTATTAGCACTTTAACTAGACCTATACTTGAACATCTGAGCTGTATAATTAATTTAATCTTATATACTGTACATCTGTAGTGTTTTAGCAGTTTATCTGAACACTAAGTTGCTATTCTCACTACCCGCATTGTCCACTTTATATATTCATCTACTGTTTACAGCCACATACTTAATTTAACCTCACACCTGAGTACCTCAACACACTGTACGTTCCTACATCTACACTTACACTAAGCTGTATTTCACACTGCTGCATATACAAGCTGCTGTTTGCACCTCAGTTCCAGTACTCTATCATACTGACATATAGTTACTGCTCTTGCACACTTTGCATTTCTCTTACTGTTCATGCACATATTGTATTGTGTCTTTTGTCTTTGCACTGCTACTTACTATTTATCTAAGTTGTAGTTACTGCACTAGAGAAGTAGCCTGAGAGTGTTTTGTTATACTGTACAACCCCATTTTAGTATAATGACAATAAAGTTGAATTGAATTGAATTAACCCTGACCCTGGTCTTAGATGAATATGATTTTCATAGGAGAACTGTAAGATCAGAAACCAGTGAACTTTAATACTGAGATCTGCTTTATTTCTTTAAGACAATTGTAAGACAGACATTTTAACCTTTAGGCTGACTGTGCTGACTTTGGCAGCAAACCTTGCCCAGAAATCACTTCAACCTGGCACACTTTTCAAATCCGAAAAAAAGGTGGATAACGCTGTTTATAAGCCACGCCAATGAACTACTTTTCAAAGCAACATTCAGTTTTCTGAAGGCTCAAAAACTGACTTCATCAGTTTCCCCTGCTAGATTAGTTAGCATGCTAAAGGCTACATGTCTAAGAACAATGAAGAAAAAAAGGCACTGGACATTCTGAGTTAGACCGTGACAGTTTGGCATGTCACCATTGCGGTCTTCAGTGACATTGACGTGGTGTTAAGGGGAGTCATTGTAAAGGTCTGTGTGCATGTAGTCCTGTGTTGTGCAGCCATCTACCAATGGTGCTGGCACTAACAGGATGACTCATGGAGGGCATCACTGCTCGCCGAACGTCTGCAATTGTGGCTGTTGGGTCAATCAGGGACAGCGAAAAGGCCCGTCGTTGCTTACATCCCATGATCGGCCAGTCATCTCACGATGTCACACCTACCCACCACGTTTCATTCCTGTCTGCTGATTCTTTCTGGGTGCAACTATATTTTTTTAACCACAAGTGTATATGTATATATTTCTCCAGCTTAAATATTTTACAAATGTACAAACAGCATTCATTATTCACATTGTCCCTGATTTGATATACATACAGTCATGACTATATTTTAACATGACATCTTCAGATGTGAGCGGTATAGGAGTAAACAGACACACTGATCTCAGAAACAGACCCTATGACACATAGTGCATCTCTGTATTGGCATTTGCGTTTGGCTGCTGGGCGACAGATACCCGTTGCTTGAATAGGCAATGAAAAGTTCTCTTGAAGGCCTTGCGGAAGTTGGCACCCATGAAGGCGTAGACTATAGGATTAATGCAGGAGTTGCTGTATGACATGCAGTGCGCCCATATCTTCACTTTGTAAGTGTAGTAGTCTTGGTGGAAGTGTGGACTGAAAGCCTGCACCATGATGAACAGCTGGATGGGACCCCAGCAAAGGATAAACAGCTGTACGATCACCAGGACCATACGAGACACTTTAGCCCTCACGGCAGCACTGCGCTCAGTCTGGACCTGCAGCTAAGTCACAAGGTAAAGGAAAGGACAACGTTAGCAATACATGATAACTGTCAAAGCTGTCATACATTTTAATTATTACAATGCATAGAAATCTATGGGTATGTGATGCAAACTCTGTGGATTTAAAAGGTATTCTGTATAACCCAATATAATGCACAAAGCGAGTCATGATAACTCAGTTTGATTACCAGGTTGCAAAATTCATTGATTCAAACCTCAATGAATTGGCTGTAATTAGAAGGAACTTTAAAGGAGCAGTGTGTAAGATTTGGATAGATCTATTATCAGAAATAGAATGTAATATACACAAAACTATGTTTTCATTGGTGTATGCAAATTGTGTTATCGTTAGTTTAGAATGAGCCCTTCATATCTACACAGGAGAGGGTCCCTTTTCTAGCAGAGGCCACCATATTTCAGTGCCATGTAAGGCAGCTTAGGTTTGGTGGTGCTATAGCACCAACTTAAAGACACAGAAAATTCTTTGTCAAGAGGTTCTTCCATAGGGCACATGTATCACTACCTCCATACATAAAGACCTCCAGACAGGATGTTTTAATAGTCTCCTTATCAACAATACTACCAGCATTAAAACTAGAGGCTGGAGCCAGCTTCTTATTCACCAGCATTTCACCTCACATGGTGCAGCAGTTATTCTTAGAATCGCTCAGGTGCCACAACTAATTCTGCTCCTGTCTACAGTCACCTATTACAGTTCTTCAAAGCACCTTCCACAGCAAATGTAGGATCGTTCTTATTATTTAGCACATAAAAAACTAAAGGAGGGTGAATCCTCACCGTCAATCGAGCAAAAACATGTAGATGCAAAACGAAATCAAGATAGGCAACTGCAGAAAGCCTGAGGCCACTGTAGGCTTCAGGGAAAGGAGGGGTGGGAAGTAATGGGGAGGTTCAGTTGGTTGCAACTTGCAACCTGAACATTAGACATTATATACTGCTCATTTAATGGGTCAAGTTGGCATTTTAAACTCTTAAAAGAAATTACAGTTGCCTAATTCTACAGCATTGAGATACAGCAAAAGTGCACTTACTTTCAGCACATTATTTAGGTCATAAAATTGCAACACACAAAACATAAAGTCAAGCCAAAAAAGAAAATCACCCGATAACATATTTTGAGCAAAAATGTGAACATGACATGAAACACTTTTAACAAATGTTTGGTTTAGATTTTCATGGCTTAAATAGTGGTCTCAATTGCAGTAAGAACGGGGCCCGAGGAACACATTAATTTCTAAGCTATATATGTTTTTGTTTGTTTTCCAAACAGTATTCACATTGTGGCCAGGATTCTGACGACCTGACAACACTTCATAATAATAATGATAATAATGATCATGATAATTATTATTATTAATATGTGTATATTACACACTTATATGTGTATATTACATATTTTTAAAGGTTTCCTCAGAATAATGGTATTTTGGAATCTTTAAACACTATATGATTTGTAATGGTGTGTTTATTCTTTCATAATGCCTTTTTAAAAGCTCTGTTTACTCGATTATTCAGGAAAAAATAGTAGTTTCTATCCTATGATAGTCTTATGTGTCCTAGTTCGATATGAATAGTTTACTGACAATTTATAATTAATTTTGTACAAGTTTCTAGCTTATAATCTATTAAAATTGGAATGCTCCATCCCTAAGCCACTGCTGGTACACAGCATGGTGGATTAATTGTACTAACATTACCTGATAGTTATTGTCAATAGGTTCCACGGTGGGGCGGCCCATCTGATGCAGCATGACCACATAACACACACAGATTGTCACTAGTGGGAGCAAATACACAGCCAGAAAGTTGTAGAGGATGAAGACTTTCTTGTGTGTTGCTGTGGGAAAGCTCTCAGTGCAGAATATCCGAGGGCCATACCACTCCACTTCTAAAGTCCTGGTATACAGAGGCACTGGCACAGACACCAGGAAAGAGCCTAAACAAAGAGAAAAACAGCCAAAAGTCACAGAGTCAAAATCCACAGTCCAGTCTATAGACACCCCTTTTAATCAGCCAATTCAGCTACTTTTAAGGTTCACCTGTAGCCACACATGGGCTGTGAAGCAATGTATTCTCCACGTTAACCCTTTAATGTTCTGCTCAACTTTGTGGTAGAGCACATTATGACTCACTATATCTTAATGAAGAAGGTGCTGAACTTAACTCAACCGGACTGTCTTATCTCTAACAGAGGAATGTTAGGCTAAAAAGTCCACTAGAGGTCACTATTTCAATAGAAAGGCCTTTAGTGTTCTCATCCATAGATGATGCAAGCAACAAGTACATTTTGAAAGGTAAGCTTATTTTATCAGCGTATATAATTATGTACTTTTATACAACAAAATGAAATCTAATATGTGTAAAATCATGTTTAAAAAAACATGCATTACCAAACGGTCTAATTGTTGTTTATGCTAAAGGTGTCTATGCTCAGCTAATGTAATATAAATTGACAGTGTGCTTAAGAGTTGGAGTGGCATTTGTGATCCAGAACTAATGCTTCTGAAATCTCACTAATGTTATTGTGGCAACAATCAAATCCTCGCAGCAATGTTCCAACATCTAGTGTAAAACCTTTCCATAAGAGAAGAGGTTTCACTGCATCAATGTTGGGACAAACTCCTGATTAGTTCCCTTGATTTCAGAAGAAACATCATCTAAGCTGTCATCTAAGCATCTGTGAAGGTGTCTATGAAGGTTTTCATTCAGTACATTCTGGGTACAGAACAGTTCTATCATTAACGGCATATAATGATATATATATATATATGTTAACAATACATAAATAAATATATGCTATGTATTGCTTATATGGGTAAATGATTCACAAGAGAGCTGCAGACCTATCCAGATTCCCAGGTTGACCATGGTGGCAACTCTTGGGGTGCGACACTGCAGAGAGCGCAATGGGTATACAGTGACATACCAGCGGTCCACACTCATCACCATCAATGTGACGCAGGTAGCCTGTGCAGACACCTATCACATAAGAAATGAACAGTAGAGGAAGGGTTAAAGGGTTATAAGTCACTGCATGTTGGGTGAGCACAGCCAACACTCTGAAACAGTGAATCATTCAACTCAATGTATTTTCTATGAAGCATTGTTTTCCAGAGGTAACAGAGGGAGGAGGAATTCAGCACCACTCACCTGTTGAATGTAGCTCACAAACTTACACATGAAATTTCCAAACACCCAGCTGGGCAGAGGGTAAAGCACAGCAGTGAAGGGCACACAGCAAACCAGGAATGTGATATCAGTCATCGCCAGATTGGCTGAGGAGGAAAAATGCTTTTTTAACTTCATATAAATTTCAAATACTTAATCAGACGAGTACAGAGAGTAACTCAATGAACGAGTATTCAGCCCCTCTCCAAAGAAAAACAAGTATCTCCAAATTGGCTTAGTTTTACAGGAGAAAAAGAATGTAAGTTCATATAAAGACATTTTATTCCAAGTAACTCTGATCCATTATTTTATTGGTCTGTTCATCATGACCTTTTAACACAAAAAACAGCTGCTGTACTCAAATGCTGAAAAACAAACAAGTTTTACTTTAGGCAATAATATAATTAGAATTTGCCCGTTATCCCATAAGTCTTCTCTTTCTTTTGTTTTTATTTTTTGATTGTATTATTTTGAATGTTTATATGCCCTTTGAATACTTATATTTATATTATATTTTCACCTCATTCTGATATTATCTTATTGTGATATTGATATTTTGATATTATAGGTTTTATATTTCATTGCTGTCCAAAGAAGCATGGATCTCCTTTTTTGTTGATTTTTACTTTTATCCATCATTTGAACACAACAGCTGCTGTTTACAGTGTGTGAAAATGCTAATCCTGTAGATTGCCATTTTGGAGATACTTGTTTTCTTGTCTTTTAATGCATTTATATACAGTGGCACTATAAACGCACTATAAACGCTGTTGTTGTTCGTCTTACTATTACTATTACTGTTACTATTATTATTATTAGTAGTAGTAGTGGTAGTGTTATTATTACTAACAACATGACATGTAAAATGGAAGACTTTTAGAAAGCCAGAAGACCCACCTATGTAAAAGTTGGTTGCGGTCCACATTTTCTTGTGCTTTGAAATGACGTGGAGAACCAGAGAGTTTCCAGCGAGTCCTACCACCATGATGAGTCCGAACACCAGCGGCACCAGCCAGGCGTCCACGAGCAGCGGCACCTCCTCATCAGCTTCACCGGAGCCGCTACTGGAGTTCACCGACTGGTTCATGGTCAGGTCTGAATTCTAAACTCACAACGGTCAGATTTATTTGGCACGAAGCTGGACGGGTGCTCTCCTCACGCTGCTGGGCAGCAAATGTCGCCATTTCACACCGTTCAGCCTCACTGTGCTGCGTTTGAACTCGTACTAGCTTTTATAGGGAAACCCACATCACATAGCCTAGGAGGTTTAAAGTGGACCCGCCCCCTCAGACAATCATCTGGGTGGTCTGAGGGTGGACCAGCAGTGGCAAACAGTCAGCAGGGTGCTGACTTTATCAAGTCAGCGGTCAAGTTAGCAACATCCAAGTAACCCTAACACAAAACACAGGCTAGGGGTAACATGGGGGGACGTGATATATGGTTAGAGTAGACAAGCACACACAAGCCCACCGATTTAACACACCCTGCAGAGCTGCTTTAATAACATCCGCACAATAACAACTACTTACAGTGTGAAAGTCTTTCCTGCCGAGGAGCCAGCACCTCCGTGAGAGCCTGTGGGCATGGCCATGCAGAGCCAGTAGTGGGATGCTACATTATAATTAAAAGTGCTGGCATGATGTTAAACTTTAAGCTGTCCACTCTATTAGGCAGTCCTACTTTGTTGGAACACTTTGTAGATGTAAAGTCAGAGATGATGGCTCATTTGTTGCTGCACGGTTTGCCTTCTTCTCAATCGCTAGTCCCTTCATCAGTGGTCACAGGACGCTGTTCACAGGACACTGTTGGCTTGATAGTTTTGGTTGGTGGACTATTCTCAGTTCAGCAGTGACACTGAGGTGTCAGTGAGGGACTCCACCAGCACAACACACCACCACGACGTCAGTGTTACTGCAGTGCTGAGAATGACCCACCCAACCGTCTAATACCTGCTCTGTGGTGGTCCAGACCACTGAAGAACAGTGTGAAAGAGGCTAACAAAGTACACAGAAAATCAAATGTTCCACAGTCTGTAACTGTAGAACTGCAAAGTGCTCCTATAGGGTAAGTGGAGTTGATAAAATTGACAATAAGGTGCAGATACAAAAAGGTGTATCTAACAATGAGCTTAGTGAGTGAATATACAGTCACATAGGCCATTCATCTTTTTTGGCACTTGTCACATGAGATCTTTTATATCTGCTCTCTTTTCTTATTTCATGCATTCATTTACGTATTTTATATTAATGTGACTTATTGTATTGGCTGGTTTTCTCCATATGTTATACAATGTCCACTCACAAAACTTTTGTATGTGCTACACACTTAGTAATAAAGTGATTCTGATTCTAATCTAAAAATCTAAAAATGGACCTGGTTCCGCTCATCTACACCAAAATCATCTAAATAATGATCTCCATGGACAATCATCACTCTGCACTTTACATTTAGCATATTTATACTTGCACATATAGACTGACATACTGTTATCTTCCATCCATATTGTATATCTGTAGTGGATCTCAATATTCTATGCCCTGTATATACCCTGCATCTCTCATCTACCTCGGCCTTACCATAGTGCTACATGTATACATCTGGATATATCATAAGTTTTATTCATAACTTTATATTACTGTTTATAAATATATATAATTTATAATGTATATTAGGATAACAGAGATTTTGTGTTATTAGTATTGTATATATTTATTGTCTATGTATATTTTTTGTATCTAAGTACTGTAAGGGACTTCACACCTAAGTTTTTCACTCACCTTCACACCTGTGAAAATGTGACCTGACAATAAAAGTGATTTGATTTGATTTGAAAACCAGTAAGACACAAACATCCGTTACTGTTTTCTCACCACTTTTAAGTTTTTTAGTTCACTTGATAGTTACTATGATAGCTGCAAAAATGTAGACAACATCAAACTGACTGTAGACTCTTTGTATGGAAAAAGCCTGAACAAGAATTCTAACCCAACTGTACTGACAGCAGTGTAAAGCCCAGAGGTGGAAACATCAAAGTCTGAGGCTGTTTTTCTTACAGAGGTGACCGTGAGCTTGTGCTCATTGATGGGAACTCGGAAATGTGTAACGGCATTTTGGATGCAAACCTGCTGAAGTCTGCAAAGTAATAATCTGTTTAAAATAAAACAAGCTGCTAAAATAAAATGGTCTGTTTAAAATACATGTTACTTGTTTTCCAACACAATAAACTTCATGCAGTTTCAGCACAAATGTCCAGGTGTTTACTTGACTGTACTCCACTGTACTTGAAGTGCATTTGCATTAATATTATATAAACTCTTTCGTAAAGTAAAAACTGCACGTCTTTCCATTTGAAAGCATTCACATACAATTCCATGTGAGTCTGAAGGCAGTACCTGGACATTCTGCCCATTTCTTTTCAGTAAGCACAACACATTCAAGTAGATGCTTGCTTGACTAAGTATTTATTCCAATGTTTACACACAGACATGGACTGATCACACATGGCTTGCATCCCTGTTACACAGCCTCCATACAAAAATGATCCTGAAATTCAACTTGTTACCAAACATTCATATTTCTAATTATCCCACCTACATGTAAAATTACACATGCTTAAACATCCTGGGCTCTATGGTGCATGAAGCTAACTATCTCTGCCGGGAACTACCAATATATTATAACAGCCATCTACAAGCAGACAAATATAAATATTGTACAAAGCCTTCCCTAAGCCCAGCACTTACATCTACAAGAACATGTGGGACTCTCAGCTATACGTGAATAAAGGTGAATGGGTTCAATGTGTGTAGAAATACACATTCGTAAGTGTTGATGCCTGAGAAAATGAGTAACCACACACGCACTTACACTTTGGTTCATAACATCAACACACTGGCTGGTCGAGGGTCTCCAGCCTCTTCAAAGTATAAAACGCCACAAAATGTACTCATGATGTAAAACACGACAAGCCTTGATCTATAAATGTATCACATGAAATCAAAATCACATTGGCATGCATGTGTAAGGCATAGTTGTGAGTGCAAGTTGATAAGAGTTTGTCAGGGGATGACAGGGTGTGATAAAACAAAACAAAACAAACCAAAAAAAAAAAAATCATGTGTCATACCTTTACATATTCAAAAATCCTACATCAGAGGCCTATCCATGTATCAAAAACCACTATTATCAATAACAGCTCAAATTGTGAGTCTATTCCTTGTAGATCTGCATTGTAAACAGTTCTTCTGCTCATTTTGAGGTGTGTTGCTTTTTAAAGGGGAATTCCTTCAACCTTTCAGATTACTCTTCCAACAATCTCTTCAAATTACTCTTACTTAAACCATGAAGATGTAAATAAAGCCATTCAGCTTTGTTTTGATGGGAAATACACCAAGTCATGGTGGTGATAGGAACCAGACGTCTTAAGAACTTAATGGCTCCAAAAACTCTCTGAAAAACCGCTCACAGAAAGTTATACCACGTAAAGGTTAAGAACACAAGGTCACTGTTTTACAATCGTTTTGAGGCAAGGATTTGGGATTGGGCTGAAAGTCATTTTTTAAATATACTGATAGCAGAAATGCATATGTGGGGAGTTTTAATGCAAAAAGATGCAATTTTTTTTTCTCGTTTCAGATTTACTTCAAATACGCCATCATGAACCCTGGTTCCTATCACAAACACTGTGAATCAATCAAGTTTTCATTATAAATAACTATTTCATATCAACCCACTCTGAACGGTTATGTTTACATCTGAATTATGCAGAAATAATAATAATAATAATAATAATAATAATAATAAATCATCATCAAAAAAAACAAACTAAAAAACCCCAATGAATTCAATTTACCTGACTGAGGTCTAGTAAACATTGAAAACACACAAAGTAGGAGCACCACACATGGCAGAATTTCTTGCTAACAGAGGCATCACTATCATTACCATCATGCACAAACTCACCAGATGAAAGTGAGCATACTTATGAGATGTATTCGGTAGCGTAATTAGGATTAAATATAAAAGTCCAGTATCTGTTGCTTCAGCACTGATGCTGAAAACCACTGTGATAAAACATGTAGTACTACTAGTCCTACAAGTACTACTGGTGTTACTTTTTTTTTTTTAAATCCATGAATCATTTTGTTCTTTCCAAAGACAAACGCAGTATTTTTTAAACATATCTTAGACTAGGGTTTCCCCAATCACAGCCTAAACTAAGAAGCTCCTCGTTGGCTGGATCAGGTGTATAAAGTATGAAAAATGCAAAAATGTGCATATGGTCAGAAGGACTGGGATTGGAAACTCATGTTACACTCTTATACGATTAAATAATCCTAAATTTCATGATTAGTTCCAAAATTGATAATAGTATCAAATTTATGGTCTTGAAAATGCAGAAAGAATGGATTGAGGAAGGGTGAGAACTGTTTTGAGGCACTTAAAGATGCTATCACTAACACTTTTTTGTTGCATCATCTAAACAATACTATTTTTACTACACACTTGCACAAGATAACACATATTGAATAGCCTCATCTAGAAGTACCCATACCTATTTCAAAATCAAAAATTGTTGTCAAGAATGTACAAAATATCCATTATCTTGTACCTAAACAATGTGACCAACAGCTACCCAATAAAGCTTAGTAGTATTTCACCTGTATCTTAAATATTGAATCAATATCGCCTTACAATCGTTTAGGGAAGTTGCTATTTAGTAGCAAAGATGTGGCAAGAATCAAATTCACTGATAGCACCTATAAAAGCCTTCTGTGACAAAACAGTTTATCTGCCAGAAATATGGACTATAAGTGGACTGTACAGATTTTGTGCTTTATCAAAAGAATTAATTACATGGAATCGCTTAAAAATCCAAGTAAAGGTTTTTAAGTACAAAGACTGAAAAGAGTTCCAGCAGCTGACCATTTAGGTAGCTAGTGCAGGAGTCTGTTAAAGAACATGGTGGCCCACTTTCACTCTTAAACAAAGCCTTTCTAACATAACGGGCAGAGAGCAGGCTTACAAGCCTGTTTATTTAAAGCTGCTTCTAGAATTCATACTGGCCCGTTTATGTGGCAGTGCTAGAAGGTGGCAGTCCTTTCAGCTCATCTGTTCCAGGTAGGCTGAGAGCAGCGGGCAGGGAGGCAGGAATTCCTCCTGTTTGTTCACAACTTTTGTCTGCCGAGCTCCATTACAGTCAGAGCCTGCAACATAAGATGTGAAGGTTGGCATTCACACAATCAAACACAAAAAAAGCCATGCAAGATAAGGGTGAAATCTTTTTGAACTTACAATTTGATTAAATTTGTTTCCAGTTATTTAGAAAATGATTCAGTCAATCAAGAATTTTCCCCACAGTTTACATAATTGTAATTATTTGTTTTGATTAAATGTCATTAGAGGAGATATTTACACAACAATGGAATTACACAATACATCACTACAAGACTACTTTCCCGCATCATGGACATATTCGGTAACACTAACCAACGGAATGTTTTATTACAAAGAGAGCATAATTAGCCCTACTTAATTATATTTAGTGCAACTTAGTATGTATATCAGTTAAGAAAGATCACTGAAATGACAGTTTTTAATATTATTATAGAAATGTACCACTGCTGGTGCATTCTGACAGTTCTAGCTTACTTTTCACAAAAACAAAACATTTTGAATTATAATGTATTTTATGAAAATGTCTTCAAGAATCATGAAATTGTATTTTTCCCATATCACCCACAAATAATATACCAAATTTTTAATAATAACCCAAAACTGAAAGATGAACACATATCTGATGCATTTATACATTTTAACAAGAACACATATTATCAAAAGACAAATATGGCTTAATTTGTTGCAATAAAAAGATTTTGATGTCTAATGTAAAAACTGTTAAAGTTTTAAAGGTTTCACTGCCAGGTCAGGTCAGGTCGGGTCAGGCCCGATTTTAAGGAATTAAATATAACACATGAAAAATTAAGGATGCAGAATACCATTTAACATACAACAGAATCGTGCTGATAAGAGAACTTCTGAATATCTGCTGGATCTACTTACTAGCTGAGACAAGGTCCATATACTGGCAGATAGCATGGAGCAGCAGCCTCTCAAAACTAGGAACACAGACATCCAAATGAATAAAACATTTCTGACTTTCTCAGGAGAAGTCCCTATAAAACAAATACATACATTTCAGCCAAATGGATAGATGTTTTCTCCTGTGGACAACATACCTGCTGCCAAGTTTGGTGACATAGATAGAGCGTGGTGTAGCCCCAAAAAAGGTCAGCAGGTCAGTCTCCAGAAGCTCCAGTGTCCCCTTCAACAGAAATGTTTGAGAACACACAGACACAGACATACACACACACACACCTCTTGTAACTTTTTGGATGGTAGACTCTCAGCACTGCACTGTGACTATGACGTGGTGGTGGCAGCGCCAGTGCTGCTGTAGTTTTTATACACCTCAGTGTCACTGCTGGACTGAGAAAAGTCCATTAACCAAAAATATCCTGCCAACAGCATCCTGTGGGCATCCTGTGTGTGACTACTGATAATGTATTAGAGGATGACCAACACAAACTGTGCAGCAATAGATGAGCTACTGTCTCTGACTTTACAGCTACAAAGTGGACTTACAAGGTAGGTGTATCTAATGAAGTGGATGGACAGTGTTAAAAACACCAGCAGCACTATTGTGTCTGATCCACTCCTGATATAAAAATCATATGTAAATACATAACATACGCTTGTAGAGGACGTGTGTGCAGTTCATGTCAACTCAGTCCAACTTTTACAGTACATGTCCCTTACACACAGAAGTACAGCTCACCAAGGGAATGTGCTTTCGCTTCAAAGTTGCACGCAGCCTCCGGTCAATCCTTTGAAAGCATTCCTGAGCGGTGTAGGCAGGGTTCACTAAAGCATGAGAAAGTGTTATTGACCACCACAATAAACGTATGACATCACCTTATAGATCAGTGGTCTCCAATTCCAGTCCTAAATATCCAGTATCCAGCACTGTTGGCTGACTTTTCTGGTCAAATACAAAGCTGGCAACCTTCTCCTGAATTGAACCAGGTCTATTTAAGCAGGGAAATCACCAAACTCTTCCAGACTCTGACCCTCCAGGATCATTAACAGTCATATTGCTAGTACAGACAGTTTTATGTTTGTGTATGAGAAATTATTGGTGCCTCACACTCTCTCTGATCTTTGGGGACCTTGCTGGAGTTGCTCCTCCTTGCTTCCTCCTCCAGCAGGGCCAGCAGTTTTTCCTGCTCCTCCCCTGAGCGGTTCATGAAGTCACTCCAATACTGAGAGACACGAGAAAGGCTGTTTTAATAGGCCGCTGTGCTTTTAAACTGAATCACCGGAACAGACTGCTGTACCTCCACATAGTTTCCATTGGTGCAAGCTTCAGTGAAGACTGTGGGCGAGGCTGTCTCACACGCTTCAGCCTCATCTTTGGAGCACTCATCCCGCTCCAGAAGATTAGCCAGGTAGCGAGCTATTTTACAATTTGATTATTAGAAGAGGGGCAAATAGGACCATAGACCATAAGGTCTTAAGACCTTAACAGATCGTGACAATTCGTGATGATATGATACAAGCACAAAAAATACTGTATATATTAATAATCAGGTCAGCATGTTCAGGCTGCTAATAAACATCAAGTCAGGCATGAAAAACTAGGTTTGCAAAGTTAAACAGACACTAAAAACCAAGTAGACTTTCTTTTGCATTTTAACATGGTGTACTTACTGTTCTCTTGCCTCCTCTGGCTTTTTTTGCCCTTGGCTTTGGGCGTGAGGTCAGAGTTGCGAATAGCCTGGCTTATAAAGAACTGCTTCTTTTTGGCTGGAGAGACTCGTTTGGCAGGTGAGCTGGGCAAGGACGAGCAGCGCTCTTCTATCAAGCTAAGAGACAAATACATAAACCATTAATATACAATTGGCCTCTACATCAAATCAGCAGTTAACTGAAGAATCTGATTGGCACAATTCTCCCTGCTTGTCTGATGTCCAGAGCTTCTTTATTTTTACACTAATCTTTAGGGTGTTACAAAGTTCTGTTATATAACCTTCTAGCAGGGATGATATTAGAATCATATTACCACTGGCAGATCTTTCCTTTAGTGTGTTATGCAGCTTTTTGGTAATTATAAAGCTCAAAGTACACAACAGAGAAAGAAACTCCCTCCCACAGAAACCACTTTTCTCAGCTTGAAAGGCTTTGTTAGAACCAAAGCCCCTCCCTCTGTTACAAAGTGACATCATCTCAGAAGACAATCCTTATTGCCCACCTCCCAGCAAGCTTGGCACACCCTCTCACAACACACGGAGAACTTAAAGCAAAAACTTACTACTATGGAACAACCAGCTACAGTCTAGCTTGCAAACCAATCTGAGAGTGGGAGTGGGCACAGTGGACAAGCTGACAAGACAAAACAAAACTAACTAACTAACTAACTAACTGCGTTTTCTACAAGTATTGTGTATTCTAGTAGAATGAAACAAAATTCTAAAAATTGAAAAGGAGCATAACAGGTCCCCCTTTTAAAATAAAAATGACAGATGAATAAATCTTAAAGATATTTCAACCCAACAGATGCTTAACTAGTAAATACAACTTCATGTCATTCAAGTGCTTGTTCATAAATACACTCACCGCACAGGAAAAAGAAAGCATGGTGATGTAGAGAATACACATACTGCTGTTTATCTGCTGTATTAAAAAACAGGTAGATTTAACTGAAGCGCATCATGTGTATATATCTTTCCACACTGATTGCACGTTTAGCGTTTAAGTTAGGTTAAAGGTTGTGTTATACATCTTGTAAACACTTCTATCATGTAGAATCCTGAGTTAACCAGTTGTAAATATGCCTTTGTCGGCCGTTTGAGCACAATGGAGAAAACCAGTATTTCCCAGTTTCCAACACTACCCGAACCTAGCACATGTCCCAACCTTTACATTTTATTAATGACCCTGTACCAGCATCTGCAGATATGTACAGGAAAGATCTCAAATAAGGGCATCAACCCAGAATTCCCATATCGGTGCATCCCTATTTCAGACTGTCACTGCTAAACTACAGAAGAACATTTCAGACACCAAACAAGTTTTAGCTGAATGATCATAAAGGAAAATTACATATATTTCAGCAAACCACTACTTTACAATCATTCATAAGCAATAATTAATCATTTCTATTCTGAAATCCTAAGTGCACCACTGTCACTCTCCTCTGACATCCCCAAGTCACTTTCCATTGAAATGCTGGTAGCTTGTAAAGTCTTAATAGCAGTAGTCCCATTCGTTCAGCTGGTTTTTATGTATTAAATCTGCTCACTCTGTGAAACACTAGCCTACTTTCCTGCTGTTTATGGTCGACAGAGTGTTGGACTACATGGATTATTTTTAGTTCTGGCCTCAGGCTCAGTACAGAACTGTGTAAATGGGGCAAGAACAGACAGAGATCTCAAGTGCTTCAGCATTGAGACCTGTCAACATCTCAGCAAACAAGCTAACTAGGTTAACTAGATACATGAATTAGCCTGATGTTGATATCTGTTTTGTTTTGAGGGCTGAGGTGAACGTGGATCTCATGACAAATTGTGTCCATCGAGGATGACTTCAAAGTATAAAACATCCCCGGCAAGTTAAATGGTTAGCCCAGTTTGGAGGCTAAGTTCTTCAAGAAACGTTCCATATTTAATTAAAGGCAGGTCTGACAGCCGGACTCTTTCCTTCTCTAGCGTTAGCTTGTTAGCTAAGCTAACTAGGTCTCGAGTGTTCTGATATAAACCCTACTTTGGCTGATATGTCTCCTTATCTTGGTAACTTCTCACTATGTCAAATGTTAAAGTTAGACTCTTTTTTTAAAGACACAGCGTTAAAATGCAGCTAGCTAACAGTTAGCTGGCCATTTACCCAATCTAGTAAACAACAGTCAGGAAGTGTTCACATAGCTAACCAGCTAACTAACTGAATACTCTGCGCCCAACTGAGTAAAAAGACACTCTGATATCAACATTAAGCTACGTGAATTTACATCTTCGTGTTTATCTAGGAGCCAAGCAAACGCTGTTAACATTTCTAGCTACCCTAAATAGCCAGCCAGCCAACCAAAAACGTTACCTAGCTAGCTGGCTGGTACATAATGGCAACATTCAGAAGTAACATTCGCTACTCACATTACATCCTGTTCTTCGTTGCTACTGTTGTTGTCATTGTTAAGTACAACCATCTCGAAGTCTTCGAGCGAAACAACACGGCTTCAGTAAATGAAGAAGGACGCCCTTTAGGGAGAAGCTCTCTCAGAGGCTAACGTTAGCTTTAGCTGATGCAACCAGCCCACAAGCTAACAGGTCCAGTGCTGACAGTCTGCGCTCTGTCGGCTGGTTTGTTTGTTGATGTGAATTTAAAAGGCCTCTCAGACGGAGCTGCTGTCAAAACAGGGCAGCGATCTCGGTCATGGCTGCTCAAGATTTGAATTCAACTCACTAAACGAAAGGTTCCCAAAATATTAAATCTGACATGAAGAAACTTGAATTGTACCTCGTCAAGTTGTTACTTATATTAGTTATTATAAAAAGTCAAATAATAATAATTGATAAAATCAATACATAAACAAATAAATAAACTCTCTCTCTCTCTCTCTCTCTCTCTCTCTATATATATATATATGTGTGTGTGTGTGTGTGTGTCTCATGATAATAAGTTTCATAAGTATAATTTGATAATTTAATTTTTTAAGATCGCGACAGTACTTTTTTAAATTCATTTTAATTGGTGGAAAACAAATTATAAACTAACTTTTAACCTGCTGTTATTCAGTTTTTACAAGTGAAAATTTAATTTGAAGTCCTCTCATGCTGATTGAAATGAATCATTTAAATGTCCTACATTCGTTCCTCCTGTTGAAACTCTTGAATTATTATTAGTGAGCAATTAAATCTTACATGATTAAACAATACATATTGACTTTGGAAAAGTCAGAATTCACATGAAAAGTAAAAAAAAATTTTCTTACATATAAAAAAATTATATTGAATAACAACACAAATCAATAACACAAAAACGCTACTGTTTTCCTAATAAAATCAGTCATATACAATTTGAATTTTAACATGAGCTCTTTTGCGTGTGAAAAACTGTATTCATACTTTAAATATAATTTCTAACAGCTGAAAAGAACTAGCTGTTCTTACATCCTACAGTTCCCACTAGTGCTTTTTAAAATATCAAATTAAACGATTTCACTATTATAACATCTTATTTCCAATTAAAGCTCTTATATCAAATAAATTTGGATTAAAGCTAAATTTACTTTCTATTTGCACATGGAGTTTGGGGTCCTTAGCCTTGGAGTGGATACCATTCGTTTAGTTGGGTGGGGAAAATATGTTCCAAGGACAGAAAAGCGTAAAAAATAAAATGAGCACTGTTCTCCTGTCTCTCTTCTGCACACATAAGAATGTGGTAAAACTGACCAGTGAACAAAAGATCTCGAGATATACTTTAACAATAGTCTTAGCTTAGAAAGTGAATCGCTACATCATTTTAAAGAATGTATTAATAATGAATAAAACAGTAAAAAAGTACTAAATACTAAACTGTGTTAAACTGAAGAAAATAAAAAACAAATGGTAATATTCTTATATATTTAAAATTCCAACTACGCTGGTCTAATAATTAAACATAATGGACATCTCTCTACCCAGAAAGCACAGCAGTCTGCAGAAGGCACACAGTACTAAAGTGACTGTTGTCTAGTACTAAATGTCTTGAGCCTTTCTTCCTCTCACAGGGAGAAAAAAATGTTCAGACAGGGTCAGGGTGACCACATCAAAGGCTGTGGAAATTGCTGAGCAATTGTGCTCGTCCTGCGTGGGGTGCTGAAAGGGATTGAGGCGTAACTGCTGCTGTTAGTGAGAGTCATTCTGCTCCCACCGCCGCTGCCAGGCGACTTTTTTTTTTTTAGAGCGCTTTAAACAGAAAGTGTCTTGGAGGGGGGGGATGTAAAACTACACTGTATTTTTATTTGCCGTTATAGCTGTTAAAGTGTTGACATTCGTATCTTTCCCTCTTTAAAGTAAAAGCTAGTAAAGGCCAAACTGCGAAAGAAAACAAAATATACATGATCAGACTGGCACTATCTTCACCGCTCCTGCAACAAATGCTTAAGACGATCTGAAAAACATGTCAAGTTATTGTTTGCAAGTTCTTCAAATTATAGTGGCGGTTGAAAGTTTGCAAACCCTTTAGAATTTTCTTTATCTCTGCATAAATATGATCTAAAACATAATCAGATTCTCACACAAGTCCTTAAAGTGCGACCAAAATATCATAATTGGTCGATTCTCTATTGAGGAAAAGCATTGCAGTATCCAGTATTACATATTTCAAATTAAATATATGGATCTTTGTTTTCAGTAGGCCTCCTGGTACAGCAATAACTGCAATTAAACATTTCCAGACATTTCTGGTGATCAGTCCTACATAAACTTTCAAGCACCCCTGTATGTACTTTTACAATAAACCCATTCCAAACATACAAAACATCATGTCTGTGTCCAGTGTATACATTTAATAGCACGTTTTATATCTTACACAGAGAATCATACATAAATAACATAGGTACATACATCCATATTCAAGTGCACACTAACCACGGTATATACATCACCTAATTATATAGTACACATCAGACCATTTCTAAAGTGCTTTAAGCATCCAGTAATATGCATAACTTTGGATTTAGAGCTACATTTGTCCTACAGTGCAACAAGGTAAAAATGTATCTGAACCCATTCAAAAAGAGAATTAGAAAAACGTTGACCTAATAAAAGGCAGTGTTGGGTATAATACCTCGTCTGCACTTCTGCCGTTCAGACAGATACAGAGAACTTATGAAATTGCATCACAAACTTCAAATAAAAAGTATGATTTGTCGCTAAATGGAATTGTATATGACGTGAACTTGTAAAGTGCAATTAATAACCATAATGATGTTTGCAGATTCTAAGCTTTTCCAGAGGGATCCTGAGAAATCTTCCAATCAAGCCAAACAAAACAAAGAGCTGCAAAACTGACAGACATGCCTGAACTTTAAAGTATTGTAAGGTAACAGCATTCAATTTTGATAGAGAACAAGGCACCACATAAAGGACAAGGAGTAATGACGGCTAGGAAAACGTTCAGCAGGTTCATCCATGAAAGAACCCGCACAATCATGGAATACTTTCATGTGCAAGTATGGAACTGAGGTCTTACTGGTCTGCTAAATCCGCCACAATCAAGTGCCTGATCCTTCCAACCTTTGTCTCTTTTTATTTACTACTCAATTGAATAACTACAGATCATGCAGATTCCGATTCATATACACCAACAAAATGCAAACAATATTGCAGAGCATTTCCATTTACAAAGGAATTGCATTTCCATTTGGACTTTTATAATTACCATAAGGATTTATTTTATTATCATAATTAATGATACTGATAACGGCTGTGATAATTTAGCTGCAGTTTTTAGATTCTTAAATTTGAGCGCTTATATAGACCAGACACAAGTTTGATTGTGTATATGTGTCAAAAAAGATGATGAATCATGAAAGTAATTTTACTTTTACCAACACTTCTGGTGCATCAAGTTGCTCTTCTTCTTTGAAAACCCCACGGTTGGCTCACATCTTGCTATCCTGCGGTTTAGGCTTCACCAGAAAAAGCTTGGCAGGGTCTTTGCTTCGAGAACTCTCTCCTCGTGTGGGCTTCGGTCCACTTACCGAAGGCTCCGGCATAGGCAGCATTTGTACCTGCTGAGGTTGTTTGCCTTCTATTAGCCTGCTGTGTTTGCCTTCTTTATTTTTTGAACCTCCAGCTCTTGTCTGAGAGGATTTGCTAGATGACGGGGAACGAGATGGCTGAGCTATCCTGGCTGGGGAAGGCGACCTGCTGGGTTTAGGAGAAGCGCTTGGAGACGGTGTAGATTGGATTGGTTGAGCGGTTGTGTGAGGTTGGATACTACATCTGGATGGCTGAGGTCTGCGGGTTTGAGCTGCCATCAGTTCACCGTTTACAGCTACCTCTCTTAGCTGTTCATCGTCATCGGTCTGCTCCTTGGCAAAGTTGACAAATACCTGTTTAGGAGGAACAGCTCACATTTAGGTGATTTTTTTTAAATCTTCATTTACAGCCAAATCTTCATTTACAGCCAAATCTTCATTTACAGCCATTACATTTACAGTTTAATGTTACCATCGTTTTCTAACCTGGTCCAGTGTGGTCTGAGAGATGGAATAGTCTACTATTCCCAGCTCTTCATAGTTGTTTGACAGAACATCAAACACACGAGCCAGAGAGCAGGCATGAGATGGTAGCTGATACTGCAGAACGTTGTGGTGTCTCTCCTTTAGCTCTATTCCAGGGAAGGAGTTCTTGATGTAGGCCTCCACTGGGCATGGTTCTTTTGAGGGTGATGACAAACGAAGGATAATAGTGTAGCCATCTCCAAACCTGATAAGAAGGACATAAGGAGGTTAAATGTAATCATGCAAATTATGACAGCAGACACCTTGGACATATGGATATATATCTATGCGCTACCAATTTCTGTAAGAATTTGTAAATAAAATGGGATTTTCGAATGAATTTTCAGAGTGTACCTGTTCTTGAGATGCTGCACTGAACCCAGGCACTGGAACCTGCCATTGACCATTATGGCCATACGAGTGCAGAGTGCCTCACATTCTTCCATGCTGCACAGAAAAGAGTAAGTATACACAATAATATCGGAATCACATCATCATATAATCTACACTCAAGAAGAACAGAACTTTTAGGTGACACTGAGTTACTGTGCTAAAACGTTGGCATTTTACCTATTTTACTGCATTTGTCGCCCTCTGGAAATAAATAATGATCATTTAGGTGTATCTAGTCCCATTTGCTACATTTTATAGATGTTTATGCATCAGCGTCGGCATTGGCTTCAGTTTTGCTATCAGAATGGAGGATGTATAGATGGAAAAAAAACAGATTTTGCCACAATTTCTATACTACTAAAACAGCACACATGCTGCCCTGCATGAAATAGCAACCATTTTGCTGAAAAATGAAATCCAGTTCCACAAACTTCACACACACACACAAAACACAGATTTCCTGTGATGACATAATATAAATAAAGTACTTCTAGGCTTTAGTGGTTTAAAGATGAGTGTATCTGAAAAGATCTTTGTGAAACCAAGGTCTTCTTAATACTTTCAGCAGTCCATAACATGCCTGCTAGGTTCTTGGCAACCCTAACTGCGTGAAAAAGGGAAATTGAATATGGAGCTTGCTTTTTATGGTGGAATTATGCTCCATACCTGTGAGATGTGAGAATGACAGCTCTGCCTTCTTTAATGACACTGAGGATGCAGTTCCACAGAAAACGCTTAGCCTTTGGGTCCATTCCTGTGGTGGGCTCATCCTAAGATTCATAAGATTCTCATTAGATTCTCCCAGAGCTTTTTGATATTATAGATATTAAGCTGAGTGGATTGAAAACTTAATGAAGACAAGGAATCAACAACTTATAGTGAAAGTAATTGTTGGCTTAATTGGCATAAGATAAGATAATCCTTTATTAATCCCACAGTGGGGAAATTTACAATAGGATGTAATGGAGCAAGAATACAAACTCAATCTTACTCTTGTTCTAATATACAAAGTACTTCCTTTCTTTTTTACAGAATTGGAAAACCCCAAATATCATGATGAACAGACCAATAGAATTACAATCGTGCTACATTCTTGTTACACTTAGCTTCTATTCCAAGTTAAGAATGATTTCCTTCTTCTGTAAAGTTACTACACTGGAGATACAAGGTTTGGTTTTGACAATGACTGTATGTAATAACAGTATACTGCTTGGCAGACTGCTTGAGGCAATTCATCTGAAAAGCAGTGATAAATACTAACCAGAAAAATGACTGGTGGAGCTCCGATGAGAGAAATGGCGGTTGAGAGTTTGCGTTTATTGCCTCCACTGTAGCGTCCTGCTTCTCTATCAGCATACTGGGTCAGTCCCAGCTTTTTCACCCCCCACTGAGCAACCTAGGCGACAAAGATCAATTATTAATGCGGCTGAGACATCAAAAGGCTGAACACCGTCTTTTATTAATTCACGCCAACCTGAAAATACAGAGTATCAGAATAACTCTGACGGCTTCTGCTTACATTAAAATAGTATGTTCAATTTCAGTGATCCTGAGTGACCTATAAGCTTCAATACCTTGGCCACATATGCTTCAGGGACTCCTCTCAGTCGAGCATAGAACTCCAGGTGCTCTCTCCCAGTCAAAAGGTCACTGATGGCATCAAACTGAGGACAGTAGCCCATAAGCTGATGCACCCTGTCCATTTCAGTCAACACACTGAAGGTTCAGAGAGAGAGAGAGACTCAGTTTCAAGAAGCTGTGTTAGCGTCGAAAGCTGCATTAAATCTACGAACAAAATACTGCATGCAGTCAGTGGGGACATCTGTAAACAATTTTTAAAGACAAAGTGGACCTGTGATTGCAAAGGAAAGCTTCTCCATAGGTGACCCTTGTGTCTCCAGTCAGCATGAGGAAAGTCGATGTCTTCCCAGCCCCATTCACGCCAAGAAGCCCAAAACACTGACATACAAAAACAAAAGGAACATAATAATCGTTAGCAATAAAAATGGAACCCATTGTAGATTGACTCTCAACAAGAAATCAATTACTGCTCCGGTTACAGAGCAAAAATGAGTAATATAGAAATGTGTCAACATCTAGGGTACGACTAATATGGTGACTATGAGGTTCAGGCTTGCTTTTTTGGGCAAGAGGCTTGATGCTCGACCACTAAACGTAGTGTGCCAGACCGCCAGTAAGTTTGTGATATCATTAAAAAAACTGCAGCTCTTGCAATTTGAAAATGGCATATTCCTGAAATGCAAGTTCTTCATAAAACCTAATAAAACCATGTCAACAACTAACAAAAAAGACATTAAATAAATGTTTACACATGATTAAAACTGATTTTTATGATTTATGTATTTTTTAATGATTTAGCTTTATACTGTATAAATGTGTCACTGTGTATTTATGTAAACAGAGAATCCTTAATGCATTTTAAATAGCAATGGAAACCTTGTAAATGTCAGTGAAATGGTCATCCAACGCAAAAAATATATATATAAATATATAAATCCAATATACTCAGAGCCTTCACTGCTCATTTACATGGCATATGACACTGTATTTCTCTCACCTCTCCCCGAGGAATGCCAAGACAAAGCTGGTTCACTGCTGGCTTTTTGCCTCCTCTATAAACCTGTAGAGATAAGAAAAGAGCACACTCTTTTGTTTAAATGGGTGGATTTACTTCATAAACAATGCAGGAAAAGTGGTAGCTTCCAGTGTAGTTACTGTCAAATATGAATTAAACTCTGAAATATATATCAAGTTTGAAATACAAAATGAAGATCTTTGTTATGTATTGTACATTCGTAATGATATATAAGACATACAAAGTGTTGGGGATTGTAGTTGAAAGTACAGACCTTGCTCAAGTCTATGAGAGTCAGAATGTCCTCCTGAGTTTTTCCATTCTTCACTCTGTCTCTCTCTCGTGCTACATCCTCATCCTCAGGACCCAAAGGTGTCAGGACAGGGTTAAACCACGGCAGCCTAGTAAATGGACTCCAATCAATTTTTCTAAATGGAAAACATATCTTCACTCTATCTCCGTGCCTCTATCCCCATCTTTTTTATTGTTTTTTTTCTACTCCATTTGAGAACACAGAAGCTGTCCTTGACAATCAGTAAATATTAATCATGTATTAAAAGTTATGATCATTTTTGCCTTCTCCTGAAATGTTACCAAGGTTTTGGAGTTTTTTTTTTTTTTTTTTTTAAAGAAAACTGTAAAGAAAAACTCTTATTTGAGATGTGGTGATCAAATTGTATGGCTGATATAAAACTGTCTATACCAAATTGCAGAGATTGTATTAATATGTCTACAACCACAGCATATTATTCATAATTTCATACCATCTTTTTGTTCTCAATTGGTGTCTGGTTTACATTATGTAACAATATTCACTGTATTACTCACTATACAATGCAATTTATACCTTAATTCACTTCAGGCAAATAAAACAACAAAACCTATTAGTACCATAGAGTGATTCCAAGTTTACAGCTGCTTGAATGTTTACTGATGCTAGATTTTATATTAAATATTTAGACTTTTAACTCAGACAATAGATAAAAAAATAGCTGTTATACCTGAAATGTATAAAAAAATTGTACTGTAAGAGAACAGTGAAAATAAAGAAGACAATTCCCTCCACCGCCATGGCAAACAAATTCTTTCCCACAAAATCCCAATCCAGTGGCTCCAGCGTCTGCTCAGCTCCTGTGAACACATATGAATGAAATCTCTTTCAGTCTGTATCAGTTCTGTTACAGCACAAACTACTGAAATCACTACTTCTACAAGGAATAGAAGAGGCCTCGGCCACTTCTGCCAGCATAAAGGAAAAAGCTTTCTACATTCAAAAAATAAAGCACTTCTCCTAAAATAGTCTGCCTGCATCACTATTTCTTACTGTGGCTACAGAAAGACTCAACATGTGTCGTTTACCCAGCCTCTGGAAAGCTTCTGCCATCGCCTGGTTTTTAGCCATGTCAATAAGACCCCGACCAAGACAGAAGTGAGGAAAGATCAGAAAGACCTTCTTTAGGATCCTGTTGACCTCCTTTAAATGCTGAAAACAGGAAGAACAGGAGTTCAAGACCCACAGTACATATATCTGCTCAAGACCCACAGTACATATATCTGCTCAAGACCCACAGTACATATATCTGCTCAAGACCCACAGTACATATATCTGCTCAAGACTCACTGTACATACAGCCACTTCGGGCAGACAAACAAATGTTTCTTTTCTTTTCTTTTTCCTTTTTTTTTGCCATAATTGTATTTTAGGCTTCACTGCCTGTGACAAAAATAGCACCGTCTTTGCACATAATGTACTATTAACAGTGTGGGCAGGAAATGACTTTCTGTACCTCGTCAGGGAAGAGCTCTAAGACGAAGGTGGCTATGCTGCCATTAATGCCGATGAAGATGTTGATGGAAATGAGGGTCACGTAGGCTGTGCTGGGCACGGAGAATACGAACGAGGCAGGGTACATGAGAGGAGTGATGGACCAGCTGCAGCAGTGGACAGAAATACACAGCCTTTTTACACATGTGGACTAGATTCTTTATAAAGTTGGTACAGACAAGTCACAGCAAGACAGGGTAGGAATAAAAGGCTGGGGCCATCCGGGAAAATTATATATAAATCCATTTATCTAGGCAGTTACAGAGGTAAGTCTTTTACTATTCTGCTTGTTGAGATACGGACAATACAGAGCAAGAAACTTGAGACCACTCCTCAATGAATCTCTGAAGCAGTAGAATTACTCATGAGATCAATGGCGTTTAATAATACAGACAGGATTACAGCATTGAGATTGTGAGGTAGCTAAGATCTTTCATCACTTGTGAACTACATACCAAGACTTTACCCCACAGCATCTGGGCTAAAGAAAAAATGGCTTAAGTTACACTTTTACCAGACACCTATTTCCAAAAGAATTGAGACACTGTGCAAAATGTAATATAAACAGAATGCAAATAAATGTAAAATTCAACATAAAATGCAGTTCCAGCATGTAAGTGGTCTTCGAACTATTTTCTATTCAAAGTGTGTATGATTTGCACATCATTGCATTCTGTTTCTATTTACATTTAGCACAGCATACCAACCTTTTTTGAAACAGGGTTGTATTATGATAATGGTGTCATAAGTACCACAATGAATCCACGATTAAAGCATTCAGCTTGATTCGCTCTTACCCATAGAGAAGGAGTAACAGCACTAGGGCAGGAAGGTTTTTTTCGGACACATAGGCCTGCTGCTGGAAGCCCATGAAGATGAACAAAACCATGGTGGCTGGCACAGTGTAGTTCAGCTGCTCAAAAAGAAAACAGATCACGAGACATCAAACAGAGATACATGTTTGTAACAGATACAGGACCGTGCAGTACAAGTATCATAGGAACTGACCATGTCCCAGGCAAAGTTTGCAGTCCAGTACAGAATAGGCTTGACTCCACTAACAAACTGGAGATGTTTAGCCTTGCTGACCCTCTCCTCGATCAGAAAGAGCACAAAACTTGCTGGCACAAGGGACATAGCAAAAATCACACATATGGACACTAGGACGTCCACTGATGTGGTCATCCTGGAGACACAGAAAAAGAGAGACAGTCTTACATAAAACCGGTTCATAAGCACATAGAGACAGAGAATATTTACACTGACTAGATAATCAATGTCACAGTAAGACAGCAAGAAAGTGATTTGATTTTAATTGTAAAAAATGTAGCTTACTTAACAGTACTTTATAAATCACTCTGCAGGAATGAGCTACAGTGAGGCTATGGCAAATGAGCAAATGTTCATACAAGGCCATGTCAGTGAGTTGTTGCTTGGTGAGGTTCAGTGGGTGATTGTAGGCTGTTATTCCATGCTTCAGTCTTGCTGGTCCAGGAGGGAGGCTGGCCCGCAGCAGTCCATTGTTCATGATGTTGACAAATGACACCATTGCATGCCAACCTTTGTTATTAAACCACACCTACCAAAGACCAAACGGCAAAGCTGTAATGCTGCACTGAGTTTAATTTCACTGGAAAGTGTTAGCCAAGTTTTCAATGCTCTGTCTTACCTTAATATTACTTTGACTACTGAGACCAGTGAGAAGGCTCGGTAATCTGTCCAGAAGTTGATTCAGTGAGCCATTCTGCAAAGGAAACAAATAAATGCAGGTTGTTAATTGCATGGCATATTGTCACAATGGGAATAAAATCTTCAAAACAGTGATGAGGGATAAAACCTTCTTAACTTTGAATGCATGTTAAAGTAAAATTTAAATTACTTTAAATTAAATTAAGCAATTTTGAACCATTTCCATTCATCTATTCACCATAAGACGTTCACACAACACACATAGCAGCATGTTTTCGACTTATTAAATTATTATACACATATACAGGGGTTGGACAATGAAACTGAAACACCTGGTTTTAGACCACAATCATTTATTAGTATGGTGTAGGGCCTCCTTTTGCGGCCAACACAGCGTCAGTTCGTCTTGGGAATGACATATACAAGTCCTGCACAGTGGTCAGAGGGATTTTAAGCCATTCTTCTTGCAGGATAGTGGCCAGGTCACTACGTGATGCTGGTGGAGGAAAACGTCCTTCTTGGTGGTATGCTGACATTACCCTGGATACCGTGGCTCTTGATACATCACAAAGACTTGCTGTCTTGGTCACAGATGCGCCAGCAAGACGTGCACCAACAATTTGTCCTCTTTTGAACTCTGGTATGTCACCCATAATGTTGTGTGCATTGCAATATTTTGAGCAAAACTGTGCTCTTACCTGCTAATTGAACCTTCACACTCTGCTCTTACTGGTGCAATGTGCACCAGGCCCACAAGGTTCGTCCAATTTAGCCATGAAACCTCCCACACTAAAATGACAGGTGTTTCAGTTTCATTGTTCCAACTTACGATATACAAACACCCCAAAGACATCACTTCATGGGCTTTAAAGGGGAATTCCACAAAATAGTAAAGGGTGTTTTGATGTGAAATTGTTAACTGTAGAGAAACTTTGTGACTCACAATAGTGAGAGATACCAGGGGTCACTATGTCTACAACACAAACACAGCCATTTTATTTACCATCCAAAACCACCAAGGAACCTACATGTGTCTTATATGTAATACGTTTTCATTTGATTTTTTTTTTTTAAACTTCAAATGTAACATTACAATGTCTTGGGCATTCAGGGACCTGTTCATAACTTTATATGTAAAAGCTTTAAAAGCTCGGCTGTCTGGTTCCTATTACCACCACTATAAGTGTTTCTACAATGATGCATTTCAAATCAGAATGACCTGCAAAAATATGGTAAATGGGCAGTACTCTTTTTAAGATAATTAAGGCCTTCAAGTCCTCCAAACCAATTTTAAGTAATGACAGATTTCACTGAGGAAAACTAATCATTACATTTGCCAATTCAACAATTTGTATGTCTAGACCAGGCGTCTACAAATCTAGACCTTGAATCCATTTTCCAGTTGGACTTTGCAATCCTTGGTAGGTGTAACACTACGTGGCCAATCAATAACATTAACTGTTCCATTAACTTGGAGTGGAAACCAAAAACAGGACTGGAAACTGGATTCAAGGTTTGATGGCCTGGGGCCTAGACTATCATCGAAAGTAACCTTTTAAGATGTCTCAGATGGTTGCAGTATACCTCTGTTATCCTGTACTGGGTTCTGATAGCCATTGTAGACTCCTCCAGCTGATGACTGTCAATAAACATCTGAGAACCTTTACCGCCCAGAGAGAAACCTCCATACCTGAGGACGGAGCAGTGAAGTGCTTACTTGATACGTATTTATCTCAAATGTGAATCAAAATGTGTCAAGTTTTAGATCTGAACAAACTGCCTTACCTGAACTCATTCACCCACTTTTTAGACTTCATGCTGCAATAAAAAAAAGATGTTCAGTTACACGTTTCACAGCTTGTTCAGCTTAACTAATGATAAATGTTCAGTTCAGTTCGGACCTTTTTTTCAGAATCTGAGGGTAAGTCTTGACGAGGTAGTCAGATATATTACGTCCAGTCAAATTCTGCAGTACGTCGCCTGTCGATCTTTTTATCTGTGGCCAATAAGCAAAAAAAAAAAGGAGGATAGAAAGTTTTAATTAGTAGTAGTGGTTTTAAATCAAGAGTCTCAAACTTAAATTATCTGGCCCCTAATCTTTACATAAATACAGTTTTACAAAACATTATTTAGCATTTTTCCACTGCACATTAAAAACAAGAACTGAGGTATTCTGGTTGTGTAATTTGGCTACTTTGCTATACAGCTGGTAAAACAGTATACAGCACTGTTCCGCATGCAGACACTCACAAACACGTCTACATTCACATTATGAAGTCAAGCGAAGCAACCAATTTTTCTACTGACATTGAGAACTGATGCATCAGCTATTCTTCTTACTAAAGCCTACACTAAGCTATAGTAAGACATTTCATCATATTATGAAACTTCTTCAGTAGTGCTGCCAAAATGATATAGCATAATTATATATATTAAAAAAAAAAAAGTATTTCTTTTCACAAAAATATATACAATTACATAAAATAACATGTAGAATCAAACAAAGCTTCTGTTTTTTTGTCTGCTGAGTATAGCAAACATAGGTTCTAGCATGAATGAAAACTTCTAGCAAACTCTTTACATAGTAATATCAGACGACACATGCCTATGCTTGGTCATGTAATGGTGCTTGTTGACTCTTCTCCTGCTTCTACCAGTCTTGAGGACCAAACATCATAAAACGTAAAAGTTTGATAGTAGGCCGATAGCCAACTGAAAAACACACTTGCATTTTTCTTCTGCAAAAAGTTCCATTACTTTGTGTGCGGAATAATGAATAGCTGTGAAAGAGGCAGATGTGGTGAGCAGCAACAGAAGGATGATGACCTGTGGAGGGGGCAGTCCTCCAGCTCCCAGTGGGCAGTCAGGCAGCATTCTGCGAACCTCCTCTGTGCTGCACTCACAATCTGGAGATGGATGCTCCACTGTCCAGTTGTTCTTGCTAAACAACTCCCACATAGAGAAGAGGATCTGAGGACGGAGGAACACGGCCCCAGCCTTATCCAACTCACACTGGGACTCCCTGAGGATTCAGCAACATGGCATTTTACACATCATCAAGATCACATCATCATATAACGAGAGAGAGAGAGAGAGAGAGAGAGAGAGAGAGAGAGAGAGAGAGAGAGAGAGAGAGAGAGAG
>CM067489.1:22100355-22110744 GCA_034552555.1 Semaprochilodus insignis | reverse complement strand
TATCTGTAATTTAGGTTCTAAAATAATGGAATTATAATAAAACAAACGTCTTCGGTCCGTTTTTCCTTCACCGCAAACAGCCATTACGTCTAAAACGAAAGTCAACTCACTGGTTTGAAGCAGTGTTCGATGTCTGACTAAATGACGAGCAGAATTAGCTTTAATTTGTTCGGATTCTCTTCTTCAAAAGCTCCTCCAGACTTTTTCTGAGACATCGTTCCACCTGTGTTTCTCAGCTTTACAGCTTTAGCTTCCTTCAACGGTGAATCGCCAGCACACGTTGTCACGTGGATTTAATTTTTTAGCAATCATGCGTCATAGCCCAGTTAGAACTTAAACATATATTATTATTCCCCTTTTAATAATTATTAAAATGTCTTTTTAAATTCATAAAGTTCTTGTGCATTTTTGTAAGCTGTAGTCTGTTTTACAAAAAAAAAAAAAAAAAAGGTCACTGTTGTCAGTCGACTTGAAGGTTCTCAGTCGACTTAAAGGGTCTCCGACTGACGATTCGACTCGTCGACTTCTAGAGGGCAGCCCTACTAAAGCCACATAATTACACCTTCTTTTTTCATTCATGTTTTACAGGATGTTTACTCACACAAGTTTAGTAATATACAAGCATATATATATATAAATATATATATATATATTTATTTTTTTTTAGTCTGTGAACCCCGGGGCTTTGATTGTGCTTTTTGAGCCCTTAAAGTGTTTGTATTGTTTTATGTAATGTAAGAAATATGAATAGAATCTGAATCCTACTAACTGGTAGTGGTGTTGTTTTCCATGTCGGTTTCTTCAGACCGGTTTCTGCGCAGGAAAGACTTGATGCTTTGGTCTTCATACCAGTTAAAAGAAGGAATGCTCCCCCCGTCACCCTCTGGGTGACCACACATGATCCTGGAGAAGGCTTTGAAGCTTTCTTGGGGCAGAGCAGACTGGTTATCCTGAGACAGTAGCCCGAGCTCTGTGTTCAGCTCTGAGAAGCTGGACAGAGCATTCACCTGGAGGATCCGTTAACAGAAAGCATTTAGAAACATGCTGCACTGAAGAGGTGTCATGTGCTGTAAGGACAGAGTTTGAGGACACCTACTTATTAAAACATATTAACTAAATTAACCAAATTTCTAACTAAATGTTTTCTTCGCTGGTGTAATTTAACATTTTTGTTTGCAACAGAAGCAAAACTGAAAGAATAAGTGATAAAAGTCCTGCCTTTGAAAAAACAAAATACCCTTTTAGCATTTTAGGTATTGTTATGATGTCAGCTTAAACGGTTAGGATATTTTAGATAAGTGAAAAGGGGTTTTTTTTGCAGGTAAAATCCTAAAATAAGACAAGGTGTCCCCAACCTTTTGACAGCCATGATGTGAAACCATCTAGGTAAGGTGTACATAACTGTACACTATCAATATTAATTTAGCCCCTATTAAAAATCAAACACCACAATAAGTTAAAAACCAAAAAGAGTAGTAAAGGACTAAACAAGTGGTGCCTACATTGTCCATAATGGTGGCCAGTTCCTGAGCTACAGAGGAGGCAGCCTTGCCGATCAGCCGCAGGTCAGCAGCATTGGAGCGGAGGCGTTCCCTCTGAAGGACACACAGATGCAAAACAGCATGCAAAAGGTCAGATTTAATGGTGAACTGGTTAGAAAACAAAGTGCACAAGCAAAACAAAAAGACTTCTACGAACGGCATGAGTAACAAACAATAACGTCACAACCTATCTGGTCTGTTTGCATTGCTTTATCAAGAGCTTGACTAAATTTATAATACCTATCTTAAAGGCTCAACCCTCAAACTCCCAGACTTACCACCTACCAAGACTTATTATTCAGTAACTACAAGGACTACAATGCTACAATTGGGTATTCTTTTAGAAGTGTGTAGTAAGACGGTCATCTAAATGGTGAGATTGGTGGTTATCTATGCATTTATTTGCAATACAAAAATGTTACATTTAAAACGTACATTTTTAATGGTCCTCAAAGAACTCCTTCTGTAGCCAACAGCTGCTTAGCAAATGTAGGAGCTTCAAGACTGCCACTAGAACCGAAAAACTTGTACACCTGAGTATTCATTCCTTATCGTGGTGTCATATGCTTATTAAATTTTGTGCAGTGCAGTGAACGTCTTGCTTGATGTGTGGAAAATAGGTCGTAAAGCAGATGTTAATGATTGGTTGAAAGGAGTGATTGCATCTGGGTGTGCCAAAGACCATATTGTGAAGGAAGTAGCTGAATCTGCAGGTGTATTGAAGCGTACGGTCATACGGGTCTACCAGCAGTGGCTAAAATCCCAGTCTACAGGAAACTCTCCTCAGAATGGTACCAGGGAAGACATCCACCAAATCTGGCTGGACTGCGCAATTCTTTGATGCAAGAATAACTGAACATTGATGTGGCCTTCTTCCAGAAACTTGTCCAGTCCATTCTAAATCAAATCGCAGTTGACATTAGTGCTCATGGAGGTATTACACGCTATTAGGAACATTTCAGTCACAGGTGACTCATTTTTTGCCCGTTGAGCTTATCATGTCATAAAGGCTGAAGGCCTTCGCTAAAGGCTGAACACAGTCACGCTTTCTGATTGACATTATAACCTCATCTCTTTGAAAGACTGATGAAGGTGGATTAATTAAAGATATTAAAATTAGTTTATTTTGTTTGGGTACAATTTTGACTGTAGAACGAGATTCAGCTGAAGAAACTGAGGTTGTCCTTTGTCACTTGTCACAAAATGCCAGCTATCCTTTACCACATGGTAAACCTTTATAATGAATAAATCAACAGATAGCTCCAAAATTACTAATAAATCTAGCTGCATTAGCTTCCTGTCAAAGTTAAGAAGGGTGGTTTCCTTCTCCCGTAAAATTACAATGTTCTATACTGACAGCAACAAGAACGACTGTAAATCTGTATGAATTTAACATAAAATACTGAATGAACTCACAGAGCCCATCTGTATGAACAATCTGTATGATGTATTAACTGTTTTAGTAATGGAATATGAACATGGCTATTCATTCAGTAAATCAGCTAAACTCATTTTGAAAGCATCTCAGTAATCAAAGACTTATGTATAGACATTGCTGCTATCTAGTATCTAGGTTAGTCTCACTCTGTCTCTTTCTCTAACCTAACATTCCACCATATCTGTCTCATGGTATCTTTGGGATATCAAAGGTACATATAAATAAACTAATAACTGGAATATTCTGTCCTACAGATGAGCAAAAGGCTGGTATGAACCAGGAGGATACTGACCGTGAAAATCTTGCTGAAGTCCATCTGTGAGAGGAATATCTGTTCAGCTTGCTGCAGCAAATCTGAGGGAACAGCACACAAGTCCTGCTGCAGCTGGGTGAAGGAGGTGTTTCCTTCCACAGTGAGGTAACGGTCCAAGACAGTGGCATTACAGATGAGGTCAGACAGGCGTAAACCAGAACCTATCAAAGAAACCTAAATAGAACAAGAACATAGAAATGACAAAAATTGTGAATACTGTTTGTAGAGGCTGTAGAAACACTAAAAAGTCCAACGAAGCGTGAAGCCACAGTCTTACCACCTGGAGGTTGAGTTGTGCATTCAGTAACTGATCCACAGAGTTAGAGGGAACACCGCATTTGGTCCGCAAGAAGGAAGAAAATGTCTCATTGGCTCTGAGGTATTCTCCCACTGGTAGATCTTCAGCATAAAATAAAGAACAAGAACACATTTCATTTCACGTGCTAGTTTAGCAATTAACAAAACGTTACAGCCACCAGTCTTTCTTCAGCACACCTCAAAATTTCAGACAATGTCCTGTAGGCTTGTTCGAGGTGGGACAAGATTTACAGAATGCTGACAACAATCCCATTACACCACACACCATTCAAGGAACAGTTTGACAAAAAACCCCTAATTTTTCAATTAACCCAGATGTAGTCAGTCAGCCAGGACAAGTCTGATGTCCAGACTTTGTTTCTTTAGTTTAGTGCTAGAGCTATAAAGCTGATGTATAGCTCTAGCTATGACGAACTCTGACTAACGTTATCTACAAGTTCTAATAAAGTTTTAAAGAAAATGTTTTAGTCTATTGTTCAAAGAACGTTTTAAAAATGTTTATAAGTTTAGATAATGTTCCTATAAGGTTAAGTGTCAACTAAGACATATGTTTTTAACTGCTATTTTACACAATAACAAAAAAAAAAATCATTCTCAGAACAACAATCAGACATTTTATGGATGTTACTAAGTACCTTTAGAAAGGACATTCTAGGAACCAAAGGAAAACCTCCTGCTGAAAACATTAATGGAACAAAACATTGCATATTCTCAGGACGTTTTCAGGACAAATAAAAAAAAAAAAAAATAAAGCTAACACTAGAAGTCAATAGTCACCCAAATCTTTTCTGTAAATACATCCCCAAAAACCTCTCAACCCACTCAATCTATATGGCTTGTCTGTATGGTCTACGATAAAATATGACTTATTCTGATCTAACTACAAAAGTGTAAACACTTGACTGTGCAGCTAAACTCAGTTATTTTAGACCACACCTATTACACAGGCTTCTTTCATGCTTTGCATTAACATGTGTGCAGGGAATGTATGGACACTAGTGTAAGTAGCAAATTTTCGTCAAACGATTCCTTTAATTTAGTGTGCATTATTAATTTGTAAATGATATTTTTAATGCATGTAAAAAATCAGTTACAAAGGATCATAGGAAATGTTAGCAGGGTGGTAAATTTGTCCTTGTCGTTTCTTCTAGGTTAATTAATGTAACTCTTCTAGGTTACATTAATTACAGTATAGTCAAAGCTTTAGTCATACAATAGTACAGCACAGCCTAAACTGGGAAGTTCATGTTATGTATTAACTCTAAACAAAGATTACTACAATTGCTCATTAAACTGTGGGACACTTTTGCCAGTGATCTGTAAAGCTTTAGTAGTAACAGTAGTTTGTACATTTATGGGTGAAGTATGGATGGTTCAATTACGCAACAGAGAAAAAAAAGGAAAAAAAAAACATTTTGTTTTTGATATCAACAATGACTCAGCAACTATCGCCATTCCTACTCAAAATATGTGCCAATTTAACTTCACTCAAGAGGATTACATGAACTCTCAAGCTCCACACTAATGCTCCCATTAAGGCACCATACTGCTTTTGGTCACTGCTACTTTAATGTCCATCTGTGCTTCTCCAAGTGTAACAAATCAGGTCCTACTTGGCCAAGCATCCTGCCTCTCTCCCAGTCTTTGAACAGCAAGCGAGAGTTCATCCAAGGCTGTGAGGGCTGTCCGATTACCGGCGGTGGTGAGGACATTTCTAGCATCCACTAAGAGTCGAGAAAGTCTATGAGAGATTGGAAATAAAAATCAGCCCCAGATTACAAAACAGTGCTCTGATCGTCTGATCCCTCAAGAAACTGTATGATTATTTAGTTATTAATCTTAAAGCTCATAAGTCAGAACTTAAAAAAGTGGACATTAACTAACTAGCTCACCATGTTAAAAGAAGAGAAGTCAGCTCAACTAAAAACTGCATGCTAACTGATTACACAGATTTAGTTATCTCAGCTTGAGAACTCAAACGTCTTACTTGAGCCAAACATTCTCTTGATTTGTCCGTTCTCCTTCTCCCTATATCCCTATAGAGTCTCCCTATACAGTCTGATTACCACATAATCCTACTAGACATTCTCTGTCCCTGGGTACTCAGTTCTGGATGGCTATGCCATCTCTAGAACTCAAACTCACAACCTCCTGTTGGGATGATGGCTTAGTCTGCTGCACCGCAAAACTAATATTTTTTTAATATATAATATTTGTTGTTTTATCTTTGAAGAGTAACACGGTCACATGTGGAGCAACTGTTTAATAATTCATTCCAACATCAGAAGATAATGAGTCTGAAACCCAGCAGTGCCCCAGCTGTCTATATCCGGAGCCTACGAGGAGAAAATGTCTAATGGCATTGTGTGATGGAAAGAGTCCTAGCTAGTGGGAAAACTGAGTGAAAACACAAATTCTATTTTGTTTATCTAACTGAGACACAGAACTAGAAAAGGGAGTTGTGAGATGTTTTGGCTCACCTAAGAAGTTTGAGTTCGATAAATTTGTGTCCTTGAGTTAAAAGCTGTGTAATCAGTGACTATATACTTTTGTTTTGAGCAGCCTTCTCATGTTTTACGGTGCAGTTATGTGTACTCATGTGAAAATAGAAATTTTTGTCATTTCCAAGTAGTTAGCTCTCTTTTTTAGGTTTCATTTCATTCTGTTTGTTCCGCACCTGACCTGCGTTGTCGTTAATCACACCTGTCATTTTTAGCATTTTATTGTAAATAAAGTCATCCCGAAAAGAGAGAAACAGAGCATGACAAACGTCAGTGCGCTGTATGCACTTTACTACTTTACTATAGCACAAGCACATAGTTCAAAAACTAACTTAGTACTTTTGCTCAAGTTGTTTTTTGCTATGCCACTTCTACTTGTACCTGAGTCATTATGCCATTCACAATTAAATTAAGAGTTTATTAACAAGCACCAATAGCTTTACTTGAGAATAGATTTAATCTAGTCAATCTAGCCACTTTTGTTAAACACTACAAATAATACTATTTCATTTGTTATGCAAAATGAGTGTGAACCAGAGAACCACCAGATGCCTTCTGAGTTTTTTATGAAAGTAAAACTATACTAAATCTGATAACAACTGTTTTTTCTCTGGTACTTTGCTTTGTAATGCCCTATATGTACCCATCTGTCCTAAATGCATCTGAATGAATATGTATATATACCAAAAAAAAATTTCTAGCTATTGCAAAACAATATCTCAGACATCATGCAACATATTCATAACCATTTCACCCTTCTGTGATGCAACTTTGAAGGCCATTAAAAGCTTCAGATGTCTAGTTCCTATCAAAACCACTTCAAACAATTCTGACTCTGCAAGTGTTTCTCTGTAAGTTGTTGCATTTCACATCATACAACTTGGTTAAGACTTCATGTTCACGTCTTAATAATACCATTATGCAGAAGTATTGCCAGATTTAAACTGAAATTGCTCCTAAGGGGCTTTATTGCACAGACAGAAGTACTTACATGGAGTTATCAAAGTTCCCCACTTGCCCTGGCGTCTCTCCTGGAGTTGGGGAGTGAAAGCAGGGATTGTTAAAGTTGCAGATGATGCCCTGCACCCATGCTAAGGTGCCCGCAGAAGGAAGAGGCTTGTTGGGGAAATGACCTAAAACAAGGAGATCAGTTTATGATTCTTCATATAAATTATTATCAACACAGATTTGCTTTGCTCTTTCACAGGGTGCTAGTTCACAAAATGCCAATGTCAATGACCAGAAATATTTCAGAGACTTTTCAGATTTCACAATGGGAAAAAACCTGACCATGCCACCCTGAACTACTGCGGCTGCAGCTAATCAGCTTAGTTGATTTGGCTGCCATATCGGTGGGGGTGGAATGCACTGATAGTGAGCTGAGAGTATAGTGTGAGAAGAGCGGGGTTCACACGCAGGGTCACTTACACTGGCTCTGTTTGTAAGGAGGGTTGGAGTTGCGCACGGAGATGAGAATGAGGAAGAGGAAGAGTGGCCAAAGCAGCTCAATGATCAGCTGGAGCTGTGAAGAGAGGCTTGCTTTACTACACCGTTCAGTTTAACACTTTGAAATAACTCTAAGGGGTTGATGGGTTGTCCTTCACTGTGGCACAGCGACCTACCTTGTTCCTCCTGCGGTACGTGAAGTTCTTCCACAGCAGGAGGTACAGCTGGGTTCCTATGGCCATCGTCGAGTGCACAGATCTAGAAGGTCATGGCTATTAAAACAAGCAGGGATGGTGGCGTCAGTCCTCCAGGTCAGAACAGTGACAGAATCAAATACATTTTCATTGCACCACAAACATAAAGCAGACAGAAGCAGTCAATGGAACAGTTGTGAAAGGTTCAAGGACTTGATCTGCTCAGGTCTGCCCGTCACTGGCTGATCTCTGAGATCCTCATTATGATAATTGGCTTAAAGCATTAAAGCAAATAAATCTGCTCTCATCTGAGCATGAAAACAAATATATATATTTAGTACCCAGGATTCCCCTCTGGAAACTTTGGGAAACTTGGGATAAAGCTGCTCTTCTGATGTTATTCCAATGCGAGCAGTGTTTTATATAACACGTAAACATTTACATGCCTTAAAAATCATCTCTTTGTATCATTAAAATAATAACAAAAATTATTTACACCTCATAAAATAAGACAAAATGCTATAAAATAGGAGAAAACCAGCGAGCAGCACCTGTTTTGTAAGACAATAACAGTAAGATATTTTGCCTAAACTGCACCAAGACACTGAAAATGACTAGCTAACAGCATCAGAATTAAATAGTCTCAGTCATTTCCTTCGTTAAAGGATCAATAAGCCACTCAGATGACACACTAGACTACTTATGAAAGAGTTGAATGTGCGTCCTGCTCTGCACTCGCACTGATGAGCAGGCTAAACCGGTTAGCTTGCGATGCACCGGATACGTGAACATAGTTACACAACGAATGTCATTTTTCATCAGTACTCAGGCTACAGACTGGTCGCTGGTACAGTTGAAGAAGAAATTACTGTTTATTTACCTTTACTGTCTGTCAGAACTGCGCTCTTTTGAACGGGAGAGTTTGTTATAATCCAGCATTGAGGATCATTGCTGCCGGGTTCCTATAGTGTCGCTCCTCACCATGGGGGGCGGGGCTTACACCGAAAACATAAGATGTCAGCCAATCAGAGCCACTGATGTTATTCCGTGCCGCCCAATGAAGTTAATGTTTACAACAGCTACACATGATGCATTCCAGGTTTTTGCTAGCGGCAAGTCAAACACACACACACACACATATAAATATAATGTATAATATATATATAATTTTATCTGCTATTTAGGACCACACTGTAGTTTTACAAATACAGACTGTAGTCTATTTGTTTCTCTTCAAACTTTGTTTTCCCCCTATCACCCTGTTCTTCTTTGGTCAGGACCTCCACAGAGCAGGTATTACTTGGGTGATGGATCATTCTCAACACTGCAGTGACACTGATGTGGTGGTGGTGGTGCATTAGTAGATCCCAAGAAGAACGTTGCCACACAAAGTACAACCTGTTGAGCTTTCTGGATGATGGAGTCAGTACAACATTCACATTTGTCCCCTGTGAAATCAAGATTACAGATAGTAATTAAAAAAACTTGGTTTGATGCTGAGGGATACATCATCAATCAGAAAATACCCACTTATGCTATCTGCAGCCGCATTGTCAGAAAGGACAAGCAATGCCAGTTCCACTTCCAGTCATACATGCCCCCAAATCACCATTTTTCATAACATGTTTCAACCAGTTCCTGTTTTCCCTCCACTAATGGGCCTACTACTGGCATTAATACTTCTTAGCTCATTCCACAGAAATGTGGATGGAACTAATAATGCAATGGCACATGGGGCCCCTGAAACTGATCAGACAAGTGTTTAATAAAACAGACACTGAATAAACCTGGGCATCTGCAATTTTTACACCAATGAGCAGAAAGAAACCAACATCTCACTTATACTATGCACTGTATTACTGATACAGATCAAATTGATCTTAAGTTTTAAAAGCACAATATATGAACAGAAAAATGTGCTATATTACAATAAGGTAACATGCTGTGAGAATAGGAAGATGTTTACAGTAAAATGTGCAGTACTGCTCAAAAGTCAGAGACCACCCTTCATGTGTTTAATTTCCAGTCAAAATGGCCATCAAGTCAAAACACACAACACAATATTTCTGAGGAGATATAAGATAATCTACTGGCATAGGAAAGGGGGAAGACGAAAGGAAAAGGACAGGGAAAAAGTAGAATTCAATAAATCATTAAAATACAGAGAAAATGGGACTGCTAATAGCCGTCCCAAAAATCCACAGGGGCACAGTGGGTAGCGCTGTTGCCTCACAGTAAGACGTCTCTCCCTCCCTGTGGGTTTCCTCTGGTTGCTCTGGTGTCCTCCCATAGTCCAAAGGCATGCTCTCAGGTGAGTTGGAGATATTTAATTGCCACCTAGGTGTGAGTGTGTGAGTGAAGGTGTATTTTTGGGTGTCTGCCCTGTGATGGACTGGCAGCCTGTCCAGTGTGTTTCCTGCCTTCCTTGCTGGCTCAAGATAAGGTCCAGAACCCTCCCTGACCCAGAAGGATAAGCAGCACAGAAAACAAAAATGCTTCTGTCCATTCTTCCGCTGTGACAAAACAACTTAATGCTATGGGTTTGAAAGGATGTGTAGCCGTCTTGAAGCCAATAATGAAAATAAGGAGAATATTTATTCATGTGTATATATATATATATATATATATATATATATAT
>CM067489.1:21901108-22097539 GCA_034552555.1 Semaprochilodus insignis | reverse complement strand
ATATATATATATATATATATATATATATATATATATATATATTAGTATAGTCCAGACCTAAACATCACCAAATGTGTTTGCCGCTATTTGGATTGTGAGAAGCAGAAAATGTAACCGACTGACTTAAATTTGGAGGTGTGGAAAATATCCCTATAGATTCCTTTAAAAACTGAAGGCAATGAAAAAGAATGGAAGCTGTAATAAAAGGTAAAAATGGGCACAATAAATACTGAATATTTTGAGGCTTCTGCCCAATATGTTTTAATATTTTCCTGATGCTGAAATGTGAATTACTTGTATAGAATTGCTATCTTGAATAGAAATATACTGACAAGAGTATGAATATCTCTGACATATGCACAGTGTTAGTACTGTACACAGCGTTATCAGTGCAAGTGAAAATTCTGCATTGTGCGTTGTCTTGACGTTGTGTAAAGTGCACTATACATTTATTAGGCATTTCTACCTTGCATATACACCAGTTTGGAATCACATATTAATAACCACTGTTATTATATTCAATACTAGTATAACAATAAGTTATACAGAGTAGACTGAAATACTGAAAGCTAGGCACCATAATGTCAAGATGTTTCACTCAAATCATTCTGGGTATACCAAAAAGTTACTGTATAACAAATAGGAGCTGCTGGGGGGGGGGGGGTGATACAGCTTTGCACACCAAATCTATAGTGATAGACGGATGCCAAGTATCAATATTTTATTATAAAAATGTAAAATATTTTTTATATGACAGTGTTAGCTAGTCTGTTTGCTTGACAATTCCATTTTACTGCAATAAAAATGACTGAAGTGACAAACTGGAATGGACTGAAAAGATATTTGTCATTAAATATTCAGACATTATTAGAAAAAGAAGCAGAAGTTGACAAAGTTTTCCTTTGGGGACAAAAAAATTTCAGTTATAAATGTAATAAATTGCAATATATCGCAGTTGTTGCAGTACTCAGCATATTGCAATATTTTAAAATCACAGTAATATTGTATCGTGATAACATTGTCTTGTGAGGCCAACCCCTGTTATAACAAATAACACAGTATAAATAATTGTAGTCATTTCCTGACAAGTTAAATCTGTCTGGGAGTTGCACACCATGTTTAAAATGCAAGGTACACTGGATTTTATCATTATGTCATTCTCTGCGTTTATACAATTTTTTCAGTTATTAAGGAATAATCTGGAGCTCGTTTGAAGATTGTTAAATTGTAGAGCAACAGCAACATAATTAAATCTTTCTCTAAATTTATCAGCAGCATTTTTGCTGCGATTCCAAACTTTTTAATGCTTTTGTACAGTTACTGGTCATCAACCTGATGGGTAGACGTTGCACAGATTCTGGCACAGGAGCATCAACCTACACTAATTTCCACCCATTTAGAAAGCGTTTCTGACCAAACGGCCAATGTCCATAAGTACCAGGTAGGTATGGCTAATAAACTGGCAATTCAAAATACAGTTAGCAAGAAATTCTAACAGAGACCTGAGGACCTCGTTGACATTACAGGTAAACTGACTCAAACTACTCTGTATGTAGAATATATCTTTTTAATAAACATCCAATACAGCAGCTATTGCAATAGTCCTATTGCTAAAAGCAGACACCTTGAGATAACCAAGGTCATTCGTTTTTACAGGCACTGAGGCTCAAGTTCTAAACACAGCATGCAAGGCCTCAACTCTTCCAGCAATGGCCAGGTCACTGACAGCTGAACTACTCAAACATGAGAATATAGCTTTGGTGGAATAGACTCGTTTACACAGTCAGCGGTGGCCAAGAGGAACACACACACACACACACACACACACACACACAAACACATCTCCACACTTAAGGTTCTGGAAGGCACAGTGGAACACAAATATGCATGCTGTGAAACGCATCATAGCTTCTCCTAGTGCATTATTTAGATGAAATTCTTATGTGAGTGTAATGTGACTCCTGCTATAAGCATATCTCTAAGTGGAGCTCCAGGGTTTCTGTGACTTTAGAACAGGTGCTGAGGAAGTGCACAGTGACAGTTAATACTCAAGAGTCTTTGCATGAAGCTGTGTGTCTGAGTGGCTCCAAAATGAAAAACTGCATTCCATGATGAAGTGTCCCAGGAGTCATCTGGTTCACAGGAACACCGGCTGCTCTTGTCCAGTTAAAAGACGATATGTTGATGTGGGCATCGTCTTCAAATGGATCTAGTTTTAAAGTAAAATAACAAAATGTTATTTTTTTGGTCCCTTAAACTAATTTGTGTTTAATCAAAGACACTTGCAATAAAACTTACTTGAATTCATATCAAATTAGTTTTTAAGAAACATTCTCAGCATTTGCAAATGAGTGTTTTATAAAAATGTGTATTAAAAAAAAGGTATATACTTAAATATATGCACCCAACTTAGACATGCAACTGATGACGCATCCAAAACCACATTCTGCCATACTAAACAAAACACCATTAGTGTTTATGTGGACAGTAGTAGACAGGTTCGGACGCAGCCCGACTCATTCATGAATTGCAAATTATCACAGAATTGACAGCACATTTCAGTTAACTGTTCTGCCTGTTGTATTCAACAGTATAGGCAACACAGAAACATCCCAGGGCAAATTATGTTTTGTTGAATTAAAAAGTTAATATATCCTCCATGGAGAACACATTTATAGGGCCCATATCATGGAAAACTGATTTTTTAAAATTTTAAACATGACTAAACTTTCAAAACATTTATCATCTAGTGCATATCGTATATATGGAAACTAAGTTACAAAAACAGCCTGTCTTGAATTTAATGCTGCTGTGATGTCATAAAAACAAAGTGTGTGTGTATACATATATATACACACATATACACACACACATACACACACACACACACACACACACACACACACACACACACCTGATCAGCATAGAGCAGTTCAGCTCTGTCCATACACTAAAGTGTTAAGAAGTGTTTCAGCACAGACTGCTTTTTGTATAAGGTACAATACAGGGCAGCAATCAGAACAGCATATTGCTGTTGCATATTGTTGCTGTTGGGACAAAACCTTAAATTTGGAAATTTCATAATTTATTTTAAAATCATCAGCTGCCCTTTACATCATGTTAAAATCTCATGATGAATAAACCATCAAACCATTCGACATTTTACAATACAAGCATGTCTTATCTGAGGGTGTGTTAACTTAATTTCACTTAGAAAATCCACAAAACATATTAAGAATTGTTTCAGCATTAACCAGCATGTAAGCAGTCTTACAGCACCTAAAGACTGTAAATGTTTTCCATCAGTAAACGCTCAAAAAAAAAGAGAACTGGCAGCTGTTACACAGTACTTCCTTCCTCAGACTTGGGGCTAAAAGGGATGAGTGGGTTAATCAAAAACTGATTTATTTTATGTATTTATTTGTTAATTAAAATATGAAATGATATATATAAACTATTTACAGAACATTTGCTTTAACTGAATATTACCAAATTACTGCAGTAGGCTGATAGAGGCACTATGAAAAATCCTGTAAATCAGACTGAAAATTTACATTTATCTATTCACATTTCCATATCATAATCACTTTAATGTGAATTTTCATGCAAGATCAAATCTGCAAAAAACACTTACGTTTAATAAACGAGCCACTTAGTTCAAAGAAGAGCAATCTGTTTGACACACTTACCTCTCCTACTGCATTACTGAGGATTTGGATGATTTTCTCATGAGGCGTGGCTACTACACTCTGCCCGTTAATCTCAATAATGCGATGACCGACTCGTATGCCACCCCTCTCTGCGATCCCTCCACGCATTAAACTGCAAATCTAAAGGGAATTGCATGTTAATGTGCATCAGACATATACTGCGCTGAGGTTTAGAATACAGTAACAAACGTTGTCAACAAAGCAACATACAATGCCATCCTCCACACTGAAGCCCAGCTGGTATTTGGGGTCTGGTCGTTTGATTATGGCCATGGTGACAGGTGGGCAGTGGACTATGCTGAGCTTCACTTCAGACTGGTTTTTCAAGTCCTGTTGAGTACAGGACATTCATAATAAATACTCTAAGAATTATGGACACTGGAATGCATTCTATCAGCGTTTCATGGCTATTAATCTGCAAGCTCACTGTTCAGTTATAAATCTTAAAATGTATTACTCAGTGACTACTAAAGATTACATAGTAACCACTACGAAACCTGAAAGTGGAAAGACAATGTTTCACACATCACGACCCTTACAAATACAAAACTGCTACGTTCAGAATGCTATCTTACCCGAATGATGTTGTGGCAGGTGGTGATGGGAAGGCCCACCAGACTGGTCCCATTCACAGACATGATGCGGTCTCCGATGCTTAGCTCTCCTGATTGTTCTGCAGGGCCTCCATGCAGCAGGTTAGCTACCACAACTGTGGGCAAGATGGAGCCCCAGCCAGATTCTACCACTGCCAACCCCAGGATGTCTCCCACCCGCTTTGTTATGTAAACCTTTATAACAAGGTGGGGAAAAACACATTATATTTATTTCAGGTCCAAGTGTTTAATGAATGAAATTAACACCACAAAAGAAAACTTTCGTTCGAATACAGCCTATCCTGTTCACCATGCTGACCCTTGCTACTCTATATGGCCAAAAGTACATGGACACCTGACCATCACACCTGTATAAGCTTGTTGGACATCCAAACCATGGGCATTAATAAGGAGTTGTCCTCCACCTTTGTGACTGTAACAGCCCCTCCATTCTTCTGGGCAAGCTTACCACAAAATTTCGGAGTGAGTCTGTGGAAATTTGTACCCATTCAGTCAAAAGAGTTTTTGTGAAATCAGACACTGATGTTGGATAATTAGTCCTGGCCTGCTATCGACGATCCAGTTCATCTCAAGGGTGTTTACTGCGGCTAAGGTCAAGGCTCTGTGCAGACCACTAAAATTCCTCCAAACTAAACTCGTCAAGCTCAGTCTGAATCACTGTCACGCTGGCAGAGGAAAGGGCCTTCGCCAAACTGCTACCACAAAGTTGGAAGCACATAATTGTCTTTTGCCGAGCCCAAACCAGACTGCTACACAGTGAAGCATGATTCATTACTGCACAGAACACATTTCCACTGCTCCAGTGGAGCAGACACCTGCCAACACCTGCTATGGCACATAATGATTTTAGGTTTGTGTGCTCAGCCATGGAATCTCTCAATGCACAGTTCGGGTGTTGATATTCCTTCCAAAAGCGGTCTGGGACTGTAGTCAGTGATGCAACAGGATAGGTGATTTTTCAGCCCTTCAGCACTCTTGAGTTTGAATGGTCTACCATGGTCTGTTGCTTCTTGATGCATCAATTATTCAATAATAGTACTTAGAGTTGACTACAGCAAATCTAGCAAGGCAGCAAGTTAATTAGCTAAGTTCTTAAACTAGCAAAAGTGGTATATGTGCATGCCTTTATACACCTGTTAGCAGTGGGTGTGGCTAAAACACCTGAACTTAATAGTTTGGAGGGGGAGCCCATATAATTTGTAGGCATACAGTGTAGAAACATTCTGTTACTGTCAGGATAATTCATGTAAAATCGCAGAGTGATCAGCTCAACTGATCAGCTCACAATGACATAACTTCTGGAAAGTATTGCACAAGACAGTACTCTTTACCTCTCTGATATTTTCAGATCGTGAGAAGTGGACCAGGTCTCCATTATACTGTTCCTGTGTGCCGAGGTAGTCACTGTACTCCCCTGGCCGTAGCTCGCCCGCTTTAATTCCGTTTTCCTGCAAAAACTGCTGATATGCAACTCCAAAAGCCTGTCCAATTGCCTGAGCTATAGTTTGTGCCTGCAGCAGACAAGAGCAAATATGGGCATCAATATAATTCAATAATGTACTATAAACAATTTTCAATCAGCACATCAAATTGAGACTTTATATGAAGTACTGTTTCATAATGTGGTTTCATTTGCAGATTATTGTCCATCCAAATTGCTCCATCTTGCTTGCACAGACTCACATCCTCAGAGGAGAAGACATGGCAAATCATCCAGCATTTTTTGGGTGGTGCTAAAGAGTTGGCTTCTGCATCTGAAGGTTTATGAACTGCTGGCTTCCTGCGTGCCATCAAGACCACAATGCTTCCAATGTCAGCTATATAGGAGATCATCTGCAGAGAGTGGTCCATCATAGCCTCCTAAAGACAGAATAAAGGTTAGATTGATAGAAAAGATATTGGATCTTTAAAAAAACTCAGAGCTTGATGGATGCCGACCAGGGCCGGGAAAAAGAATCAGTGCACCGTAATCAATCTGAAACTTAAAACAAAGATTTTGAAATGTTACGATTAATTATAATTCATTATAACTGTAACTTGTAAGCAAAAACGTTCTTTATTTTAACGTAAGTGAATGTAAATACATTTTAATCCAAGCAATTCTGCAGCAGTTCTATTGGTCCATCCATAATGAATTTTTACACAGCGTAAAAGGCAGCTGCTGCTTTCAAATGATGTAGGAAAATAAAACAACTGGAGATCTTTTTTGACAGCAACAAACTATAATAAAATTCATGTACTATTTTCAAATGCAACAAATGGTTTCTAAAGTTTCTGTCCAACACTTGTTTTTAAACATTCACAATTGCAACCAAATAATTGCACTCAATTGAATTGTGGTGAAACCAAAACTGTCATGATGTTCTGAAACTGAATGTCATCAGTAATCAGGTCAAACAATGCGAATAAACACTGATTAAATCTCATGGATATCTGGTATAGATTTGAGCTAATTTATGAGGTCCAACAACTATCACAAACCTGTGTGTCTGCACTCAACACTTTGACTCTCTGAGTGGAAATGAAGAGGTCCACCTCAGTCATTGGCTGAGATTCTCCTTCAGGAGCCTGTTTTAGACACAGACACACTTTATTAAAGCATTTATTAAAGCAGAAAACGTACTACTAAACTAAAATCTCATTTGGATTCTTCTGTTCTGTGACAAAACAGTAAACTGACACTTTAACTGTTTCACTGAATGGTTTATGGTGGAGGTAGCAGTGTTCAGGTACACTGTATCAGAGCAATCATTGACAAACTGCCTGTATTATTTTCCTTCTGCTTTTAAACACGAGGCACAAAAACACGAACAAAGAAAATCATGCAAAGCACGGAAAAAAATTAATTCATACTAGGCATGTTATGAATATCCAACTACATATTTTACCTTGATACGGTCTACAGCTTCTTGTGCCTGAGCCATGCGAGCGTTGGTGGAGGGGGTTCTATCTGACTGCAGCTGTGTGGAACCCAGATATTTCGCCCCAAATATGACTCCATCCAGAAGATCTTCAGGATCACAAGGACCAGGCACTATCACAAACAAAAAGATGTGTATATTACTTAGTGAACTAAGCACTGGATTGGCTTTTTACCAGACAAGGTAACGCAATATGTAATGAATTTAACTAGACTGTTCGTACGTCGTCCAAAGAAAAACAAGTATCTCTAAAATGGCAACTTTACAGGGGAGGGCAAAACCCTTATTTAGTTTTAATGTAAGTCAATGGAACCAGACTTTTGGGCCATTTCTGTTGGTCCATTCATTATGAAATTTTAACACAATGTAAACAGCAGCTGCTGTGTTCAAATGATGCATAAAAGTAAAAATCTACAAAAATGGAGATGCATGGTTTTCTTTGACCAGTGACGATATATATTATATAAACACATAGTATCTGTACATTTTGTTCATTTTTCAGTACATCTGTTCATTTTTCAGTGTGTCAGGGAAAAAGTGAGATAAATATATATATATATATCCATTCCTTATATATGCATTCATTCCTTTCAGAAAAGTGCTTTCCTTTTTTTAGAAAAGAAATATGCAGGGATATTTTTCTACACCTCCAACGATCAGCATTAGAAGCTAGTTGGGTCTCTTGCTTCTCACAATCCAAATAATTCCAAAACACATTCATCTCTGCTCTCTGGGATAGTCAGCCCATTGTTCATAGAACAACAGCAAATGTTTGTTTGATTTGGGTTCTTGACAGCTGTACATCCTTTCTAATTCACAGTAGATTTGAACAGGGCTACTGCTCTTTATACTACTATACCACTTGTCAGACTTTACTTGTTTTTGCAAATTCGTATTGGATTAAAATCACAGATCTTGTCATTCAATCACTTAAACATGTCCCTCGGCTAAACCTATCCAGCATGGACATAGCTTTAAACCTTCTGTTAATAATGTGATGGAAACAATTTTAGTTTTCCTACCATTTTTATAGGAAGGCTGAGCCTCCGCCTCTGCATCCGCCTCCGCCTCAGCATCCTATGAAATTAAAAAGAATAAACGATTTTCACAAAGAAGATTCACAGAATGGCTTGCTAAGTGGTTTTAAGTACTTGCACAAGAAGGAATGAACATTCACCCACCACATCAGCACTATGGCAGGTCATCTCGTCTGAGGACAGACCTTTGGACTGCCGCCAATGTCCCAAGACCTCGTCCTCAGAGTAGGTTGAGACCATAAACTCATCCTGGAAAGGGCTGTGCCAGATGTCTTGGCCATATGAAACAGATACCACTTCATCAGCCTCCCCACTTTGTGTCTTGTACCTTGTCTGGGGGTCTAGTAGCTGTGACATGTGCTCAATATGGTTGTCAGTAGTTTGGGCTGTATCAACTGGGTCAGGGTCCCTAAGCTCTGGTTCCTCCAAAAGCTGGAGCAGATCTCTCTGATGACTCTCTGTGAAAAGAAGACCAGAGACTATGCTCCCCTCAGAGCAAGTCTGATACACTTCTGGCATCAGGCATGGGGAGGAGTGTCTGTCAGTTAAAGCATCAGGACTGGAAGTAGACTGCTCTGGTTCTGGTTCTTGAGCAGTGTCTGTAGGAGAAGGTGTGGGGTGAAAGAGGTGAAGCTGGTTAAGTAGAGTTTGAATGTGAGAGTGATCCATGTCTCGTTGCCTATGCTCCTTTTCTGGCGTCTCCTCCCTTTTTTCTTCCGCATTGTCCTCTAAAATATCAGGCTCATTCATTCCCATCTCCTGATTTGTAATATCTTCCATTTCCGAGGGAGTTTCTGTTGGCGTAAAGCTTGTGTTCTGAGCTCCATAGTCACTTAGCTCCTCTACAGGTGCATCCATGGAGTCCGTATGGAAAGATCCTGGTTCATCAATATCCCGAAGTGAACCTTCACCAGAAGAGTCAGACCTCCAGTCCAGCGGAGGGGGCTCTATTAGGTTGAAGGAATCCAGATCCTCCAACAGGGGGCTTGTAGGACTTTTCCCAGCATGTGCGGATGCATGATGGTTGTGTTTATCAACTGTAGCATCTGTGGTTATTGCAGCTACCTCAGGTGAGACCATTCCTTGAGAAATGAGCTCTGAACACTCCAGCAGTTCATCTTCAGATGATGTGACCTTATCACCACTGACAATGTCTGTCAACTTCTCCATTCCAGGATCAGGTGTAATTCAGTAGAACGTGAAAGCCAGAAGTCTACCTTCTTATGGTTGAGTTCATAAGCCACTCATTCCTTCCCAAAATTCCCTGGATCTATGACAAAGAAAGGATAGAAAATTATGACAAAGTATAAATGACCAACCCACGAGCAAAGTGACAACTGTTCAGATAAAGTTAACAGAACACTGAAAGTGTAGCTATCTTGTTTTAAACACTCAATGACTTCTCTGAGCTAGCAGACCATTTTTACACAGTGACATATCCAAGACTCTCATTTCAGATATAAAATAATCTCTGATGAACTGCACTTAAAATGACTAAGCATGTGAAAAAAAATTGTCAAGATGACTTTAAATAGCCTGTACAAGATCAGTAAAATCTTTCTCTCTCTCTCTCTCAAAAAAAAAAGGTTCGGAATGATGGGATGAGAATACATCTTTGGAGCAGTTACATTACTTCATAGATGCAATCATTTAAAAAATAACACACTTCATGTTAACAAATAACATTGTATATATTTAAAATACGGAAAATCCTGAAATTGCCTCATAGCACGTAAAAGTAACTGCACACTCCTACTAGAGATTCAAATGACCTAGATGACTGAAAACTTTCACAGGCATATTCCCACAACCTGATTGATCTGGAGTGGCTACACACTTAAAAAAAACTTGATCCTTTTTACAACCATTAATTCCATACAAAACTTGTTCATGCCTAAATCGTTCTTTGGGTGGTGAAACGGTTCTTCAAATTGCCTGAGAATGTGTCGTACATGGTTCTACAGTAGATACGACCAAAAAGGGTTTTGCTATTGCTGCGATGTCTAGCTTGTACAATAGAACAACACGTTTCGGTGCTATATAGAACAATATGCAACACAAATCCTCCGTCAATATAATGAAGCATTTTACCATGCAAAGAACCATTTAAAGAAGACCTATTGTGCTTCTTCTCTTTCCTTTAGTGTGTTATGTATCTTTTTTTGTGCATGTAAAGTTATGAATAACCCAAGGTACACGCCAGAGGGAGAAACTCTCTCCCACAGAAACCACTTTTCTCAGCTGCCCGGAACTCGTTGCCTGTTGGAATCTGAGCCCTTTTCTTTGTGATGTCATCTCGTAACACAGTTCTCAGTGCCCGCCTACCAGTACACTTGACACACAATGAACAGAGAGCTAAAAATGGCAAAAACATACCACTCTGAAACCACTCTGAATCCTGCTTCATTCTAGCTTGCGAAGGTGGATCGAGTCTGCTGGCTTTGTTCTACCTGACTTTTAGGATCAGCTCAAACTGATAGGGCAGAATCGACACCATTGTAAGAACAGAACCAGCGATGTGGTGACAGAACTTATAGAAGGATGCCACTCAGGCAGTTGGGTAATCAGAACAAAGTGGGACAGCTCACCAACCAAAGCACACTGGGCTCCTTGGGAAGTGGGACCTAAAGATGTGCAGTATGAGAAAAATATTGTTTTGGGGAAATTGATGCATGTAAATCTACTCTAGTAGACCCTAAACATAAAATTATGGACACTGAAAATGAGCATAATTTATCCCCTTTAAGTATTAAATAGTTCTATATAAAGCCACTGCCTTTACTAAAGAGCCATATTTTTTGGATGTAATAAAGAATATATGCAACCCAACATCCTAAATATTCCAGGAATATCTAGCCTTCCTCATACTCTCACAACAACATTACTACGTATATAGTGGCTACAATGGACCAGTGTACATCCCATTATCTTCCCCTCCAGATCAATGTCTGTAAGCGTAACCGAGCAAATTCGCTTTTTCCTGAAACACAATGTGGATATGCAGAAAGTCCTGAACAGATTAACCCAATAATAACCCAACAGCAACCACTGAATATGACACATATGATACTAGAGGAATTTTCCCCGAACTGTAGCACAGCAGAGTTCCAGCTGACAGCGGAGCGGCGCTGACAGAGAAGAAACAAATGCAGCAGCTACTCAGGTCTGATAACTCGATTAAAATGAAGTGATGATGAACGAAACCAGAGAAAACTCACTGCATTTACCGAACGAGCTGGAAGTTTCAACAACCGGTCAAAGAAAGTTGACGTGATTCGTCTCAGGGTCCCTTTTAGCTATCGCCATAGATTCTGCTTATGGTAAAGCCGAACAACAAGCCCCAAGCTGACAGGGACGCTACACTTTAATAAACGTATCGAAACAAACAGTTAAAAATCTGAGCCCAGTTTAGCTCCATTTCTAAACACTATACGCTGCCATGAGCCTTGAATGCGCATGCGCGCAGACAAGTCGTGACTAATCGATTGCATAATCGGTCTCCACCTTTAAGAGCACAACTTCCTCAGGTCTCGAGCGAAGAAGAAAATACTGAGCACTATATTCACTGATGATATAATGTCTTTTTATCCATTTCTCTACTGATTATCATCAAAGCACACACAGGTAATGCACTTTGTGTGGGTGCTACATGTTAACTGGTAAAACACATAAGCGAGAAATAAAAAAAAAAACTCTTAAAATGCTTGCAAACACTATCATGTTTATGATGTTATTAAGAAATAATTTATTTCGGAATTTGTACAGTCATACATTACAAAATTCAATTACCATGTACATCAGTTCAACAACGGCCTTAATTAAATGGATATACAATTTATATACATTGCATTATATAGACATTACTTAATATTATTATTATAATATTGAAAGTATAGTATAGTCTTTGAAGCTGTCAATGTGCAGATCACATAAAATCTATTAAAATACCCTTATAGAAAAAACAACAAAGGCCATAGCATAGGTTGTGTTTTGGATGCTGGTCAACCAACATGACCATGCAGGCTGACCTGGCAAACCAGCTGCAGAACAGCACTATACTGGTAGAGAGCAACATAAACCAGTGTAGACCAGCACAGATGTCCTGCTGGTCTGTGCTGTTGTTTTCAGCAGAGCAGTAAAACAGATTTAGTGCTACAATTTTGAATTTGTACAGGTACTGTTTCACTGATTGTTGGTCCTGGTGTTCAGAACATCTGATTATGAATCGTACAAAGCAACATGCTCACAACACATTGCTTCAGAAACATCCACACCAATATACTGGTTAGGGCTAAACAAAGGCTTTGCATTGTACCTAAGTCCTGATTTAGCCTTGGATCCATGATTGTAATTACCAGATAGCAAGAAGGAATCTGATCCTGCTTTAGTACCCCAGAATTACCAAGCTGAATACCAACCATGAAATATCTGATTGTGAATGTGATTTACTGGTGGGAGAAAAAGGAACGCTGCATCAGATTCACCAAGGTTAATTTAGCTAAAACATAACAGGAGTCTGCAATCTTCATCTTTTTCAGTGACAGATGTCTATTATATTAACTACTAAAGAAGCAGCAACTGTGAGCACCAAATATGTCTTGGCCAATCAACATATGGGGTGAGGGGGGAAAATGTGTATATTATTTGTTTACTGAACAGTTCTTTTAATCCAAAAAAGAATAACAGTTTAGCAGCATGACAGATTCTGTACTGCACAGACACTAAGAATGACTCCATTAATATCCATCTCAAGATGCACCTGATGCTGTAGGATTTGCATGGGACCCACATGAATGCTATTTGTTCTAGGCCTTAAATCTTCAGTCTAATTGGACACTGAAAACTACAGCACTTTATGTGAAAAGTGACCAAAGAATGCTATGGCTCTTTCCTCAATCATGCCCAGAGGAGCACCTGAAGCACTTTTACTTTCATTTATAATCTTACAATTCTATTACAGTGCACTATGACAATAAGATGACAATGGATTTACTGGATTCACTGGAATTACTGGATTTGTCCATTTATAGTGAATTATGTTAAAGCATTGTAATGTCTATCTTCACTATGTAAACCCTGAAAATAAATGGAGCTACATGTAACCAATATTTAAAACAGTGGCTACTTATTCAGCTACCCACAATGCAGCACCTCAGACACTGGCATTTTGGTCACTGGAACACATCTGCAGCATTCCAATCAGAGATGAAAAGGTCCCCATTAGTCCCACCAGCCAATGGGGGAACCGGCCAGCCCACAGAAACCCAGGCGGCATCCAATGAACAGCATTGCTGAGATCTGCTAGGCTGCTAAGGACATTCAGAAGTTCTCGCCAAATCTGCCTTTGGATGTCAGCAGTGATGGCAACAGCATCTTCCCTAAAAATACAAGCAAATGATTTCAGTAGAAGTCTTATCAGAAAGCATTTAGTGCTTAATTTAGTATTCATAAGATCGACTCACCGGCCATCACCTTGCCCTGCCCATCTGCATTTCTGTGCCTTCCTCCTTAATGTCAGGATTATTCTGAGAGATCTGAAACCAGTTCAAAGCAGTTAAAATCAGAAGGATTTCATTTCAGTTTCTTGGGAAATCATGCTAAGCATCATAAAAGCTTTTTTTTTCATCCCAATTCAAATAAATCTGGTTCAAATCAATCTTGGTCCATTTAGAATAATATTTAAAAATCAATTGTGACAATTATTTACACAATAGTGGAATACAAACAATAACAACAGTACAATGTTCTATTTTTATATTACATTTAAAAGTAGCAAATCTTCTTTTGTCCCAAAAGAAGAAGCGTACATTTCACTGAATATTAGCATAATTAGGGATGAACCAGTATGGGAATTCTGGGTTGATGCCAATGTCATTCTTGTGTACATACATTAGTGTTCAGATGTCTGAAATGACTGCTTTCAACAGTATAAAACAAAATTTATTGAAGACGCTTATATAATTAAAATTTGATGCTAATATTCTATAGTGCATACGAAGCTGTAAAGAAATCTTGAAAGATGAACACAGCTGTAGATTGCTGTATACCATCAGCAGTGACCATCTCGCTGAATAACATCCTGAAAGCCTTATATTTGAAAAGCAGTGACCGAATCCAGCTGATTAAAACGATAATTACTGTTTATTATTTAATAACAACTTCTTGCTGGTCCCAAAACTCTGTAATGTACTTACAAATTAAAACAGAAAAAGCAAACCATTTGACCAGTAGCGCTTTCATTTTACCTGAGGGTGCCCAGAAGTAAAGAGAGACCCCAAAGAACAGTGCTCAGTGTCCACCATTTGTCAGACTTGACTTTGATGAGCTCTGCATCAGCTGCCCAGGCGATGTGCTCACATGGGTAATACAGCTGGTCAGCAACGTTAATCAGAACAGACATCCACCGTAACACTTTGTCCTGCTCCTGTCAAAGCAATTGTAAATTGTGGTAGTTACTATTTAACCTCTTAAACAGCAGCCTTATTAATCCATTACTACTGTATATCTGTACTGCTGTTATTCAGCAACTACGACGCAAGTTAGACAGTTATAAGAGTGAGGACTCATAGACATAGTGTCCCTTAGTGTCCCTCAGGTTCGACTTTATTCTGACGGTATTCTATCAGTGTTCCGTGTTAGGGTTAGGTTTAGGTTTTGGTTTGACAGAAACTGGTACTTTACCGTGGCCCCTAGACCGTAGCTCTGTGAGTAAGCGGCCATAGACAGGTCATCAAACAGCCGTAGTACTGTCCGGCAGTGACTGAGTTGAGCAGAGAAGAGCAGGAGTCTCTTGCCAGTCTGAGAGGAGTCACCAGCCTTTTGGGACATAACTCCACCAACCAGCTGGGATCCATAGCAAAGTGTTCTTATCTAATCCCATGACCGAAAACAGAAAACAGAAAACGTTATCTGTGGAGCCCAAAAACTTGGAAATGTAGAAAATGAATAAATTGCTGTAAGTGGTGTTTTGCTTTAAAATCCTGTTTGGATATTGACTAATACAATAACACACAAGTCCAAACCATTTTATGGCACAACTGCCAATATCATGGTTAGTAAGGACATACAGTATTTCATAACTGGTTGCGTTTCCATCTAATATTACTTACACTCACAAGACAATAACAATAATACAATGTTTTTTGTTTGTTTTTTACATTATATTTATAAAGAGCCTTAGAATTAACCTTATACATCTCCTTATATCATAATATTGATATAATTAGGGACATGCCAGTATGGCAATTCTGGGCTGATGCCAATATCATTTATGTGTTCATACATTAGTTCTCAAAAGTCTGGAATCAATGTTTTCAATAGTATAAGACCAATTATTTAGCAGATACATGTATAAAAGAATTCTAACATGATGCTTATATAATAGTTGTTCTAATAGTTTGTAAGGATCTTTGAAAAACAATTGAATGAAGTCCATGTTTGCTGAACACTGTTAGCAGAGTGTTGGTGATGATGGTGGACATCTTAGGGCTGATGCTCTGACAGATGTGTGCTGTGACCTGCTTCACTTTTGTACAATATATTGCGGAACCTACCAGCAGTCTTCATTAAATGACAACCTCCAGTGCATTTAGATCAAGCAGACATATGCAGATCTGTTACGAAGATACAGTTCAAGCCAACTGCAAGCAAGCAGATGATGGCTGTCCTAGAAAATGATCACTGGAGATGAAATCTGAAGGTTGTTCTTCACAATAGAAAGCATTCTTCAGTCATCCTCACAAGTGCAGTCTTTCCCTTTTATCTTGCGTGCTGACCTCAATGCATTGTCAAGAACGAGAAATGGCAGAGAAACAGTCTAAAAGCAGAAGATCTGAAGAACAAAGACTGAGGAAAAAGCTCTCAGATCAGGCCAAGAGCCAGGTTGACATCAGTAAGGCATTTCAACTCTGGAGTGACCTCTGAGAGTTTTGTGAGAGGCTAAATTTGGCTTCCTATTCGCCAACTATTTGTTTAAATTTACCCGTTCCTCCTTAGATGGTGCTGCATTTATGTTCTGACGCCATTCAGGGTGGAATGGAAAAACACAAACATTACCTGCTGTGTTGTTGTTTGCACTGATGTTATATAGAAGGGTTTTGCAAAGGGTTTTAGGACCACAAAGACCTAAAAAACAATGCTGCTAGCCCTATGTTGTTCACTTTAGTAAAGTATGTCCATGTGTTTGGGGGCGGAGCTTCTGAAGAAGCACTGAAAGTGGGGGAGTGTTCAAACATCGACAGTCATTCTCCAGTACCGTATACTGCACCTTTAAGTACTGACAATATCCACAATAAGCTCAGAAAAGCGTCCTGTGGCATAGTTCATCAATAAATATAATAAATATTATATTTATATTATATTATATTTAATAAATATAAATAAATATTGTTTATTGTCCAGCCTTTTAGGTAAATGTTTAGGTCAAAATGTGTCATCATTGTTAAATAACAGGTGAAGATAAAGGAAAGCTGGAAGTACGGTGGCCGAGAAAGCCCAACGCACTGCAAGTTAAAAACGCGCTGCAAAGTCTCAAAACATAAGCATCAAAATGACACAACTTGCACAACATTAGCCAAGCTAAAAACGCGCTGCAAAGTCTCAAAACACAAGCATCAAAATGACACAACTTGCACAACATTAGCCAAACGCGCTGCAAGATCTGAAAACACAAGCATCAAAATGAGACCGCTTGCAAACCATTAACCGAACGCGCTGCAAAGTCTCAAACGCGCTGCAAACACTGAAAACACATGCAACTTCCAAAACACATGCAGAAAGCCTCAAAACACAACGGAAGTGTTTCCGAGGACACACAAAGTGGACGGACCCGGACCTGGACGTAGGGCCGAGACAGCCCCAGTTCCAGCAAAAGTAAGTTTTATGTGTTTAGTAATGAATATTCAGTCGGGTTATTGGCCAGGTTCTTGTGTTAACTTAATAAACAGTTAAACCTTAATTTTAGCCACTCGGTGTGCATTGTTTAAGGTGGAACGAAATGTAAACACGAGACACTGGCCAATAAACCGAATGAATATTCATTAATAAACAGATAAACTTTTCTTTCAGTCACTCGGTGTGCATTGTTTAAGGTGGAACGAAATATAAACACAAAAACCTGGCCAATAACCCAACTGAATATTCCCGGGTCCGTCCACTTTCAGCGTCCCTCGGAAACACTTCCGTTGTGTTTTGAGGCTTTCTGCATGTGTTTTGGAAGTTGTATGTGTTTTCAGTGTTTGCTGCGCGTTTGAGACTTTGCAGCGCGTTCGGTTAATGGTTTGCAAGCGGTCTCATTTTGATGCTTGTGTTTTCAGATCTTGCAGCGCGTTTGGCTAATGTTGTGCAAGTCGTGTCATTTTGATGCTTGTGTTTTGAGACTTTGCAGCGCGTTTTTAACTTGCAGTGCGTTGGGCTTTCTCGGCCACCGTATGGAAGGATGTACAAAATTAATCATTTTGAATGAAGAGCTGCTGTCAAAAACAACAAGGAGCAGGCCCACAGAGAGGGTCCCTTTAATACTGGGGTGGGGTGGGGTTAATCGTTTAATAGTTAATGCAAGCATTTCCTCAGAATGCAAACTTCGTAGGATTTGTAATAGTTTTGTGCTGATTCTGGTTATTCTGTCCAACACTCACCACTTTATCTCGTCCCCTGTAGGACTCCAGTAAATTCACCACTGACTCCAGAGAATCCTGCATGCTGGACTATCAGGAGCTCCTCATCTGGTACTGTACAGCTAAGCGCTTCACTCCTCTCCTTTAAAGTACAGAGTGAAAGAGACGAACGGGCCCTTTTCTGTATTCCGGTGCTGTTTTTAAAAGAATCAAACCGTTTACTAGATTGTTATACGGCTGTATCCACCAACTCAGCCACCGTATGGTGAAACAGGCGCTCAGCTCCTGCACTTTGGCCAGGAAATTATTCTCCCAGACCAAAAGAGTCGATCACCTATTCAAAGCAGAACGATGTTTCGGTGTGGGGAGGCGATTCCACGGCTGCGGTGCCATTTATTTCTTAGAGGGGAATTCCACCCATTAAAACAAAAGGAAAATTTACATAGTTCAGTGATTGAGATGTGAACAAAGTAATTTGAAGTCGTATGATGGAAAGTGTTCATTGTAAAGAAAATTTCCGAGCTCAGATTTCTTTACAGTGGTGATGGAAACCAGGTGTCACAACAACACAGCAGTGATGCAAACAGAGCCTTTTTCTTTCCTATCCCAAACCATCAGTGAACCCACTCTGAGGTTTAATATGTAGTGTTGGTGACGGTAAAACAAATTACGCTTTAATGGCACAGTTGTCTCTCAAAACTATCATGAGTGCAGTGGGTAGTGGGGATGGGCGGATTGACCTGAATCAATCCTGGCGTTTACTTTAAAGAATTGTTTATGGCACAAAAATATCAATATCATTGGTTCATTTATGTAGTAGGTCGGATGTGTAAACTATCTCTCAAACAAAGTGCTGTTGTAAATGATGGTGTAGTATATTTTTAAATGTTAATCTAATGAAGACACTTTCAGTAACTACATATTCAGTTGGCATAAAATGCTAGTTAAATGAATATGTAATTTAAACACTGTTATTATTAAACACTGATTTTGTTTAGTGATGTCATTAAAAAAAGAAGTAAGGAACTTGAATTTCTGAAAGTTTATTTTAAAGTCACAATAATAATTAAAGTAAGTAAATGTTGGACTTTCTGTTGCGATTTTGTTCACATTTGTCATTGTTAAAAAGTACATACTTTAAACTATCGGTATCAGGATATCACCAATCGTAATACCTGGTAGCATATCGAATGGAAAATCAGTGGTATCGCCCATCCCTAGTAGCACTGTCATCTCACAGCAAGAGGGGTCTGGGTCCTGGGTTCAAGAGGGCCTGGGCATCCAGGGTCTTTTCTGTGTGGAGTCTGCATGTTCTCCCTGTGCCTGCGTGGGTTTCCTGCCATAGTCCAACGACATGCAGTCAGGCTGACTGGAGATGCTAAATTGTGTTTGTGTATGTCTGTGTGTCTGCCCTGTGATGGACTGGTGGCCTGTCCAGGGTGTTTCCTGCATTCTGCCTAATGAGCGCTGGGATAAGCTTCAGCACCCCCCATGGCCCAGAAGGATAAGCGGCTCAGGAGATGAATGCATGAATGAATAAATAAATGAAAACTATCAAGAAACAGTGTCTCAGTCACCAAGCAATGTATTCGTAACCATTTCATGTAATAACATTCGGTGAAGAAGGACGTCTTTTAAGGTGGACGTCTGGTTACTGTCACCACCACTGTGAACAACTTTGACTCTCTAGAACACACTGCTGTACACCAACCCACTCTGTATGTAATGATTTCATTATGCAGAAATTTAGAAAAGTTGGTGAAATTCCCCTTTAAGGGTAGAGATATAGTTACTGTTAACTTCACGTACATATGAAGGCTGGCTCGCGTGTCCTGCGTCCGTTTGATACACCAGTTGCGCACATCCCCAGAAATTAATGTATTTGTTTTGTTTTATGTATATAAACATGTATTGAGGATGCAGCTTAATCTTACAAAGTCTCTAAGGTGACATGGTGATTATTTATTAATAAGGTGTGGCCTCAAAAATATATGTTTAGGCCACAAATTACTATATGGCGATAACAAATAAAGATATTGAGGCCACAAATAAATATATAATGAATAAATTACTATACCAAGACCACAAGTTACTATATTAAGGTCACACATTAATAAATATATAGGCACAATGAGTAAATAACTATTTATATTGATTTGTGGCCTCAATATATTAATTTGTGGCCACTACTTAATCACAAAATAATCACCTTATGGGCTCCATATTCTCTATTACTCTATTACTCGAGGTGATTGTAGCCACAGATCCTACATAAGGTAAACCAAGATGTGTTGCTATTCTAGTCAATGGGGTAAAAAGCATTGCAGTGCCGCCTGGCCTCCCGCCACCTCTCTCTCCTAAGGCAACACCAGAAGCCTGTGCAGCAAGTGCCAGGATCCAGCTGAACATAACCCATACAGAACTTTTCTTAAACTTGGCTCATTAGAAAATGTGTGTTTAGGCTCAAAACAGTCACAACACACGCCTAAACACAAGAATGAACACAAGCTTGCTGTAAACACAAGGGGAAGAATAATCGGTATGGTTTGCCGAAATGGCCAGAACTGGGAATTGGGACAGTTTTTGGTTTTGCAAAAGCATACAACATACACATTCTAACATGGTGGCTCATGCTTAATGACTCCTTTCTGTTGTAGCATAATGGATCTAAGGCAAGACTCCTAATTCTGCATTTGCCTACCACTGTAAAATGCTTTCATCTGCAAATGCCTGAATGTATAATAAGATGTATATGATCACACTGAATAATATTTCTTTTAACTTACTTATTACCTATTTGGCTACATGATCAATGTCTGTCATGTGTTGAAGACAGGTGACTTGTATGGTAACATTTTGCCATTTGCACTAAAATTGTTACTACACACCACGGACAATCATGAAAATGTTTTTTAATGAACAGCTCATAGTTAATGATCTATACTCAGCAATAACCTATTAATAAGAAGATACACAAAAAAGAAAGACATACATCACAGTTTATCATAAAAAACATGCATTTATTTCATCAATGTACAAAGCTTTAACGTGTAATCATTAGCATTTCTGTCCTGTAACTGTTTTCTTAGCAGGGTATTAGCATTGTCTCAGCGTAGCTCAGGTGCTATGTTCACTTTCTCCAAAATTGTTCTGTTCTTGTCCATCACTGCCTGAAAGATCCAGATGTGCTTCCATCATTATCATAAACATCTGAAAATTGAAAGGAAAAAACACAAAAGATTCACACACAATTTCAAACACGGCACTGAAGGTCCATCTGTAATTTTAAGCACATCATTTGAGCAACAACTCATAAAGCTAAGGCATGGGGAACTGCAGAACTGGAATACAGTTCTGGAACTGGAATACAGTTCAACTGGAATACTGTTCTGCAGTCAGCTAAGCCCTGTACAGCTCTGTAAGAGTGTGTAAGTATACATTTAAAATGGGTGAACTAAACAGAAGTATAGTCTTGCCTATTCTAGCTTTCAGGTCAGTGAAAGAAGACAATTTCAAATTTGAACTCACGTACCCGACATGTTGTCGATGTCATCATATATTTCAGTTTCACTGAAATAGAAGGAAATAGGATTGGACAACATTTCCTTACAATAAAGCAATATGAACATGAAATAATATGGAAGATGATAATGATTATAGTATGATACATACGCCTGTAGAAGGTACTTTCTGGGCACATATCCATCTGAAAGTAGAAGGTGAAAAAACATCAGACTACAATGTACATTCAGTGCTTTCAGGTTAAACAGGAATGTCACTGATTTCACAATTTCTTAATAATTAAGTTATTAAGATTAAATCAGAGTGGTCCAATGAGAAATGCCCCGTTTTAGAGAAGATTCAAATTGTTCAGAGTGGTGGTGATAGTAACCAGACATCTGAAACATGTGAGTTGATACATTTCACCACAGTTAACCATTTCATGTCAAAGTACAGTGAATGACATTGCTTACATCTCAGTGATTTAAATATATAGATTTTTTCTTTTTAAAAAAATTTTAAAAGTTGTAACCAAAAATTATTGTTTGACCATTTCTGTCTGTCCATTTGTCATGAAACATTTATCATGAAATCATAACACACTGCGGTGTTTCTCACAAGAGGGCGCACAACACTTACATTTGCCCTGTTCGTTGCGGCAGAGTACTTTCTTCTCGTTAGTCTGCTGAATGACCTCCAGAATATCTCCCTGCTTGACAGACAGGTCCTTTCCTCCACCCTTCTTTATAATAGCATTAGGGTCCACCATCATGCAGCAAAGAACCTTGATAGGACCTTCAAACTGTCATTACCAAAACACAACAGAGAGAATTAATATGCTGCTCTGCTCTTGAATTCATGTTCTTGAACTCTCTGTTCAGAGAATGTTTTAGGCAAATAAACAGGGAATATTTTGGCCCATTAGTTAATGGAGACATTTATACAGGAGAACTATATAGGACACTCCGTATCAGTATTGGTTAACAGTGGCAAGAAGCAAAAAAGTATAATCTGATATTATCCATTAACCTAAACGGCCATGCAAATGCTTAACTAAACTACTGCAGAAAGTTGCGCTTTAAAATTGATTTTAGACATTTGATGGTGCTGACCAATCTAAAACACTGCTATGCGTTCCATGTTAAAAAGTTATAATAATCAGAAACAGCAGTGTTGCATAACTGAGTCATGTAGTGGGCTATGCATTTCTTCCTTTAGGGGTGGAGAATATTAAGCACAGTTTGAGCATTAAGTTATTTAGATGGCTGGTTAAGCAAAGTGCATCCAGACATGTATTATAAACAAATTAGTTGTTTAAGAGGGGGGGAAAGGGCCTGGTATCGGTACTGGCAGATACTCAAGGCTGCAGTATCAGTATTAGTGTCAGACAAAACAAGTGGTATAAGGCCACCCCTAGTAGGAGACATAAGGAGATATAAAGGAAATGTACCTTAAACCTTTTCCTAAACTCCTTCTCCTCCTTCTCCTGCTTCTTGTTCTTCTTGAGATCATAGCTAGGGGAATGTGCAAAACAATGTATGTCATGAATAGTTCACATACATACTTTTACTCATGCTTTCATATAGTAGGTGCTAATATGCTAATATGATGGCCCCAGACACATTACACAGGCAGTAACGTTGGCACATTAACACAAAGCTTCTTTCTCTGACCTGTGGCCATAAAGTTAAGCATTAACTAAGAGTGGAGAAAAGATAGAATTTAACCAGGAAGCTGCCAATGAAACGTTGGTTCAACTGCTGACCTTAATGACTGCTTGGGATCACATTCTATGTGATGTTGTTTTAATCATGATACCTTATATTTGAGTACCAATCAATTCGCTGTGTATAACAGCAGAAACAGGAGATTGCTTCTTCTAGTAGCTAGCAATTACAAGAAATTGATTATATCTAGAGCCATACAGTTTTAATGAATGGATGCACTCCTCCTGTTTACAACATGCAAAGAAAATAGAATTTAATTTCCACCAGATGGACAGTGTACATTAAACCTATAAGGTCCAATTATTGGTTGAAATGAAGAATGTATGAATGTGTAATGCATAACACATGTATATGGGGGGGGGAGCTGTATTTAAAGAACACGGATCTATTGAAGTCAGATCTTCATAACTTGTTTGTGGAAGTGCATGACTTGAACAAAGGAGATTACTGATGACTTCAGAAAAGGCTCACTGAGGTGGAAAGTGTTACAAAACTCAAATAATCCACAGACTGTGTACATATGCAGGAAATTCACAACCACTGTTATCCTCACCAGGAGTGGTCAACCGAGAAAGATCACTCCAAAAGCGAGACGTGTAATAGTCTGCAAGGTCACAAAGGAACCCGGTTTAACTTCTAAGCCAACTTAAGGCCTCTATAACTGTGAGTCATGTTGATGATCATGAGTTCACCATCAGGAGAAAACAGAACAACAGTGGTGTGCACAGCAGGGTTACTCCCCATCTTCAGTTTGTGAAAGATTATGTGGACAGGCTAATGTAAAAATAGAACTAACTATTTGGTTTAAATGACAAATGTTGTGTCTGCAGAAAGGGAAACACTGCTACAAAAAATAAGAACCCTATCCCAGCTGTAAAACGTGGTGGGGGTAGTATATAACAGTTTGGTCTTGTTTTGCTGCATCTGGATCAGGATGGCTTGCTATTACTGATGGAACAATGAATTCTGAAAGATACCAGCAAATTCTAAAGGAAAATATCAGCACATTTGTCGGTAAACCGACTCTCAAGAGAACATGGGTCACGCATCAAGACAGTGACGCTAAGCTGACAAGTCATTCTACAACCCCAAGCCTGGAACGCAATGATGTGCCCAATGATGATTAAACCCTATATTTCATTGAAACTAATACAATTGTGCAATATATCAAGCTGAAATGTAATTATTTTTTTAAAATATATGTCCATTTTGAATTTGATGCCAGCGACACATTTCAATAGAATGGTTATAATAATATTCACTTTATGGATTTTTGGTCAAGATGAATAAAGAATTCTGTCAGTTCTGCAAAATGTCTGCATAACTTAATGTGAAATGGTTCATTGTACACACAATAACCTACCATCTCAGATTCCTGATCCTCACACAATCTCTGTGCCATGAGTGACTACATAAGTATATTTGGGGCAAAACATTTCTCTCAAAACTATTGTTAAACAAAGTCTCCAGCATCAAGCATTGTTTCCATAACCATTTCATGTAATATTTGGTTTGTAATGTCCCCTTTTAGAGGTATTATATACTTGTACTTGTACTACAGAGCATGTATTCACAAAGTCCTTTTAAGTTTAGATTCACGTACTTATGTTTACAATATACTTAGTATTTATTTTACTGACTATAACAGATCCTAGATTAGCACCCAGATGTCTGCCTCTTATCACATCAGAAACACTGTGAATGACTCGGAATGAATTTTGTTAGGGTGCAATTAAACGATTTTGAAAAATCTATTAAAATTCCCTTTAAAAAGTTTCTCTACTGTAAATTGTAGAATAACTGTAATTATTGTATACACTTATCAAATGACAGTGAATGTGAGATTTTACAGTTTGAGATTTACACCCCTACTGAACACAGAGAGTAATCACAGACAGGAACTTTCAAATATGGTGTGTACCATATCTCAGGCGGGGGGAGGGGGAATTCATCCGAAATGACTGCATCTACATCATCATATACCTCTGAGAGAGTGAAAGAGTGAGAGAGAGAGAGAGAGAGAGAGAGAGAGAAAGAGAAAGAAAGCGGGAGGACATTAAACATCTACCTGAACTGAGTGAATATACAGAAAATATAGTAATTGTTAAACCACTTACCACAACCCAAGCTGCTACAAACAGAAAGAGAACACAACACTCAGTATGTAAATCTCTGCAGCTTTATAACACTGTCTGCATTAATTACCAATATTAGAAAATGAACAAAAGCAAAAGACCTGTTAAGAGACTCTGAGCCAACATCATCATAAACATCGTCGTCTTCTTTGCCTGGAGGAGGAAGGGAAGAAGGAGCTGCTTCAAGGCGAATCTTCCGCTTCACTGCCTCATAATCCACATCAACACAGGAGTTACTGATATAACCATCTGCAGACAAAAAAACAATCTGGTGGTTATTATCAATTACAATGAATATATAGATTTCATACTGAGTGTGCTAATGCTGTGCATAAGGTCAGGACTCATATGACACTACCAAAAATGCCACTTACATTAATTGCATTGTATTTACTGTACATCATTTCCATAATAAACCAAATAATATCATCACAATTTTATATATATAATATATATATAAATGATTTGAATGTAAATTGAATGTTTTAGTTTTAGTTTTTGAATGTTTTAGTAAATAATAAAGTCAAATTTGCTTTTGCTGTAATAATTTACATCTAGTAAATCTACGTCTAGTAAATTATTAATTTAATTCATTGATTCTTTATTTCTTTATTATTGGTAGGTACTGAGGACATACGACTCTTGAAAAAGCATGCGCAAGACCTTTATTGAGTGATTATTATTAAGATTATTAAGATTATTCAGTGACTACTACAAATGTTTCAGTAACTTCTATTAAAGTACCATGTAAGTCATGTTATGAGAGTGAGAAACAGATCTCATGTAGGCCGTTAGGGTTTAAAGTCAGTCTGAAATCGAAACTGAGCTAGGGTATTCAATGTGTCTGGAGATGTGTAGCCCAATCCGTCATGATACATAATTTAAAAAAAAAATTCTTGTTTTTTTCTTTCCTTCCAACATAGTCTCGTTTTGCCAGCCTTTTAAATATTTCGATTACATCACCGTACATCTGCAGGCAGGGAAAAATAACACAACAATAACAAATTATATGGAGTTTTACTTCTCCATTCCACCACCCTCATCTATCATGGACTAAAAAATGACCAGCTGGCCCTCCCTGAGATGGTGTTTCACTCTGAAACATGCCACGACACAGAAGCAAAATGCGATACTGATTCATGTTGACTTCAAGGGCTTAACTTTTGCAGTCCTTGTTCTCAGATGAACCCTAAAGCAGACATGTACTGTGAAAAGTGTCTCTGAAGCTAAGCTTACATTCTCTGTTCATGTTTCGAGCCAGCCATCTTCCCCCAGGATTGTTGTTCACTCGCACGATCTCCACGCTCTCTCCCTGACGCACACTCAGATCATTCTTCCCTCCCTGCCAGTCCTCTCTCACCCGAGCGATGAGCAGTACTTCCTCTTCTTTAGTCAGCTACGGTAAGCAACAAACATGTATAAACATTAAAGTGGGACGAACATGTAAAGGTGTCCATGAAGTGAAAAGTGACCATCAGCAGCATCAACAAATACACTTCAACGTCAAAAGAATAGCTGCACAAATATTTGAACCTAATAGGAATCAACTGACAGGAATGAAACTTGGTGGGTAGGTTTGACCTTGTGAGACATGCGAACAGTGAGACATGACCCCACAGCCCAGACTACGGACATTCAGCGAGCAGTGATGCCTTTCATGAGTCATACTGTTAGTGTCAGTAGTATTGGCAGGTGGCTGCACAATACAGGACTACATGCAGATGTTTCAATAACTGCCTTTAACATCACGTCAACGTCGCCAGAGACTGCAAAAGACTGGTGTCATGCCAGACTGTCATGGAGTGACTCAGAATGTCGTCAGTGACGAGTATAGCTACAACTCTGCCACAATACTGCTGCAGGCCTTTAAACTGAGCCTTTGAACCACTTAAATGTTCCATATCTTATATTTTATGGTTCTCCCTCCCACCATTAGCCAACCTCTTTACCCCATAGGGTTCAACAGGCTGCTGTTGTTATTGTGCCTTTTACTGATATATGTAAATGACTACTCTTCTGATTGGCTGCCCTGTACAGCACCTTGTTCAAGTAGTAGTCCAGGCTGAAACACTCATTATAACTTAAGTGCAAATGGACTTTGCTAAAATGCCCTAGACTAAATAGGCATATATGTAAATATGTTCAGTGTTACATACATCACCGTATAAATATGTTCAGTGTTACATACATCACCGTATAAAAGTTGTGTTCAACTTTTTCTAAACTTACTTTGAATTTTTTTCTGTAGTCATTTTCTTTTTTCTGCCTTTCTTTTTTTTCTTTCATTTCCAGCTCTTGCTGTCGTTTGAGTTCCTTTTGTTTCTTCTTCTCAGGGACGACCGGCTGTGTAACCTCCTCCTCCTCCCTGTGGTGCAGTGGAACAAAACCAGTAAAATCTGAGAAGTGAAATTTGCTTGTGACAAAGCCCTTAAACTCTTCACGTATTATTCAGCTATTAATTATAAAACATATTCTTACTACTATATACTAAACTACTATAAATTATTTAAGACAAAACTAATTTATAAGTTATGTAGCAGAATCGAACAGCCTTTGAGCCTTTAATTGAGCCTTTAATTTTTTGCATGTTAATTATTACTACAATAATTCTACACAATAAACATGCATATAAAAACAGAGTAGTTCGTTGAAACCAGTGGACCACCATGTCAATTGAGAATGATTATAAATAACATAACAACATACCCCTCGATATGCTCATAAATTTCATCATCAATCTCCTAAAAATGCAAGCAAAGAATGAGTAATACACACACAAAGTTAAATAACACTCTTTAACTCTTTTGCATTCTTAAGTGCAAAGTTTTTAAGAAACAGAGAAATTTAAAATTCTGAAATTCTGAAGTATAGCGACCAATTTACCTCTTCAGCCTGAGATGAGAAACTGCCAGTCCATGATTCTGGGTAATCACAAAATATATAAATACAGTTTATGAACCAGCATACTGAAACCACAACTCAATCAAATCTAAAATTATCATAGACAAAAAATGGGCATCAAAGTTGCTATCACACATGCAGGGAATCATATTAATGTGTAAGTAATAAGCTAATGCCCAAAAACAACTCTGTTTTTAAAACAAGAACACACACAAAAAAAATGCATGAAATCCATTAGTAATCTGAACAATCTGTACATAATTTCCACATGAATAAAATACAGTCAGCTCCATAGTCACCGGAAATTTTGGCAAAGGTAAAGATTGTCAAGGTAAAGCTTGTGAAAAATGTGCTTGAGGTTAATCAGCTCAATCTAACCAAAGGCATAATATCTTCATGGTAGTCATAAATCGGCCATGTAACATTCTGTAATAATTCATTTGGATAATAATCATTATTTGGTTATAAAACATGACAAAAATAATGGTACCATACTACTAATAATTATATAATAAATACTGATAAAAATGCTGTTGTTATGAAAAACTTTGCTGCGTCCAGCGTGAGCTTTAAACGTTCTTTAAATTCACAACAGCAGGGCTCACTAATGGTCTACCTTTTTAATGTGCTGTGCTCAGATTTTGACATGTTACTGTATGAAAAAGATACTTGTTTTTGTAAAGTGTCTGGTGTGCAGTAGCCTACACCACAACAAAATGTGTAGACAGCATATCGTCGCTGTCCATGTATTCCCATTTTTTTTTTATTTTAGCAGCTGACATGTGTGCTCCAAAACCTGCTTAAAGTGAGATCTCTTTACATTAGAAGTACAGAAGGTTTTGCCCCCTCCTGAAAAGTAGCTTGTTTTGCTTTGGGTAGTAACGATATATGACGTTATCAGAGTCTAGGATTAACGCAAGTGTCATCAGCATTATCTGTAGCTGTAGTAATCCTTGTTTTATTTCTATCATACTGTATTATGTGTGATATTTAGATATAGTAAAACTTTTAAGTTCTGAATAGTACAACACCTAAAAAACTGCCCTCCTAAGAAGGTCCTGCTCAACCTCTTAAAAGTTCACTCCAAATTTACGTACTTACCAAAACAAGAGAAAAATGTACCCTTTAATTTGAGTAAACACAATTATTGGCAACCCTAGAAATTCCTATGAAAAAAGCATAACTCCACCATTCACCAGGTAAAATGAAACAACTGTGTGTTTACTTTGAGCAATGGCTATACAAATAGCTCCATTCCTGCAAAAGCCTATATGCACCGTTGCGAGGAAAAAATGAAAACAACCAGAGCTTTGGTGAACCTACCTGGAGGCATGCTGATGTAGTATATTTTAATGTAGAAAACGTGTATACATACATCTGAATCAAGTAAAAATTGCATAACTTTCATGCAGAGTACAGCATCATAAATAAGGTTGCCTAAGGACACAGCCCTGTAGATGACATCATTACATGAAGTAACTCAAAGCTGGTGTGAGAAATCACATTGTTTACCTCTGGAGGATGCCTTTGGAGGAGGAGGTGGAGGTGGGGGCAAATTAACATCGTCGTATGTATCCTGTTCAGGCTCAATGTTTCTGAGAAACAAAAAAAAAAAAAAAAGAAATCAGTCAGTGCTGTTGTACTTGATGTGCATTGTTCTCAGGAAATTCCACAATTTTGCAGTGCAATTACCAAACATGCACCTACGCACTCCGGAGGCGTTAAAAAAACTGTGCCCGTACAGTATCTGAGGTGCGCTGCTCCATTTCAAAATAAAGCAAGCTTTGTTATATAGTGATTGGTGAGCTGTAACAAGTATTGTAAGTCAGACATTTGTATCATGTGTTAACTTAGGTTTTATGCTTTCTGTCTCGTTGTAACACTTATTTTGATGTCACATCTGAAATGACAAATTCTGATTCAAGTCATTCATAAAGAGTAGCAAGAGCTGTAAGAATAATGATGCTTACGGGTTCAAAAAGGGAGGTTTATTTGTTTTCGGGAGTGTCGGTTTATTTGGTGGCCTTCCTGGTCCTGTGGAATGCAGACACATACACAAAAATGTCCAAGACATCAGACATCAGACATCACATCACAAGTACATTTCACTGCTGTCTTTTTTGTTTTCAGTTTTTGGCAAACGTTGAAAGCACCTGTTGCACATACATTGTGAGTAAGTTTTATGATTAATAAAGCAAAAGAAATAGCCCGAAATGACAAAAGGCCAGTCCCATTCATTTACGGTAAAAGTATATTTTTTCTTTTTCTGTCAATCATTACAGAGATGACGAGATTTGAAGATGACAAAGTTTTGTTTCCAACACCAGCAATATGTGCATCATTCCAAACCATATCATTGCTGTCAAAAACAAAACACGCATCTCAATTTTTTGATATTTATTTTTCTGTGTTATCTGAACACAGCAGCTTGGAATTGGATTAAAATCTCACATTAAAATAACATTAACCTACCTTCAAAAATAGCTTGTTTTTGGACAGCAAAAATAGGTAAATTCTTACCAATAAATGTAGTAATAAATGTTATACAGTAAGACTAATTAATAGAGTGCTATTGGCCCTGAAAGTATAAGTGTGAAATGAATAGTTGTTAGATGTGCCTAAGCAGGTCAACTTGCTACTAATATCTGCTGAGTTTTCCCCTATGGTTCTGGAAAATAACACTTAATAGGACCACATTTAAAGGCAATTAGAGGTTTTAAATATAATAGCTAGAAGAGTTTTGACTACCCTGATTTTATAAGAATCGGATAGTCTTCAACTGGTCATGTGTGCATTTTCCAAAAATGTAGATGAATATCTACCATAGTTAAGTGAAAGAGAGACTATCATTTTGAACACAGTCTTTCCACAGTTTCCACGGCAGTTGCTCAGTGATGCATTTGGGAAACACAGTCTGAGTTCTCTTATGCTGCCAGGTCTGAGATGCTAAAAGGAATGAGCTAAAATGAGCAAAAATCAAGCTGGGGCTTCTCTGGGAGAACTTCTTACAACTTTAAGAAACAGTTTAAGAGACTCAGTCTTCAGTCTTCTATTTCATCCCATGTTGTAGGGCTAATCTGGGAATTACATGGGAATTCCATAGATTTTTAAAAATGTGTTTGTAACTGAATTGTTAAGATGATTCCTATTACCACCATCACTGTAAACAAGTCTACAGTCTACAGTTCACCATTTCACATGAAACCACACGTTGTTTACCTCTCAACTGAATCAAGCAAAAGTTCTGAAAAACTGATGGAATTCCCCTTATCCGTTTGAAAAAAAGGTGGGAGAATCATTTAATAAAAAGGAAAAGTAAACAAGAAGACATATGAATCTATACAGCTTTGTAATATAGACATGACTCATAATTTCATAGCAGTTTCCAAGTTTTATATCAGATACTTGCAAGTTTTGTTTAGCAGTTTAGTAAAACCCCAAGTCAGTAAAAGTAAGAAAATAGTTAGCAAATAGATAAAGAAAACAGTAATTTCTAAAATTGACTTATATTTCATTGCAGACGTTATGACCACAATATATTTCATGTTTTCTCTTGTCAGCTTCGTTTCATTTGTAAATCTAAGAGCACAGACGGACCAAAATGACACCAGTTTGCCAACAAATGTGTGAGAAAAGTATTGAAACTTGGATGTTTCCATAGGGGCAAGGGTAGGGAGCAAGCTTAAGCTGAATAACCGTGTTCTCTGAACCATCAGACAACACTGCATCAACAACGATCATTCATGTATAAGCAATATAACCACATGGGCTCAAGATAACTTTGGCAAATCTGTGTCCAGCACTATTACTACTCTAGGTTAGATCCAGAAATGGCTAAAAACAGTTAAAACTTTACTATTCCAAATGGAAGCCTTATGTTAAACATGTTCAGAAACACCGTCAAATTCTCTGGGCTCAGAGGCATCTGGAATGGACCACTGGTTGAAATGCATATTGTGATCAATCAAATCGGTACTGGAGATCAAAGATATAAAGAACCACCCGACAAATCCAAGTGCCAGAGTCTGTCATAGTTAGGGTCAGTGTGTCAGTGCCCATGGCAAAGGTGACTTCTGTGATGGCAGCATTAATGCCAGAAAAGTGCATATACATTTTGGAGCAACAATTGAAAACCTCCAAGATGACATCATTTTCAGGGATGCCCTGCACAATTCAACAAGACAATGCAAAACCTCTCTCTGCACACATTACAAAGGCATGACTGCCTGCAACGCAGGACAATTAGGACAAAATCACACCTGAAACATTTAATCACTTGGTGTCTTCAGTCACTAAACATCTTGCTAGTGTTGTGAAAACAAACAGCAACTTTACAAAGTAATAAATGCTTTTGAAATGTGCTCCAAGAATGAAAATTAAAATGAAAGAGTTTATTTTGAAAAAACAATACAATTAATGAGGTAAACCTTTAAATAATGTGCTGCTGTACTGCTTTCTTTGTAATACAGGTCAAAAATAATTTACTAATTTTTGTTTTCAGGATACGTTTTAATTTAACATACCATCCTAGAATAGGCGCCAGCATCTCCCACAACCCAACATGATAAGCAGCTCCAAAGATGAATGAATTAATGAATACTGTCACGGTTTTTACTGATTTGGGGTTGATTGCAGTAGTTAGTGGGTAAGCAGTAGACAAAAATAAGAATGGAGTTTAAGGGTTCAGTTCAGTGGTCTTAGCATAGCATAGAATTCCATAGACTAGAATTTAATGTGGTGACTGTGGAACTTACATAACTACCATGTGGTTACTAGGGTGTTGGCAAATGGTTACTATGCTATTTTGCTGTAGATGGTTGCTAAGGTGTTTTTAACTAGTTCCTGTTATATCCAGTGATGGACAGTAACTAAGTAAATGTAATTAGTTACTGTACTTAAGGAGTTTCCGTGTATCTGTACTTTACTGAAGTATTTCCCTTTTGGATTACTTTTTACTTTAACTCCGCTACATTTCAAACTCAAATATCTTACTTTTTACTCCACTACATTATGCAAAATTTGTAGTTCCTTATGGCTTATGTGTGTGTAAAAACGTAACATGTCAAAACGGAAAAAGCTTATTCATGGATTCTTGGCATCCATGGAAATGTCCATTTCAGGCCTGAACTACATCAAGAACCACCTGGAAGAAGGTAGGTAAAGCAGGATGGGGTTTGTAAACAGATAAAACATATTGTTCCTGACTTTGTGGGTAAATAGACCACAACATAGAAATATGTACGTATGCACTTATGACTGGCGAGCGTCTATTTCTGCATTTATACAAACACTATTTCCGTTTATAGTAAATTTGTTTTGGCTAATTTATGTTTATGAACAGAGACCTAAAGATGCAGTATAGTAAAGGAAAACCATTTGTGATCCTGTTTAAAGCAAGTTTTTATTAAACTTTATCTCGTAACTAAGTTGCATATAAATCTTAAACCAAAACTTTGCTCGTTTGCAAAAAGTTATTTTATAGTTCTAGCTAAAGGAAACTCCTGTTTTCCTTCAGTGTTCTGTGCCAATGATCATTTGAATAGACATCATTGTCATACTAATTAATGACCTTCTATTAAAAACTGGTGGACAGAGAGACACTAGAGTCTCTTCAGCTACACTGAGTTGATTAAGAATCTTGTTCCAGAAATGATAATAGAACATTAGAGCCATAATAAATCATGCTGCTTTTACTCTCCATACTTAAGTACATTTGAAGGTAAATACTTTAGTACTTTTACTCAAGTGGGGGTCTAAAGACTTTTACTTTTATTATAGGAATAGTTTACCTTGGGTATCTCTCATATAGATATCACATCCACCACTGGTCATATCCTAGGTGGTTGCTAAGGTGTTCCTGAGAGGTTGCTATGTTGATCTATGTGGTTGAAAAGGTGTTGCAGCATGGTTGCTATTCTATTCAACATGGTTGCAAGGGTATTGCTATATGGCAGTATGCTGCCCAAATTGGTTGTTAGGGTGTTGTTAGGTGGTTTCTATGGTCATCCAGGTGGTTGCTAGCTGGTTTCTATGACATTCTTCATGGTTGCTGGTTTATTGCTGTGTGGTTCCCATGGTACTCCATGTGATTACTATGGTATGCTAAGTGTTTTTTTAAGGTATTGCAGGTGTATCGTTATGATATAAGTGGGTTTCACAAACTTTTGGCCTCCATTCAGAACTCTGGGGGAAAATAAATATCATTTATAACGATGACTGTACAAAGACTGTTGAGTCTATATCCAAGAACACTATTCCCGATCAGACTAAATATTCCGGAGCTGAAACCAAAATCTCAAAAATCTCTTAGACAAAAAAGGTAGCCAAAAGAAAGGCAGCAGAAGAAGAAGAATATAAATCTAATAACAATAGCTCTCTTTCACCAATGAAAGAGTTGTACCTACCCTCAGATGTTCTAGTCTCCTGGCGTTTTGGGAGTTGAAGCATTGGCGCCTTTTTCCGTAAGTGGTCCAGGTTGACCGCTGGGGGTCGCCTGGGCTTTGAAGGTCGTTGACCGACGGCAGGAAGAGGCTTTCTCAGAGGTGGCACATCAGATATGCTCTTCTGGCTGGGCAGTGGAGGTCTGGCAGATGATGGTACATTCTTGTCAACGTTATGCTTCATCATTTTGTTTTGGAGCAGTTCCCCTGTCAGTTTTACTCTCCCTGGGATCTCAGGTTCTGCAAGGGGCGCTTTTGGCTCCTCTTTGGCTCCCACACGGTGAGAGGGTGGAGGTTTGGGGAAAACTCCATGAGGAGCATGGCCAAACCTTTTGGGTTCGATGTCAGAGTTCAGTGGGAGGACTGGCCTTGGAATTACAGGTGAAGTCTTGTTTCGGACCGCTCCATTTGCTGACTCTGATGTATGACCCACCCCAGAATGTCTTGGGGATGATCCGCCTCCAGAGGCGGCAGTTTCTGTCTGCACATTAAACCTAGCCCTCAGGGCTCTGACATCCACATTTTCCCCCTGCAAATAAACACAAGAATTACCCTACTGTAACAGAAGCAAATGTCCCAAGAGATGATATGATAAAAGAGAATGTTGTTGTTACTTAAAACTGATTTGACTTGCTCTGACAGCAAACGAATACATGTAATGCTGTTATATAAACAGGATGTAAAAAATAAAGATACTTGTATTATGTTACAGTTACAATAATCATGTTACAGGTAGAATTATAAAATTAAGGAGATTACAGGCAGGATAACACTAAAAACACTCTTTCAAACCAGATGGAAATTGCAAACTATTGCCGGTCACATGAACTCACTCCACCAATCTCTGCTGTCTCTGTGGTTTGTACAGCAATGAGCAAGATGACTGGGTGACTGAGGCTCAGCATTTTGTGACAAACCTTAACTGGATTATTTTGTGCTCTGCTTCTGCATGTGGGGCATTTGTTTCCAAAAGCACCTCAAGTCTTTATGCAGTTTTTACTGTGTACCTTTTTTCACAGCGCAAACAACAAACAACAACGTGAACCTACCCACCAGCCTCCCAAAAAACAAGAAACAGATGCACCATATCCTGTGTGCAATCTAAGTCATATACAATATCATTTTGTCAGGCAGTTCTCTTGTTTGCCTTGTGTTAAAGCTGTACTACGTAAGATTTGGAGATTTGGAGACCTCTCTGGTGAAAATGTGTAATAGCTCTAATAGAAGTGAATTATCTCCTGTTATAGATTTAGTTTTAAAACCTAAATATCGAGCTGGCTCTTTTTTGAGCCTGTGTGTGTGTGTGTATGTGTGTGTGTGTGACATTAATACATACAGATACATTATGTATTGTGGTCTAAAAACACCTCTGAAATCTGATCCTCTGATTTTATAATACTAGTTCACAGGGTGAACAAGGTGACTTTACAGGGTGACTCACAGCAGTGCATGTACACCATATTTTTGCACCATGTGGTTTTTCTCCTTGCTCAGAAATGCTAATTTCTGAAATTCAGTTTAATTCATCTTTTAATTTAATGATATTTCCTTGAAAGGACAAGTAATCAGATCACATTACTTTAATTAAGCATTCCTTTAGATTATGCTACTTTAACAGCTAACTGGTAATCTGTACCAGCATACATTTACATATACATTTACAGTGTGTATTATTGTCAAAGTGGAGGTCCACATTATAACTTTGTGAAGGGATTTCCTTTGTTCCAATTTACTGCACAAAACACATATAAAATTACCATAAACTCTATTGCAGGGTGGTAAACTAAGCAAATGCAGGACGGAGCGCTGCCTGTGTTAGCTACAGCAACTGTAAAATATTTTACAGAGATCTATAAAATGCAGCTCTGTACACACTGTCAGTAAGGTTATGCTGCTAGGGTCTATAACTATTATCACGCTGCTAATAATACACATACAACACTCAGTGCTGCTATGGAACCACAGCTGGTCTATTTGCTTCCTTAACCCCTTTGAAGACTGTTTCGTCCTTCGTTGTCCTGTCCTAATTAGTTATATAGTTACTGAATATGGTATAGAATGCTTTGTGCAGTGTTTGCATAGTTTATTGTCTATATGCATTATATTCATTATCTGTTTGTCCTGGTGTTTGCTGCCGTTCTCTGGTAAATGTAGCTTTGTGTCCTGGAGTAATAATATTGAGTTTCTCACTCAACACATCTATGATGAGGAAGAATGACAATAAAGTTGACTTGAGCTGATAGCAACCAGAGGTCGCAATGTATACAATGCAAATATAGTTATTTTATTTACTTTTAGAAACCACCTGTAAACCTAGACGTCTTCTTTTGCAATGCCTTTGATTAATGGATTTTAAAAATAAGACCAAACACTCCTCCAAACTATCGTGAAACCGTTTCTCAGATATCAAGTAGTGTATTCAAAACCATTTCAAGTAATAACTTTCCGTGATGTAGCTCTCAGTGGCTTTCAACTGTCCAACTGTTTGTCTGCTTCCTATCACCATCACTGTGAAGAATTCTGACTTCCTATGTTTCTCTACGGCAGAGCGTTTCACACCAAATCACTCTGAGTGACTTTGTTTACATATACTGTTTAACATATGCAGAAACCTTGAAACGTCAGTTGAATTTCCCTTTAACACTGCTCACATTTTATTTATTCCAGTCACCCAGTTTATCTGAGATTTCACAATGTTTGAAACCTCCACAGCGCACACCTGCCTGACACACACATACCACCACAACACTCAGTCTTGACATGCCAGTGTCACTGCTGTGCTGTGAATGGTCTACCACCCAAATTATATTTGGACCTATGGTGGTTCCTTTCCACTGATAGATGGACTACAAGGGGGCTAACACACTGTGCAGGAATAGTAAATGGGTAAAGCAAGTAAAGTAACTATAGTTTGGTTTTTGTATGTAAAAGGTTTTGCAAAATAAAACAAAACTGATCATTCAAAAAAAAAAAGATAAAGATAATTTATGTTTTGTTGGAGAGGCTCAGTTGGGCTACAAAATGTAACTGCACATATACAAAAGTGTACTTAGTACCAGGTTAAAGAGAAGTGTATACTGTCGATTTAATACAGTGAACCTGTATTAATATCTAATCAGTGAGAATAAAGGTCAGTGTTGGTAAGAACTCCCTATTCTATTCTTACTCTACACCGTTCAAAGTATTTTTGATAGTGTGAGTGAGGTTTTGAAGCAGTATTTCGAGCAGTATTTGAGGTCTTGGGCAGGCCAAAACTGTGAACAAGAAAGAAGAACAAGACAGCTAATACAGGTACCAAACTATAACTACCAGAGAGAAACAAGTCGCAAGCCAATATCATCACAATGGCAGGAAAACGAAGAAACTCAGCTCTTACCATGCAAAAAGTCAAAATAAATACAATATCAAATCTTTCAGTATTTATCTCTACTCTGTTTTATTATAGCTTTTATTCTTTTTTCCACACCTCTAAAAAGTTCAGTTTTTGGGGGTCTCACAATTCAGGCATTCCCAGCTACAAATTTAGACTCATAAGTCCAGAAAATATTGGGCATCTAAAACATTTGTCTATTTCCTTTTCTTCTTGGCAGCTACACATCCTTTCAGACCCATAGCACTAAGTTGACTTATCACAGTGATAGATGGACAGAAGCAAATGTGGATTTTTATAGATCTGAAGCGAGAGTGGAGCTTAAACTCCCAAAGATGAAAGCTTTAAGTAATGTCTATCTGATGGTACCAGTTTCAGTGGTCTGCCAGGTTGTCCCAGTCTCTCCACATCTTATCACATCACATCAATAACTTTTCAAACTCCAGTTCCTGTTTTTTTCTTTACTTTTTCTTTTCTCTATGCAAGTGTGTTATATCTAATCTACTCAAAAATATCTCCTTTAGCCATTTTTGATGCACATGAGGAAGATATATGTAAGGCAGCTAAGGTGTGTTTGGGTGGTTGCTTGTGCGAATGTCTCTTTAAAAGGGGAACATACTGTCAGTGACTCGATTGAGAACAGTTTTTGTTGAAAGGACACAGAAGTAACTGATTACTGGAGGTAAAGTGCCAGCAGGTCACCCACCAGGAAAAGTGGAGAAATTGAGTGTTAGTGTTACATCCTTTTGTGTGACTTTCTGTTAAATATCTTTCTTGCTTTTTCTGACACTGAAAAATGAAGGACTTCTACTTAACAGCTGCTTTGACTGGAAATCACACAAATGAAAGAGTGGTCTCTGACTTTTGCACGACTCTTGTATTTTGCATGCACAGGAGATGTAATACTGTGCTACAATATGTTATGTATGTAGTAGAATATCTGGGACATGTCTTTAACCTGGCACAGTTTGAAAGTTATTTTTATAGCCAGAGGCAGGTGTCTGTGTGGTGATGATAGTGGGTTATATTGGGAGCAACAGGTGTAAAAACCCTGAAAAACGAGAAAACATCCAAACCATCACCTTTCTGATTTCCACACTTGTTTGACAGTCTCTGATTCCCTTTATTTCCGGTTCACCCAAAACAAACCTGTCAAACCAACAAGTTGCAGTAAGTGCACCAACTAAAGAGGTGGTTATGTACAAATGCATGCTTTTCATTGGTCCCTCCTTTTTCTCCTCCATCAAGGAAACGTTTTATTTGGTTTTAAAAGTGTAAAAGTTTACAGCTGCTCTATATATACGGTCTGTATATCCCATTAATAATGCACCAGTAGAAATGGTCTGAAATCACTTAGAATAAGGTGTTGTTCAATTTTCAAATTCCCATTTTTCCTATAAAGTTACAGTTTCAGAGACGCAAGGTTTCCTGGCAACATAAGTGCAATGACAAAACAAAGAGAGCAGAGAAAAAAAGATGACGGACATGATAGATGATTCTTTAGTTTACCGTGAAGAGATTGTGGTTACTGACAAGAATGTTGGGTAGTATCGTAATACATATAATCTGATTACAGAAACCCTTGTCATCTGTATTGCTTGTAATCGGAAGACACCTCTTATAGAAGTGCTGCAAAACGCTCTTCTCTTTTAGTGTTTTTTTAGAGACATTTTGGACATGAACAAGTTGCTTTTTATGGATTACTGTTTTTAAGCATTATATTTATGATAAAGTAACATCAGTTACTTGTGTTCACAAACTGTATGATAGCTGTGTCAATACAACTGATAACAACAGTCAGTAGTTAGCAGTTAGTTAGTAGTAAAGTAGGAGAAGAGAATATAGTTAAGTTCTAAACAAAGTACACAAAGAATGGTTTAATGTGAAATGTGCTGCTCTAGAGGAAGGTGCTGAGTCACAGTGGTGGTGATAAGAACCAGACGTCTGAGAGTTAGCGGAAAGTTATTACCTGAAATGGTTTCCAACAAGTTGCCTGATGTCAGAGACATTGTTTTACGTTAGCGGTGAAAGATTTTTGGCCTAGAATCTAAGTTTTTAAATCTATTAATGGTGAAGAGATACATGAAATGTGTTGCTAGCAAAATTAAAACTTATTTCTTTTAGATTTATGATTATATTACACAGGCAAGACCGGAAACAGGCAAGACAGGGGCCCCAGAGGGTGTTTTTATTTCTTTGTTTTTTAATGACAAACTTTTAAAAATGTTGTTTATATTTTGAAAATAAGAGTGATGTCATCTGTTGAAATAAAAAATGTTTACAGTTCACAAATTTGTGTTGGTGTCAGATTATTTAAAACATGATGATGAATGAACGCTGGTTGAAGGGGTCCCTGTGAATTTCTGAATTTTGGGGCCTAGGCCCCCAACAGACTCGCCACTGATTTTACCGTTATCAACATTACAAAACTGCCACTTTAGCATTGCAAACATTGTGACCCCTGGTTCATATCAAAACCACCGTGAAGAACCATTTCACATCAAATCACCCCAAATGACTCTGTTTACATCTCAGCATATGAGAAACTTGGAAAAGTCAGTGGAATTCCCCTATAAGGCTGTTTGTGCATAAGTTTTAAAGATTAATTAGCCAGTTTGCCAAAAACTATGAAACTACATCAATCAGGTAGATAAGAAGTAGTAATTAAAGTAACTGACGTGTAAATAGATTAGATTAGGCCAATTAAGAAATCCAATACATTACTAATTATCCACTAAATAACATATAATCTTGTCATTTGTAATCAGTATTAGATGCTATTTCTTTATTTCTATTTCTAGTTTTCTGCCCAACACTGGTAAGTAGGAAAAGAACTGACTCACTCTATTCTTCGCAGGTAGAGCTCTGAAAGGCTGATTTAGTAAACAATACGACTTAAAGAAACATTTAAACGATGTAGCAATGCAGTAACTGCTCATGGGAAAAAAGAAACATGCAAGATTTTGTGTCAAAGAATCAATAACTGCACAATGCATTCAAAAAGCAAAAAGAGATTTGAAAGTCCTTAATTATAAATTGAAAGCGCAGGCCCTCTCAGTAATAAACACTACAACTTTCTGAGACATTATAGCAGCCAAAGAGACAAAACGTCCGGTAAAGCCTAACAGTACAACATTCATAGACACAATGTGAGACATAGTCCATTGTTCAGGGAGGTACATCAAATGCAGAAGATGAAGAAGCTTTGCAGAAGTGCAAACTCCCTTCACCATCTTACACACAGACAGAAGCTGCATGCTTTAAGTTGCTATCAGTGACAGACTGTTAAGGACAGTTTTATACATAGAGCTCAACATATACAATCCAAGTACATCAATGAATTATTTCTGGACACATTAGTGACAAAATGGCACCATCTGAACAAAACCTTATCTCCATTTTTGCCATTTGTATGCTAATGCCAGCTGCCTGTTACATTGTGCCGACATTTCAAGACGACACAGTCCAACAGAAGCCATCCAAAATTTGTGATCTATTCATCTCATGCTATCATGGAGCATTCCTGATGACCATATGGATGGTGTCTCTCTAAAGTATCCTGTTTTCAGGCTTATTTGTAGCTTGCTAATGATATATTTAAATGTGTCCATCCATCTTGTATCTGGTAACCCTCTTCTTCTTTTATCGTCAACCATTCTAAGCACGACTGTCTTTTCCCCGATATCAACTGTTTATCTTTCACATCCACAAAGGACCTCACAAAGGAGTTTTCATGAAGATTCTGACATTTACTAATGGTTTCTTGTTTGGGACTCGGCCCTAGGTACGGGTAGAACCTCAGCACACTCAGAAGCACAATGTAGACTTTTTCCTAGGACCTTTCTCAAGAACAAATTTAAGGAAAAACATAGGAACATGTTGATGAACAAGGGCCATTGTTTTCTTCACAATGAGCTGCAGATTCAACTTTTCACTCTGTTCTTCATCATTCCTTATTAGGACTTTCAGATCCTGATTTTGTCAAAAATGGAATTGAAATTGAAATGAATTAGTGCTGGATTATATAAAATATATAAAATATTAAAAACGTCCTTCGCCCTTCTTCTATTTTGGAAAGTGATTTTATGCTTCATTTAAGCATCTTTTCTTGGTATAATGTTAAAACTTAAGTTAATCAAGCATTATTGTTCTTAATGCATTTTACATATAACAATACATTCTTTATACCAAAACCTGGACGAATACTGCAATTGTCACATGTACAAGTAACTACAGAGAATAACAGAAAATGGTGCAGAAATGATACCTTATACAAAAGGACAAAGGACCTTATAGCCTTATACAAAAGGACAAAGGGCCATAAAGGGTACATAAATAAAGAAATAAAAGCAATAACAATTTACACAATGTAATAAGCCAAGAAATATTTGGTGTTTGCTTCTTTAGTCTGATACTAATGTAGTTAACAAGCAGTGGACACTCAGAAATTAGCACCATGAAAACCACATGCCTAAATCGTTACACTTTCTTCAGACCGTGTCAAAATCAAACACACTTTCTTCAAATCACGTCAATTTATTAAGTAAGCTCAAATGCGCTTGCTTATGTGGTTTCCAACACTCTATGACAAAACTGACATAGACTATAAGACGGCTGCTGGTACTGCTGTCAGCTGCAAACTTTAGTCCAGTGTATAGATTACAGTATGTCATACAGTGTCAGAAACCACATAAGCAAGTCTATCTGAGGCATCCTAACAACCTGACATAGTTTGATGCAAGTGTGCAGACCGCAGTTTGCACAGTATTAACCTGATTTTAACCTTCCATTGCTCGTTAGCTATGTTAGCTACCCAGTTACACTAAAGAAGCAAACTTCAGACACACTTGGGTTAAATTTAGGGAAACTTTTGTCAATTCAAGATTTTGCCAAACAAAGTCACAATACCACGCAATGGCTGCATGCCAGCAACGGTTCCTTTTCCTCTAATTCATGACATAACAAACGGGGACTTTTTCCTAATCATAATCAGTAATCTCTAAAATCTATGCCAAACGTATGACGTGTGAGTGGGAGATTTTAGCATAAATGTCACCAGTACTGCTAACAAGCTTGCACTCTGCTGCAGACATCTTTCGTGTTGATAAAGAGGTTAAATGCGGGTTCAGAACAATAGCGAGACACAGGAAGCGCCTTCAAACCACACACACCTTTACACTACCCTGCATCACTCAGCAAAGACTGCCATACACGTCCATGATAAACCAATCAGCAGCATGCTCTGCTACAGAGACTCTTTGTAACAAAAAAGCAAAGGAAATGGTCCTTTATCTGCACTACAATGCACTCGCTTACCTAAGACAGAATCACAACACGCCATCCAAATGGTACACGTGTTAAATAGGGAACTTATTTTGAGGGAAACAATATATAATATCAACAGAAATTAAAGTAGAACATCACTGGAGGACCATAAACTGAGTTAAACTGACCTATTTGCCAACCTTGTCTTTAAGCATAAACAAATGATGAATTTGAATACTTGAGTGCATCTGCATTGTCATTTGATCAGTCTAAAACAGTGATAATGACTTATCCCATGCGAGACAACAGGGTTTCATGTTTACCCTTCTCCAGTCCAGGGGCTTCCCATTGGAATCACCAGCTCCATTCAAATTATCTTCCATTTCCATTTTATACCTGAGTCAGGTAAACCAGGGCCGCATAACAAAAGGAACTGGACCAGAATAAAAATATGGACTGGCTGAGGGGGTCTTGGAGGACTGGAATGGGAACCCACTGCTCTTAGAACTCTAATTCAACCCACAAAGTACTTGGCAATTCTGACTGTAAGAATGCTAAATGGTAAGAAATCTTAAGGTTTGTAGAACCGTGCTCATGAAGGAGGTTTTTAGGGTTATTCAGTCTCATCTAATCCCCAGCAAAAACATCAGCAAAGACTGGTTTTCTTTTGGGTGGTCTGATACGTCATTTAGAAGCTAATTCAACTTTGCTAAACACACATAGTTCAACTGTGTGCAAGCTCTGTCTTTACAGCCTATGTATAACTGTGAACTATGAACTATGCGTTTAGGAGAACAAGCCCAGCTCACCCTATCACAGTATTAACAGTGACTTAATTTCCTAATATTAGTACGGGTGGAGAGCTGGGTATTATCTAGCATCTATTCATTTGTTCAGTATAATCTTCTGAGTGGTTGGGTATTTAAGTCATTATACTTCAGTACCACAGCACTACAGACTAACCCCTTAAAAAGTCTTTAGGAATGGTTTGCAGCTACTTAATTAATGTTATTAGTTAGATAATAAACACTTCACAACGTGTTAGTAAGTAGTTATAACACATTCGTGAAAAAAGGGTTAACACTAAGCTGTTTTGACTGATAAATGTATGAATTTGTTGAAGCTTACAGGTGTAATGCTGACTAATGAAGAAGGCAAAGTAAGACCAAAATCTGGTCAATACAAAATAATGTGGCGTCACTGTCTCCAGTTTTATTTATGCTTATTAATTATTTTAAGGCGTTTCTGATCTAATTAATAACCATTAATATACTCATTTTCAACCATAAAGGTAGTCTTATTCTAAAGTTGCACCAAATCTTATATTTAACGGTATTCGTGAGGAAGAAAATCGCATTTTACCTCATTTACTCACATTTTGGTCCTAACTCTGTTTAGGGTTTAATTTCATTCTGGCGTTGAATCATAATCTGGACTGCTTTCACTCTTTCAAACTTTCACGCATTTCATTTTAGTCCAAAATTAGCACCAAAAAATACTGGGAGTTCCTCTGCAGTTCTGTGGGAACTCCATACTTGCCGGAGCTCCTGTTATTTCACAGTGGATAGTTAGTCTTAAGGATAATGATATGAAGAGAAAGAGAAATAATAACAAACGAACCAAAATAAGTTTTTCGTCTTACCATGGATATCAGAGTAGAGTTGTATTTTCACGCAACTTCCATGTCATCCTGAATCGACATAAAATACAGTGGCGCTGTTTCCTGAAGAGCGAGGCTTGCTGGCGATGGATAACCTACAATCACACAGTTAACGGCGTTATCTCTCTCCCCACTCGATATTCGGACAAGTCCCGCCCCAAACTCAACCCTGCATTGCGATTGGCTGATAGCGTCCCGGCTCGCACTCTGCGATTGGCCAATAGCCTGTGCACCGGGGCAGTGCTTCTCGGAAAGCTGGTGGGAAAACAAATGCCGCTGTTCTGCAGGGCAGGAAGTTAATGAAACTCCAGCAGCTGTCACAGGTTAGCGATGAATGGAAATACTAAGGAAGAAACTAAATTAGAGATGATGTAGGTAAGCAAGGAAAAGAGTACGCTTTAGGGTCACCTGCTTTGTGTGTGATTCTGGTAACTCTCCTAGCAAACATAGCCGCAACATTTCTGGTTTCACATTCATGTTATTTATTATTATATTTAGGTTTTTTTTTTAATTGGACTGTTATATTCAGTTCTCGGGACAAAACAACGTATATAAACGATGTTAAATATAAAAGCTCTGCTAAAAGAAAAGAATATCAGATTTGTGTTCTACACAGCTGTACTGCAGGGAGGCGAGTACGGCTGTTTGTCTCCCTCTGTCGTTCAGACCGTGAACTGCACCTATTTTAAAGGGATCCTTGCCTGTTAAGACTTATAGGCAGTGATATGGAGTTTATGTCCAGTACCAATGGAATCTGTTGTCTAAGCCATGAAAAACACTTACATTTATCCTATCATTCATCATTATTATAAATAGACTAAATCCTTTTACTAATTGGCTGCCATGTTGGCTGTCACATCAAATAGTTGCTGTCTGTCTCTCTTTCACTTTCTCTTATCCGCTGAGCGAGGAGCAGTGAACTCAATATCTCATTTGACTCTCAGCCTTTCCAGCTTTAGCTACAGTGTGATGTTACTTAGGAGAACAACTGTTGACATTGTCATTGTTTCTGAAGGACTGAGCTCAGTGTAACCATATGACATCATCACACAAGGCAGTAATCACAATATATATGGAAGGACACTTACATGCTGAAAATGTCCCCCAGTCCCCCCAGCAGAGTTGGACATGTACACTGTACCAGTCAGGGTTCTCTTGCAGTACATTACCAAGAAAGCTGACATTCACTGTGTTTTCTTTTCTGAGGAACACTTTTAAGAAAAGTTATTGGTGAATGAGGCCCATGTTTTTTTTATTACATTGTGTATTGTTAAGTAAAATCACAAGGGCTCACTTTTGTTTGCTTATTTTAAATCTATATGTATTTTCAGACACTGAACACTATGTATGGAAATGTTAACTAAACTAAAAGGTTAAAAAGCTGATTATTATGCATATAAAATGTACTTTTTTTATAGATTCATTTTTTTCTTTAAAAAATACATTCTGCATGCTCACAGAATATGTACAGTAGAAAGTAGTTTCATTTCACCGCTTTCTAATTTGCAGCATAGTTTGTCTTCACTGTGAAGAGAGAGCTAAACTATTCACTCACTAAACACTTCATTAGAAACACCTCCCTGTTTCTACACTCACTGGGCTTCATCCACCAGTCGCTTATCTTAAATTCAGTGAGCAGTGATGCCCTCTGTGAGTCATCCTGTTAGCGCCAGCACCATTGGCAGACGGCTGCACAACGCAGGACTACACGCATGCAGGCTGTTACGACGACTCCCCCTAACACAATGCCAACGTCGCTGAAGACTGCAATGGTGTCGTGCCAGATTGTCATGGAGTGACTCAGAATGGCAGCGGGTCATCTTCAGTGATTCAGTCCCGCTTTTGTCTTGGTGAAGAAGACCAACAAATCCGTGTGTAGGCACCATGTTCAGTGTATCATAAATGTATCTAAATGTATCATAATTTATTGTTCCTGGTAACCTTTATCTTCCTTCCCAATCGCATTGCAATCTGATACTTCCTTCTAGATGCAACTATTCTTTTAACGATAAGTGTACTTTAACTACACAAACATTAGAAACCTTTAAATACTGTCACAGACATTCAAGTGACTTTGTATGTAGCATCTTTAGAGTGAATCCTTCAGTAAAGCCTAACTTCAGTTCAAGACTTTTAGCTCAGACTGTGTTAAAAAAATAAAAAAACGTTGTACTTCAGACACATGCAGTTTGTAACAGCACATTTAATTTTACTGCATGTTAAATTTGTAACTACAAACATGCGTTCAATTGTAAGATCCTTCTGGTGTGGGTTTTACTCTTCGAGTGATGCACACAAAACTGTGTATTTGAGAATCTGCCAAACAGAATTTATGATCTTCAGATGTAGTATGTAACACTAGATCTATTTACTTACAGCCTTCAAATTATACAACCAGGACAGTTCACCACTCGAAAAGTGCTGTCACCTTGCTAAAAATTAAAATCTCAACATCTGTTGTGCCATTGACAAAGATATGATGTGCACTCTACAACTGAAAAATAAAAAAGGTAACAGAAACAGGCACGTGAAACAGAACGTTTAACCATAAACAGTTCATTATAGCTCAAATGCAAACAGGTATGCAAGGTGGGATTTCACTTTTCAAAACTGTTCATCTAGGCCAGCATCATTCTAGTACTGCCTTACAACAACAGTCATTTGTGAAGCTACAGTTCATAAAATAAGATACAGAGGATACGGAGGTATTTTCATAAATCGTAGTGAGTCTCTTGCAGGGTGGTTAAGGTAACATGAATCTCAAACAGCCTATCCTATAACACAAACACAAAGCACTTTAACAAAAGGCCTTTTCTTAGGCCCCATTCTTCTATTTTATGAACTATAGGACACTGGACACTTGAATCAGCTGAGCCATTGAGTGTGGTCTCACATCCCCCCCCCCCCCCCCCCCCCCCCCCAGGGACAACGGAAAAAACCCACATCTGACATTATCCCACATTACTGTTGTGGAGCACCCTCTTATCAGTTGGACGGGCTTAAAAGCTAAAATCATGCAGTTTCTCTAAATCGGTTGGCATCGACTCAAAAAAATAATTACAAAAAATGTATATTCACATACGAAAATCACACAGAGCAGTTCTTCTTCTCCCCTTTTAAAAGCCAGATGAATGTACATGCTCTTTATTAAAATTTTGTCCAACTTCCCTGCAGTCAGACAAACTTAACAGGGGAGCTTTTTTCTTTTTGGGAAAAATTCTAAATAAAAAATAAGCAAGCGTTTCAAAGAGATAGAGGATGAACTCTGAAAAGCTGAAGGAGAAAAATAAAAGAGACAGACAGTACAGGCCAAAATTCGGAAACAAAAATAAAAATTATAAAATAAAAGAACATTGTGAATTAAATCACAAATAACAAGCTAACAGACTACAAGACAGTTCCTGGATTGCACCGTTCATCACAAAGGCCATGACAGACAGGCAACGTTCTGAGGCAAGCAAATTTAACAGTAGATATTGCCAGTAGTCTCCTTTAAAAAATAAGAAATACACAAAACATAAATATCCACAATGTACTACATCTAATAGGACTCGGTGAATGGACTTTACACCATTGGCTCTATACACCAGCTCTTCTGTAGGCAATAGTTTGCACATTTCATGTTTCCAGTGCGTCACAGCCTGAAGTGTTCAGCCACACACTTTGTTCTTCAACGTAAGAGCTTAAAGAAGATTCTAATCATCACGAAGAGGTTTCAGAATATTTCCAGTGAAGGAAATGTAATGCCACTCTCGGAAAAACAAACAATGCTAAAAATCTGTTTAATACTTGTGTGTCCGATTCACTAAAGAATAGCCTGGGCTGAGTGTTTCAGAAGTATTGTTGTCACAAGAACATTGTATGATTAAAGGCTTTTCCCCAGTGTTGTGTAGCAAATTAGCATCATTTGGGTGTAGTTAAAGAAGAAAAAAAAAAACACCTTAAAACCCTTATTTATGCCAACTAAAGTCTAAACACCTGACAACATTAAAAAATCTAACTACAGCATGATTTGTGTGGGCCTGTATAATGACGTAAAACCAACCGCCAAACACTGATTACCTAAAAAAAAAAAAAAATAATAATAATAATAATAAGTACCAACTATAACAGAAGAGCATGGTAAACAGACATCACACATTCAAAAATGTTTCCTCCTATGATAAAACCATGATATGCCTTGCTCAGAACTTCTACAAAAATAAATACATGAAAATATTTACAAAATAGAAGTATTATTCCAATTTTGGAAACTTTTCATGAACAAACCATAACGCATCTCATCCCAGTGTGTGGAAGCTACTGAAGGATTCCAACTTCCAAAGTCCTTGCCGTTTTTATGAGAGGACTCGGACAGCGACAATCACATCTTTAATTTATAAATAGCATTATGACAGAGGACACTGAAATTATGTTGAAATTTCTTGTGCAAATCAAAAACCTTGATTTCTCTTTTTTACTAAGCTACTGTTGGCCTTAAAGTTACCCCAGCATGGTTCAAAAACCTTTGCACATCCCATTACTGAGTAAAAAAAAGAGAAATAAATAAAGAAATGGCCCAGAAAATCTATTAAACAAGTACATGAAAGGAAACACTCTCCTCTTCGGTTTCAATACTTCAGTTCTTCACCAAACACAGTCTCCTTTCATGGTTAAACAGGTTCCGTCCTCAGGTTCAGGTTTCATTTAGAATTAAACAGGTTTGTTCAGTTCTAAGCTTATACAACATACTGGTTAGAACCGTAGTTCATCGTGTAGGCCTGTCTGCTGTACTGAAAGTGGTCGCTGAGAACGTTACTCCGGCCATACTGAAAGTCTGAGCCTTTGGAAGGATTGAAGGATGCCGAGCCATTGGACAGGGGTTTGTCAAATGAAACCATGTCCTGTGCAGAGACCGGCAGCAGTTTCTTCTTGGTCTCCTGGTTGGCATCATATTTTGCCTGGTGGACAGGAGAAAGAAAAATGTAGGTCAATGAATTAACATGGAGGAAAGATACTTAAAGCCTCACTGTATTTCAGAATATATTGACTAATCAACAAGATAGTGAACTCACATCTGCTAAAGCACTAAAATGATAATTGACAAAATAAGTCTTTACCTTATTGTAAAGAAAGACACCCAGGATGGCAGTCATCATCCCCAAGATGTTAGAGGGGCTGACTGGGTTTCTAAGCATCAGTAAAGATATGCTGATTACCATGATCCTCTTGGTAGCATTAGCGACCGCATAACTGAGCGGGCTGACTAGGTTTAATATACTGAAGGCAATCATGTTTTGTGCAAAGTTGCAGAAGCCACTGATGACGAGGAGCATCAATGTTCCAGTCCAATTGGAAATCTCTGACTGTGAACAAAGAAGACAAAGGGGAAAAAATAAATAAAAATAAAATATCACAATAATAGATTTCCATAACCTTTCTTTAACTCTCAAGTAATTTGGAGACACTTAGTTAACTGACTCTTTAGTTTACCTCTAAATAATACAAAAGGCTTGAAGGTAATTATCTGTTTGTGCTACATGCAATTCTACAGTTTAGCTGACTGTCTAAAAAAGTACACAGACATATTTTTGTTTTTTCATAAACTCTTCCTGACCAGGTAGCAGAGTTGAGACAACAGTCTGGTACAAGAACAGGTGGTAGTATCAGCACCGTAACAACATACCCAACAGAGCACAGACTGCATTCAGAAACTGTTCTCCTATCTGAAGCACAGATCTTTTTTTTTTCTTACCATTTAACAATAAACATACAGTGATGCTTGAAAATTCAGGAACCCTTTAGAATCTTCTATATTTCTGCATAAATTTGACCTAAAACGTCACCAGAAGCCCTAAAAGTAGATAATGAGTACCAAATTAAACAAATGAGACAAAAATTAAGACTTTGTCATTTATTGAGGAAATCACCCAATATTACACATTTGTGAGTGACAAAAGGAGAAGAGCCTTATTAGCAGATAATTCAAAAGTGAAACTAGAATCAGGCGTTTTCAATCACTGGGATGACAACCAGTTGTGAGTGGGCACCGTATTTTATTTAAAGAACAGGGATCTATCAAAGTCTGATCTTCAGAACACATGTTTGCGGAAGTGCATCATGCCACAAACAAAGGAGATATCTAAGGACCTCATAAGAAGAGTAGTTGATGCTCATCAGGCTGGAAAAGTTGGAGTTCATCACTCCACAGTCTGACAGATGACATACAAAAGTGGATGTGCAGGACAAATCAACAGTTCCCGGAAACGCTTAGTTTCAGTTATTGCTGCACAAGGGGTCACACCAGATACTGAAAGCAAAGGTTCACATACTTTTGCCACTTCCAGATATGTAATACTCAATCATTTCCCCTCAATATATACATTTCTAAGTGTAATTTTTGTCTCAATTTGGTTCTCTTTATCTACTTTTAGAACTTCATCTGATGAAAGTTTAGCTCACATTTAAGCAGAAACACAGGAAATAGAGTTAACAAACTTTCGAGCATGATTGTATTTTATCGTTAATTAAGCAGAAGCTGGCTTTTATTCTCCCTAAATTGTGAAATAAAAAAGTAGGCTGTAAGGCAGAGTGGAATCTTCTACTAAGAACACTTCAGTCTCCTGCTTCATTCAGAACTGGTGGCTAACAAGCTGTCAGATGTTTCAAAATATTCCTGTGCACATAAATACCTAATTAAAGCCATCCATGGTCAGTAATGGCAGACCTATCCCTTTTCAGTGCATTTGGTAACTTGGCTAAAGTTGGGGGCCAAAACTGAGGTGAAGTGAGCCCAGCACAGTTTTCCTATGTGCTCTAAAGAAATCAACTAGCAGTAGGAGTATGCACGTCTTGTGTCTAATTGTCAGACAGAAGTACCCAGAAATAACATGCACACTATAATGACCACTCTAAGTGCTGTATCAGTCTAGAGTGCAGTTTTTAACGGCTCAGAGCAATTAGAGAATCGGTTTAAACACCTCTACATATTTCAGCTTGTTGCCAATCCCCAACTCTCCACAGAATGCTTATCACGTTCAAATAGTACTCTAGTCTGACTGCAGCCTGACCATTTTCATCTCTTTAACAATCAAAATGATCCACGACTTTTCCTGCTTTGGTGTAGACATGTAATTCCACTAATGTATATACTTACCAAGTCTCCCTCGACTAGAAATGTAGACAGGTCCACTAAAATCCATGTGGGAAGCATGAACAAAACTGCATTAAAGCCAAGTATGTTGAGAAGACGCAGGTGGTGTACTCTGGTGTCACGCAAAACCTGAAACATTCATGCAGTACATTCAACAACCTTGAACTGGTTCAATTAACCTGATACACTGATATAACACCACATAAAATGATTCTAGAAACACCAACACAATGTTCACCCAGATTTAACAAATTTGTTTCTTTGCTGCAATTTATAATAATAATGCTTTTTACTTTGTTTAGGCCCTCTCATTGTCAGATCCATCATCACTTTACAACTACCTAAGTAGTCATAAAAAAAAAAAGATCCATGAAAAAAGAAGAAAAATAATGTTATACAGCGTGATAAATAGCTAACTAATCATCAACTGATTAGTGAGGTGACCTCATATACTTATAGCCAACAGACCACACCCCTAATGTGCAGAATATATCATGCTGACACCAGGATACAGGTACAAAAAGACTTGAATGAGAAAAGTCCTTCTTGATTACAGAGCACACTGGGGTGTGGTGTTGATTTGAACTGATTTCCTATGTACTTTTTAAATCACGTATTATGTATCATGGTATTCGCCTTCTACTGTCATTGTTGGTTTTGTTTAGTCATGCATGAAAATTCTCTTGAGGGTGTTCATTCAGTGCCCTGCCACATATATATTAGTAACTATAGGCACCTGCCAGAACTGCATAGTGAATGGGTACAGATCAGTTGCAGTTTCATGAGTTTGAATGTGTACATGTTTGAATGTATGTATTTTAGTGCCACATTTAATTCCCAACTCCTTTTTTGTATTTATCATTCTGTTCTGTTGGTTCATCTCCTGGACTGTTTTGCTGTTGCTCACTTTCAAGCTGTATTGTTTAATTTCACACCAAAAGCATCTAAAAAAAAGAGGTACAGTGCCTAAAAAAAATGAAACTTATTTTGTATGGTGATAGATAGACTATGAATGAATGTACCAAGAAGTTCTGCAAATGTTTTATAGGGAACTCAGTACTCAGTGGTTTCTGTTGTGAGCTCAAATTGTAGTTCCTTTACTGTCACATTTTTCATTAGTCATTGTAACAACACTTTTAGATTAGGCTGTGCTACCGGTCTCTACAACTAGCTGATATTGCAAACCCACTGCATTCAAGACAATTACCTTTTTGGAGAATATGTTTTGTAGAGAAAAGCAAAGTGTAGCTGCCAGAGCACTGATTAGTCCCGAGACGTCAAAGGAGAGTTCAGTGACTGTGGCCAACAAGACACCGCCTATGATTGGTATTAGAGACACATAGACCTAAAAAGACAAAACAGGGCACAAAATGTTTTTTGAATTAAAAAAAGTATGTATGTATGTATGTATGTATGTATGTATGTATGTATGTATGTATGTATATGTGTGCAGAATAAGCACATTAAAGCTAGAACACTCTAAACATAATTCACTTTTAAAACACTTACTTTTGTGGTTTGCTTCTCCTTCATAATTATCCGTGATAACAACACAACCCATATTGGCATGGTGGCTTTCACTGTGAAAACGGGTAATGGGGAAGGAGTTAGGGCATTTCTAATTTTCACTGAAGAGTCACAACAGCCATCACAGTCTCTCATGACACAGTGAAACCCAGACTATAAGACTATTTTATCAAATATCAATCTGGGTCCTGGCAATTTCACTACATATCAAATTCAATAGCAACCTGTGTGAGCACACCTAGAGACCAACACCTTCTTTCTGATAAACCTGCCATCTGTGATAAACCAGCCAGCGCCTAGTCAGCACAATGGAGAGCCATTCTTAAGATTTTCTACATTTTTTAAAACCATTCCTGCAGCGCTGGGCCACTTATGGTCTATTAGGACTGTGTATACGCAAGCACCTGACCATACAACACTTACCATGAAACAGGGGTTACAATTCAAAATGCTGTGATATATATTGCGATTTCTAAATTACATTTTAGGAAAACGGTCATAATATATTGAAATAAATAAAAATAACACACCCCCCCATTCACACTACCATTTGCATAGGTTTGTTAATGCTACTGGCAGCAGTGCACCCTTACAGTACTTGGTTACACTGAACTGGAAGTGTCTAACGGCTGAAGGTGATTACAACACTAGCGGCTGAGGGTTTAAACACAACACAAAATTGCCATCTGCTAATACTGAAGCATACTGTCACTTTCATACACCCCCTATTGTAATTAATATTTTTGGCCATCTATCAGATAGATGTTGAGCATTATATCCAATACATAGTACCCACAAAACAGCAATGTACCCATCGTCAAGTATTAGTTTTCTTTTTTAAATTCTATTTGTGCACTTCACTCAAATAAATACTCAATTTTCCTTCTATAAATCTGATTTCTATATGGTTAACATTTTCTCTGTGGGGTTCCTTAACTTAAAGGGACCTCCACTCTGAATACATAAAGGCCCCAATATAGAGTACATGTCCAACACTATTCAAATATGTTTTATAAACTTTATTTATTATTAAAATAGACTACATCCTTTTACAAGAAGGCTGCCATTTTGTTGTTGTATCAAATGATTGCTGTCTCTCTCTTGCTCTCTCTCTCCGGTCCGCTGAGCGAGGAATAGCGAGCTAAATATCTAATTTAACTTAACATAATTCATCATTTCCAGCTTTAGCTAGAGCATGATATTACATGCAAACAACTTTATAGATTCTTATTTCCATAGGACTCAGTTCAGCACAACCATGACATCATCACAGTGCGACAATGGTGGCCTACCAGTACAGAAATCTCTCTTTTTTATTTATTTATTTTAATTCTTAAGAAACAACACATTTCAATTTGGTTTATAGGTCATATTTAAATAGTATTGGGGTTGTATACTATTTTAAGGCATAGACGTTTTAACAGTAAGGGTTCCCTTTAAAGACAAGCAAAAAACAGAAACTGAAAAAATCCAAACAAGCCACGTTAGCTACACTTGTAAGGCGTGATATTAGCACTGAGCAAAAACGTTAGTACTTATGAAGCATGAGCTGATTAACGTTTAAATAACGTATTTAAATATCATTTACAATCCAACAATATACTCATCTCGCAAACGTTGTGAGAATAGAAATGTGTTTAGTTTAACAGCAGAGCTGAACAAGAAAGAAATGAGCTGAGCGGGTTATTTAGGTTCAGTTTAATTTCAGATAATGAAATCAGGCCCCAAGTGTTCTGGCTACGTAGCTAACCAGACCGGAACTTGAGGACTTTCTTCAGGTTTAGCTATGCTAAGCTAACGCTGAGTGCCGGAGTTGAATCCTGACAGCTGGCTTTATTCCACACAGGTTTGGGTTCGTAAAAAACAATAGAACACAAACTGAACGAGTCCTCAGCAGGAGCTGAAATAACTCTGAGTGCTTTAGCCCCTTTCATTTAAGGCTAAATTCAAGTAGAGACTGTCAGTGAGCCGGTCTAAATTGGTAACTAGCTGTCTCCAATTGACGTCGCCAGGCAGGCTGGATGGCTGGCTAGCCATATGCTAACAGAGACAGATTCATGTTGACTGACGGGTCTGAAGGGAAAATGGGGAATTTAAAAACTTACCAGTGTGAGCGTATGACACGGGCACCTTCCATATGCTGAAATGAGCCGACACAGACGCGAAGTATTTCCCGAAAGCTAAAGGAAGGATGTACCATCGGTAGTATCTCCCAGGTACTTCAGATTTAGGGACTCCCCAAGCTCGCAGCAGCGGCGGTAGAAAGATGACGATAGAGAAAATGTGGAAGAGAGATACGGTGACCGGGTAAGGGAAACCGTTCAGGATGATTTTGTTAACGACGTTGCCACCAGAGCTGACGGTGTACCAGCATATGCAAAGAAGAGCGATCCGCATCCCCTCCTTCACAGCCGGACGCTCCACCGCAGCCATCTTCCCCAGTGTCGGCTTACCGGCGGCAACAGCTTCATACGTGGAGCTCAAACTTCGTAATGCAGTGGGAGGGAGAGAGGGAGGGAGAAGGGTGCATTCAAGACACTCGTCTGTTACGAAAGGTTCAACCTTAAGGCTGCTAATTATATTCAGTTCTGGAAATGTAAACAAATCAGAGTGGTTTGATGTGAAGTGGCTTATTGTGGAGGAATTTACAGACTCAGATTCTATACGCCCATAACGGCGGTGAAGGGAACCGGGGGTCCCAATATCCACAACACAAATATAGCCTTTTATTTACTATACAAAACAACTGGTTGTGTTTTTTTTGTGTGTGTGTAATTATGTGAATGATAAAATAGTCATCAAACAAATAAGTTTTTTTGAGGGTCTAGTTTGTCTTGGCATGTACTCCTCCACCACAAAGTCATGCTTCAAATACATTTGGCCTTGTTCCGACTGGCAGCACAAATCCCATTTTTGACATATTCAAGTTGTTTTTTGACAGTTTGGGTAGTAAAAAACACAAAATCCAGTTTTTGCTAATCAGATCCGAAAGACATTTGGAGGTGGTTTGAAATGCAATTCCATTTGGATCTTCACAGATGGTCTGGACGCTCTGGCCATTCAAATCAAATCTCAGACTGTCTTTTGCATCACTCACAGCACAACAAATAACATCAAATCTAGAGTGCTGGGATTGGCCATACATGACGCCTACATTGTTAACACAGCAGCCCATACAGATAGGTTGGTGATGTCTGGGGATACAAGTCTGAGCTGATCACCTACAAATAACAGTGCAGACAGTCATCTCAAAAGATCTGATTTGAGAAACAAATCCGATTTGCTTGCAGCCTAAACAAAGCCTTAAAAGCAAACCTTATCAATAAACTATCCTAATACAATGCGTCAGACATCACGCAGTGCATTCATAACCATTTCATGTATTTTTCTGTCTGGGAGCTTTTAGAGGTGGACGTCTGGGTCCTGTCGACACCACTGTTAACAGTTCTGACTCGGCAGGTTTTATTAGAACAGAGCATTTCAGCCCAAACCCCTCTGAACGGCTCTGATTACATCTTAACCATTTAACTATATAGAATTGCTTGAAAAAGTGGTGGAACTCCCCTTTAACAAAATAAAAGCCACATTCAAACTCTAATTTTAGGGACATGTCAATTTTATTGACAAAAACAAAACAGATTATTTGGGTAAATCCTGTTATTCCGTCAGTATGGTTGTAAGTAAAGTAAAATGTACTTGATTTGAAATCACCTTGCCGAGAACAAATGATACACACACAGCACAGACAATTTTAATAGAAATGACATTCATATTATAACCCATTCAAAGAAAACAGGCCTATAAAACGTACAGAACTCTTACTTTTCTGTGGATGGTCTGTTCAAAAACCTGCACTAAACTGACTTTGATTGCACTCTCAATTTGGTGTCCCTGCTTGGCCACTTTTATTGCTGCTAGCAGCTATTCTGTAACAAACAGTCAAAGAACGAAGGTAAACTTCTTTTAAAGAGTAAAGTGAGATTTGCTTAAATCATATGTTTAAAAGGTATGTCTTCTTTTCAGTCACCACCATCCTTTGTAGCCATCTGCATACCACACCTACCTGCATACCATTCCCTATTATTAAATTAATAGCCTACAATAGATTTTGACATCCAAAATAAACACAAAAGTCGGAATAAATACACATAATATTAGAAAACAATTTATACATTGGCATAAACCAGGACTAGACGTAAAGTATCTTTTTTTTTTTTTAACAACCCATTATTACCTGTTGTTAGGTACCTCTTTTAAACAACCCAAAGCAAACACAAAAAAGGTCAGAATAAATAAATACAAAACATTAGAAAACAGTTAATACTTAACCATAAATCTGGACCAGGCAAAAAGGCGGTGTTTGATCCTGAGAAGCACTTTTTATTATGGAAGTGGTTTTAGTCTATGCAAACATATGGCAAAATGTTAAGTTTACTTCCATCCCCATATGGATCCAAGGATATGCAGTCAGTCCAGTCATACCAGTTGCCCCTACTGTCGTAACAGCCATTAACCCCTGACCAGTGCTCATTGTGTATTTTGCTGAGGTCTCCCGGTGTGATGTTTCGCCCTATTCCTGGAATGTCCGTCTCAGAGATGCTTGGCACCTGAAGACAGACTTTGTTGGAGTCCGTCATATGGTCTTCTTCACGTTTCAAGTACTCAGTCATGAAAGAGTTTGAGCTTGGGGTTTGATTTCCAGACGTTTTTAGCAAGTTATTTTGAAGGTTTAGGTAGTATTTCACTATTTCATTTTGGGATAAATCTTTCCAGTTTGTCTTGGGCAAAGCACTGGGTGATGAAGCAGGATGGCTTTGCTTCAGGTTGTCTGATTCACTAACATCCACCAGTGAACTGTGCCGCTCCTCGATCTGGTTGGCACTTGAAGCTCTAATTTGTTGTGTGAAGGGATCAAAGGTTAATTTGCGATTTTTCACTCGAGTCGGTTTACTGTCCTCTGCTGAACGTCCTTCCTGACTGCCAGCTTCATCTTTTGACTGATGCTTCCTCCTCTTTGCCTCAGACGGTTTAACATCTTTTTCAGTTTCCACGTTGGTGACTTCGCTGAGTAAGCCTGAATGAAGACGCTTTAAGCCTCTGGACTTTTGTGGCAAGCTGTTCGCTTGCTCAAGAGTTCTCTCATTGTTTTCAAAGGGTTCGTTATCTTGATATTGTGGCAAGGCCTCTTTTGGTTGTTGACTCTCAGTGTGCATACCGTGGACGGAAGAGTTTAATGGCAGTGCAGAAAAGGGTTCAGAGTCATAGCCAGTAAATGATGTTGGCCACTTGGTCGTAACTGATTGCTTTACTGTTCTAGGACTAGGAGGGGTGCAGTGGCTTTGGAGTTTTTGCTGCTCTTTCTTTGTAGCAGCTCTGTCCCTCTGTCCATGTTGCTGTAATACTGAAGTTCTAAGGATCGTGGAAGCATTAGGCTGTTTGTTAAGCTCAGGAGATGTGAGATGAGGCTTGGTGGTACCTGCCTTAATTGGAAGAGCTACACCAGAAAAAGTATCTGGACCCCCAACATTTCCACCAGCTGATGACAGTGCAGAGATCTGACCATAGACTGAAGCTTTTGAGACCTTTATCTTGGGGCTCTCTTCTGCTTTCTGCTCACTCTTGTGACTAATGGCAGGTAACTTGTCAGTGTTTGAAGAGTGACTAGGGTGTAAAACAGGCTTCTTGTCTGTATCTGTAGCAGTCTGGACAGATCTAGCAGTAGGAAACGCTGGAGTTTGGTTGCATCCATTACCAGTGCTTGAAACTTCTTTTGGCAATTTTTCATTTTGCTGTGGCTCAATCAGCTTCTGCCAGTTACGCAGAAGCTTCTTCGCACGCTTAGCCAGATCGTCATCCCTGGTCCTCTTTCTCAAGTCATTAATCAGCTTCCCAAGCCGTGTTTCCTTGAACACAAAAGCACATGCTGTTAATTTATCTAGAACTCATCTGTTACACTAGACTTCTAGTCAATAAATCACCCACATTTTTGACAGATAATTTCATGAAATTTGAAATTTAATGGACTGATATTTTCAAAAACACGATCTGCTTTCCAAATGTGTTTCGGAACTTTTAAGAACAATTAAATTCAGATTTTAAGTAAGTGCATTGTTGGTAAAGGATAAAGGATCAGGGTTCTCAATTATTTTTTAATTATTAATTATTATTTTCCTGGTTAAATAAAGGTAAATAAAATAAATGTATCACTGGAGATTTGCCAGTTAACCTGAATAGTACCATATATGATTTCTAATTTGCTACGCTACTTAAAGGTGAATTGCCACATGTGACATTTTAAAGGCAAAGATGGTGATTTACATTCTGTAAGGATTAAATGCTACCACTAAACAGAAATCAATTCCAGGAAATGGGGCCATATTGTGATTTCACCTTCCAGAACCATGGTACAACACCGTGGACATTTGTAGCATGGTTTCAGTCTTGGTTTCAGAATTGCTAGACCCCCAGATTCAAAATGAATAGGCTAATAATTATAATCCCTTGGCTAAAAGGCACACATAGCATCGAATGCTGTATTTTGCAAGCTTTTATTTTGCTCCAATTCAGTACTGGTGTTAGAGTATGATTTTAAAACCCGTTTGAAAAATCATAATTTTTTTTGTTGTTTTGGTTGAAGCTCGGATCAGGAATAAACATGTCTACACCAAGAACAAAAAGAAAGTCAGCCACTGTTATGGCTTCTTTCGTCTTCTATGCATTCAGTCATCAACAAGGCTAAACGATAAATCGTTTTTAAATCTAACTTTAAAAGAGAGCAATTTTCAAACTGTAAGAGATTTTTATTCAAAACCTACAACATCAATAGTATCATCATCAAGTTTTAAGTAGAGAAACTTAACCCAACAACACAGAGTCTGGAACTGCCTATAGATGTATTAGACCAATCAAAAGCAACCAAATTATCCTATTCTGTGTCAACAAAACCACATCTAACTGGCGCACCGTGTTCAGCATTCAGGCCCAGAAAAATGTAGATTTTTGGCCAAAACACAGACCTGGACTTTAATATATAGACAATAATTATGATCCACAGCCACAATATTGCCATAAAAAAAGAAAAAAAAAAAAAGAAAAAACATCACAATTAGATCTTCCTTGAATCATTCAACCATCAGCTGGAAGTCTCTCAGCAAGACAGCAAAAAAAAAACCTTGTAAGATCGATGTTCTGTACAATATACACCAGGAATATTGAGATATCTAAGAAAGAAAACTAGTGGAGAACACTAGATAATAATACTTGTTTTTTGATAACCCCCCCCGACCCCCACCCAAGGATTCATGTATATCTGCACAGCTAAACTATAATATTATGCCGTAATGATGACAACTAGTACAGCTGACAACATAACAATACCTTTTTTAGGAGTAAGTAATACATAATTGTATGTTACAGTGAACCTGCTTCTTTGCACATGTTTGCACATATTTGACATGAAGCATGAAGAAAACAACTTTAAATTTAGTAACCACCTAAACATTTCTTACCTCAAGTGCCTCCTTGGTAATGGGGTATTTCTCTAGGTTGGATATTACATCCAACACAGCCACCATGTTGTGGATCTGCTAAACAATAGCAATGGAATTATATCACAACAGCGTATGTTGCCATTTATCACACAAAACTACTGCATCTTCTACTATACAGTTCAGAACAGAGATAGCACTTAATCTAACCTTGAGTCAAACAAACCAAATTTCAGACCTTGTAACAAAAGGATAAAGCCCTAAATAGGCTTTTCTTTAAGGCTTTTAAATTAGAGTTTGACCCATATAAATAGGCCCATCATGAAAAAAAAAGAACCTGAAATGCTGAAACCTGACCAGGATGGACAAGTCATAGTGTCACTTCCACCACCAATCTGATATGAATCATCTGGCAAAACTTACAAATGACTTTAACCTTTACAGCAGAGCTTTACTTTCCAGATCTGTCATTTTACCCTGGCTCAGTTTTTTTTTTTAAACTTAAGGCCATTTATCATAGGAAATTATCTTGATAGGTCTGTTACAAATTTGTAGACACACTTGAAGCTTCCTGAGGCTGAGGAAATCAGCCCCAGCTATGAAAGTTGAAGGGGTTTCGTCATATTTAAATAACCCCCCCATAAGTGCACCTGCAAATTATTATTACAAACCTTTCAGGTTTCTGTTCAGCACTCTGCTACAAACATGCAAATCGGAGTCTTACATTCCAGTAATAAAACGACTTGTGAGAGAAGTATGCAAATGCTAATCTCAGGATTATAAACTTTGACTCAAACTGTATTAGATTAGGTCTGCTCTGTATTTTAGCGTGCTATTCATCCAGAAAGATAAACATTCAGAAAATGTTCATAGTGTAGATATAAGATACTCAAGTCATATCACTCTTCTTATTGATCTTGTATTACAAAAAAAAAAACCCACATAAATCCATATTTGGGACATTTTTCTTTCTTTGTTCTTTCTTCTGTATTGCACTTCTTATTTTATCTTGGTAATAGTATCACACAACACTTCATCCTCTCTACTTAATGTCTCAGACTAGTGCTTCTTGTACTCCACTTTATATGCCTTAACTTAGTCTGCCTCTACATCCAGACTGCTGCACTTTGATATACATATACAACTCTGCATGAAGTTTACAGGTATGCAAGGTGGGATGTGTGTGTGTGTGTGTGTGTGTGTGTGTGTGTTAGGAATGTGCGTTTTGTACTTTGTGAAATGTTGTCAAGCACTGCACTGTGAGCTACTGCAACTCAAAACAAATTCCTTGTAATGTGTGAACATACTTGGTCAACAGAGCTTGATTTTGATTCTTAAGTCTTTTCAAAACACACTCTACGGGTGGGATTTCACAAAGTAGGATTTCTCAGTTTCGCTAAGGGGCATGCTTATCTGACAACCCTCAACTTCAGGCCTAAATCACCTAGCTAACTGAGAAATCCTGCTTTGTGAAATACCCCTCTGGTCATATATTCCTTGTGACCTGCATTTGACAGTGGACTAGTCAGTGGAGTACACAGACCTGTCTCTAAAGTATCTGCTTTGATATGCATTCCTCTTTAAATCACCCTGTTACATGAAGGACGTTGAAGCAAGTTCGCTGTGCCACATGGAGAGTTCACATGAGAGCAGCCTGAGAATGTACAGTACGTGTGTTAATGTCATAGAGCCCCAGGTAATACAGCCTAACACTACACAATGGACAGACCTGTCTGGACTTCCAGCCCTGTCTGTTTTGATCAGAGCAAGTATTTAGCTTACCGTGGCGAATATGAGATCATGTCTATGTGTTTTGATCATGTAACTATAACGTCTATAACCGCTAATACTACACAAAGCTCTTCTATACCGAGACTGCTTGGCTTCGTAACGGTAGCTGCTGCTTCTACGGAAATGCTAGCTGCACTGCCGAGACATTAGACTAAACAAACGTCCGTATGTACAGAGACTAGCTAGCGCTTCTTTCTTAGCTGAGAGGAAGCGTCACGCTGCGGCTAACGCTGAGCTCTGTTCCAGGTTGACCTGAACTGCTCTTTTGTTACTTACATTACTCTGTCCATCTATAGCTTGGAGCAGCCTGTCTCTCAGTTGCTGCGGGGTGCTCGGTGCTGTTGTCATGGCCGTAGCGGGAGGCAGTATTTCTCCAGCGGGTAAGACCTCCAGCAGACTAGAATAAGCCGCCGGCGAGACATCAGAGTAAACGCTACATAACGGACCCTCTGCTCGCTCGACTGTCAGACGTGGACACGGTGAACTCCGAGGGGCTGAAGAGGACAGAGCTGCTGTGCTGTCGGCGACCACCACGCACACACAGGGCCGCTACGAGCAGTCCTTTCACCGTCACGTGACCGGTGTCAACTAATCACGGTGAAGCGTCGCACGCACGACGGGAAAATTCAGCCCTGAAGTGAGCAAAGTGCTGCGTACAAACCTCAGTACCACCCTGCTGAACAGTATGTGGGAACTAGCGCGCCGCCATAGGAAGAGTCTTTAGGTCAGCGGGTGTAGTACAGAGTGTATGTGGTTTGGAACGCAGCTAAGGGAGTTCTAGAAACAGCGTTGCTATGGTAGCCGTGCTTCCAATAGGAACCCGCGGCATTGTGACAAATTACGACATGCCGGAAATTCGGATTGATACGTTTTTAAATTGGATATGTAGAAATATAGACATATATAGTATATATAATTTATATAAACATATATAATATAATAAAAAAGGACTTTATCAGTCAAATTTTCCATATACAAAATCTAGACTTACATGTAAAATAAAGATTTTATTTACACGCAAAAAAATTGAAAAAAAAAAATCGAATTAGTAGTTAAAAATAAAAAAGTTTAATTTGTAATCTCTTCCAATTCTAAAAATAATAACTTAAATGTACTTTTAATTAATCATTTTTAATAATTCATTATTTTTAATTAATAGAAAAACAAGGTTTAAAAAAAAGGTTTAACTTGAAATCACTTTAAATGTGTAATTCTATTTATACATTGGACGTGATTATTACAAATTAAGGCTTTTGACTACTTTTTATTTAATAGAATTAACCTTTTAAAATGCATTGGGGAATATTATGTGTCCTTATTAATGAGAATAACACACTAACATGCTAACATATTAGACATTAAATATTATGTGACATATTAGAATGCATTTTTCCACTGAAGTTATTGGAAATATCACTAAAATCAATAAACATTTTTACATTTCATGTTTTGGTTTAATTTCCCAGGAAGAATCATCATCTGTGAACTTTACAAAATTCATCTGAACTGACTAAAATGCACATAAAGCAACAATTTAAAGGTCTATGCATTTTGGACAACTGTTATTGGAAATATCACTAAAATCAATAAAGGGCTCTCTACATGGCTTGTCCAGAAATACAGATATTCAGGAGTCATTCACATGTAAATGGGAATGAACTTTCATTTTATTATCTATAGATAAAGACGGGGAGAGGAGCGTGTGCATGCTCCTGTTGCATCGCTTTCCAACTGACCTTGTCTCCTGCAGGCATAAGCAGTAGAAATGTCTACCGATAATGTCGTTACAGAACACATTTAGTTTCAGTTATTTTGTTTACAGGTATGTAAGGTGTGGGAAGTGTGTGTGTGATAGATGAGTGTTTTGTACTTGTGAAATGTTGTCAGGCACTGTGCACTGTGAGCTACTGTGACCAAAAACAAGTTCCTTGTGTGTGTAAACATGCTTGGCCAATAAAGCTGTAGTCTGATTCTGATTTACATTGCTCATATTGGTAAAGGAAAAAATAGGAAAGAAATGTGCTTGTTTTGAAATACCAAGTGGTTAGCCTAAATGATAAATACACATGTTCCTATCATTATTTTCCATAATGTTTGTAAGAAAAGAAAAACACACAAGAACAACACATGGGTCATTTAATATTGGAACACTCCCTTCGCATGAACATAAACACAACGCCTTGTATTTTACGGTACACTGTAGTGCATGTGCTGTCACATGATCAAGTTAAAACATAGTATGGCCTAGAAACAGGATCTGAGGAAGCGGATATGTAATTAAATAAATAATAAAATATATTGTATGTTCAGCTCATACAGATGAATACATTTATAATAACAGCAACAGCATTTTATAATGAACAACTTTAACCCCAATGCTCACTGTCACTTCAAAATAAAGAACGAGGCAACAATTCTTACTTTAATGTTTCCCATTATAATTACACGTTAAAATGGACCAAAAACATTCAAATGGACTAAAACAAAACTCATTTTTACTCAGCCTTTCTGTGATGCGTAATCTACACCCTGCACATTATAGTGCTTTCCCTGCACCCAACACATCTGATTAACCTTCAGTTTACTGACAAGCCCTTTCAGAGTTGCAGGGGGTGTGTTAAAGCAGGGGATCCACTAAACCATGCAGGGTAGGGAGCCTCCAGGACCAGGTTTGAAAACACTGTTCCAAGTGATGACAATAGGATAGAACTTTAGATAGCCTCTATATGTTAGACTAGGATTGGAACTTGGGCAGGACTGGAACAGCGGTATTTTGGAATAAAACAGACTCATTTTAAGATTCTTTTTCTGTAACAAGCTGTATATATAAGCGAAGCTTCTAGCACAAGGGCACAACCATTTTAAAGAAACCTCCCACCAGATTATATGAAACTACACTTAAACTGGGGGCCTCAACGTTTCCAAGTCTGACCGGGGTTTCCCCCTGAGTCACACCTGCATGTGAACTGGGGAAAACCCCTACGAAAAATCTCAATCTTACCTTGGTGCTGAGTATACTCAAATACCTTAAAATGTCTTTAATGGAGTAACAAAACTTGATAACATATTTTTGTTCAGTTTTTTATTCTTTTTGATAAGTTACCAGATAGCATGAGCTGAGGTAACAGAAGTCACATTTTTTAAATTTCAGGTTTTGGTTTAATTTCCCAGGAAGAATCATCATCTGTGAACTTCACAAAATTCATCTGAACTGTCTAAAATGCACGTAAAGCAACAATTTAAAGGTCTATGCATTTTGGACAACTGTAAAATAAATGTTTTCATTGCTTGTTAAAAGTGTCTGAATTTACAAAAAAGAGCATTTTCACACTCAACTAGTAACTTCACCAAGTTACCAGGAAATAACATTTTAAGAAACCTCAGATCGCTTGAACACAAAAGTTAATAGAGGAAATGATATTTTACATGACTGCACTACTGCATTTATCCATAGGTAATTAAGTATGCATCAAATATTCACAAAAAATATATCTGCCTGCAAACACATCAACTGACATGCAAGTCTAAGTGAGATGTCAGTTTGACTTTGACAAAGACAGTATGGTTGGTACAAGTCCCAAACACTTGCCCTGTAAGACTCTTGCTTACTGTCTGCGATAGAAAGTAAAACATAAGAAATTACTGACAACCATCTTACTCCAAGAGATCAGTACTTGGTGCCTGTGTGGAAAGGTTAAACCCAACACCCCAATAATCCCCACCCACCCCCCAAAAAAGAAAAAGGGATGGCGGAGGATTGTCCTTTATGTTCAAACTGGTCTCCAGCCTGGCAAGGTAATGCATTATGATCCAAATAACCTAAAACAAATAGAAAATATGCCATAACAAACAGCTTAAAAATAAAACACATATGTAGTAAAAATGACCATCGACAGATTTATCCATACCAATAAAGCTACTTACAAGATCATGCAGAACATGATGAAGATGTTCCACAGAGCTATGAATATGCGGAAGTACCTCAGGCTCAGTAAGAACTCTCTGATGTTATCACCTGCATTTGAGAAGTGGAAAAATAAAGATTTTCAGTCCAGTCACTTGGAATCCCCAGTCAGTTCATATTTTCCTAACACAGGAGTGTCCAGACCTCTCTGGGTGACTGCAGGCTTTCATTCCAATAAAGCAGGGAAATACCTGATTCCGACTGTATAAATGTTTATTAAACCAACTGCTCAGGTGTGCTCCTAATTTGCTGCAATTAAAACCTGCAATCCCATGAGCACTTTGTAGGTAAGACTGGACACCCCTGACCTAAAAGACCAGGTAAACAGTGCAGGGAACAGTAAAGCAGTTCAGGTCCTGCCACAGTCAGAACAGAATTAAATGAAACCCCCTTGCAAACAAAAGAATTAGGAAGTAAATGTGAATGACAAATGGAATTGAAGATAAAATGGATTCCTCTCCTCACAAACACTTGAATGGAGTCTATAAAGGAAGACACTGATATGCCTCGCTGGCTCTTTCAGGGGTCTCAAATGCCTTCTTTATGGAAACCACTGTCAATGACCAAAACTAGCCATTTTGGGGCTGTCTACCTGTTTCGTAAGTTCACTACTTTGTACAAGGACATTCTTCTGTGAAATCCTTAGTCTTCAAATAAAAATAGTGTTAGTGTTCATAGTGAAGTCAATCTGTGTAGTATTCAATTGGTTTGTCCACATTGCAGTACATTTAAACTACCACTTGCACACTATGTATGTATGACATTGAAACAGGCATCCTGAAACTTTACTGGTATTGGTACTGACTGCTACATTTCTGGTGCTGTGGCATGCCCATTCTGTCAGTTTATTGGATGGTTGCAAAGTACAAATTCTGCAAATTCATGAAGACCCAGAGTTGTTCATAGTATCTGATTACAAGCGCATGTAAACAGATTACTGACAAAATCAAATCTTCTGCAGTTAGTAGATTATTAAGTGTAGGTATCAAATGCACACACTGAAACAACACATATCAAAATTCGGTTTCAATCTATACCTCAGTGTCGGAAATCATACAGAATCTGAAAATGTGTGTACTGTTTATTGTTGGAGCCCCAGTAATAGATACCCAGTGGTACTGGAATATTACATATGTATGCATCATGCCAGTCATACGGTTCACACTAAGCTTATATTAGATCAGTGGGTCTCAGTCTAACCCGGAAGGATAAATGTGGACCGGGGGGAGGGGCTGGGAACCACCTCTGTATTCAACAGCCAACTTTACCTGTACTAGATCCGCCTGTTTCATCTCCGAACCCGTGCGACTGCGACTCTTTCTTTTTCCTGTCGGTGAAGACAATGTATGTTTAGCCGAGCGAACGACATTAACAAAAAACTAATGGCAAGAAATGTTTAGACTTACAGTTTAAAATTTAATACCGCTCCAGCGTTCACTAACAGAGTCCTGCAAGAAAACATAAACAGTGCGTGACGTGGAACTGCTTTTAGTCGGGTAGCTGTTTCACACAAAGCTCAGTAAACTGTCCTCTACAGTTACAGCGATAAGAGAAAGACGAGCGTTTAAAGCAAACACTTGAACATGTCTCATTTCATCCATAACAGAACAATTTACCCGAAAATGAGAAGATCTCCGATCATTTTGCCGCACCACAGCCGTGTCTTCCTTCTTCTTCTTCTTCTTCTTCTTACGACACGTAATGACAGTGGCTGTAAACTCCCTGCTGCCACCTGCAGGCCGTGACAAGCTTTACACGAACAAAAGACGATGCAGTAAAGGACACAGGGATGAAGGACATCATAATCAGGATTGCAAGCCTGGGTCTAAGGGTCATCTCTTTTTCACTCACCGACTGAATAACTGATTGTTAACCTGATTAAATGATTGAATGTATTAAACAATACATCATCTCCAACACACTCATCGTCAAAAAATAGTTGCACCCAGTAGGAATCACCCGACAGGAATGAAACTTGGTGGGTAGGTTTGGCATTGTGAGACTGCGAATGATTCGAGTTTCACTCATGTGACATAAGCAAGTATGGGCCTTATCACTGTACCTGGCTGAACCAATAGCCACGATTGCGACCATTAATGAGCAGTGAAGCCCTCCATGAGTCATCCTGTTAGCACCAGCATCACTGATAGACGGCTGCACAATGCAGCATTATATGCATGCAGACTGCCCTTAACATGACGTCAATTTCGCCATAGACTGCAATGGTGTCGTGCCAGACTGCCATGGCGTGACTCAGAATGGCAGCAGGTTCTTCAGTGACGAGTCCCGCTTCTGTCTTGGAGGAGACGACCAACGAATCTGTGTGTGGAGGCACCATGGTCAGCGCCAAGATGAATGGTTTGTTGTCACGTGTCACAGGTCCAGAAGGCCTGGTGTTACTCCATCTCCACCACTACTGCAAAATCTGCAGGAACTGTGTGAGGATATTTAAGATGCGTGAGATGGGAGACTACTTCTGTATGTGTAGCTCAACAAATATTGCCCATATCCGTCTAAATTTTAAATCATTTATTGTTCCTGGTAACCTTTATCATCCTTCTGAATAGTATTGCAATCCCACACTTCCTTCTGTGTGCAACTATTCTTTTGATGATGAGTGTATGATGATGAGGTTGGTTCCAGTTTTTTCCAAGATTGGAAGTTCCACAAGATCCAAGATACTTGGATGTTCCATAATGCTTCTGTTCTATGAAGAGATTAGACAAAAGTGGATCTTGTTGGCACAAATGCACAATGCTGTGTTTGGAGGGCAAAGGACACTGCACATCAACACCAAAACTTCATCCTGACCGTGAAGCATGGTGGAGGGAGCATCAGGGCCTGGGGCCCTTGGGATAATTACGGGAACAATTAATTCAAAAGGTGTTTTAAAACTTTGTACAGTAAAAAGTAAGGGCAGCGGTCCGTGACCCATTCTGCTCTTTTGTGTTTCATTCAGGAATCTTGGCAGGCTGTCTGTTTACACGCCCATAATCTTAAATAGTGTGAAACATAGCATGCTGTACTGAATATGGATATACTGGACTAAAACTGCAGCTAAAAGTGAAACATTTTAGGCTGTTTTCATACCAGTCTGCCCTTATTTTTGACAGGCTGCTGCTGCACTAGTTTTCTGAAGCACGGCCCACAGGGGGCGTTAGCGTCGCGCTCCTCACGGCCGCGCTCTGCCATCCTGAAGTGGCGCGTTAAGCTCGGTGGTGCAGCTGAGCCGCTGTGTATTAATAGGAGCGTTTATGTGTCCAGAGTTGCTTTACTCGGGGAGACGGACACGGGGGGCTTGAGGCGAGCCGCCTCAGTCTAACACGCAGCGCACACACAGCTCTCTGTTCATGCGCTAGTGTCATCAGCCGCACAGCCATGGAGGTGTTGGATATCCTGAATCTGGGCGAGATTGCCCACTATTTTTCAAAAATGGCCATGTTTCCAGTTTTCGATGTCGCCTATTACATCGTGTCCATACTCTACCTCAAGTATGAACCAGGTAAGTCTGGGGCTGCAATGAGCCTTTCTTCATTATTGATGGATGAGTGCCATTGGCAGTGATGTGGATCGATAATGGTGATTGATTGTGTTGGGATACGTATGTGTAATTCATTCTCCCGTGAGTGCTTTCTCTGGGAAGACTTTTGAATAAACTCCAGTACATGCATCCAAAAGTATGGCTTAGCATTAGAGCAAATACTATATGTTGGACTTAATATGATAACCATATGATGCCATTACGCACGGGAGCGTATCCTTTGGCCATTCTACGGTCTTTCCCTCCCACGATTTCTCCTTTTTGTAAAGTTAAGGCGACTCTCTGAGCCCCCTCCTCGAAATCTGATAGAGCGAGGGCACATAGCAGAGAGCAATAAATAGCCTTGCCCTAAATAGACAACAGCAAGAGCGCCTCCACTGTAGCCTATTAAAACCACTGTTCGGTGTAACGCATAAAAGTGAGAGAAGCCTATAGAAGCTCGACAAGTGGTCGTAGTCTAAGGTCAGATACCAGGATAGTACTAATGAGCTAACTGCCTATGTGAGACTGATCATTTATGACTGACCTGTTCCTTGTTTCCATATCTGGCTGGGAGCCGTGCAATCCCCCCATAGTGAACTATGATATTTACAGTTATGTTGATGCAGTAAGTCCCATCACACTCTAGAGCCCACCTGATGGTGAAATGTGGCGTTTAACTAACCGAAGTACATCGTTAATAATCTTGCTGGCTTATATACTTTTCATATGTTTACTGTTCATTGACACATCTATAGCATCACTAGACATCTTTAAAAAAGCCTAACATCCCATTGAGCTGCAGTGACACATCTTCACCTATGCTGTTCATTTTATGTTTGCAGCCAGTTAGACAAAACAAGAAGGTCCACACATGTCTCCCTAAATGTTCATGCTCCGTGGGACAGTTGCTCTCGCATGCCTCGCACCATCTGACAAGCCTCATGAATGAGCTCCGACATTTTGGGCGCGCTGGAGGTCAAAGATCGAAGCAAGCCTGCCTGCCAGTTGCCACGAATGAGACGCAACAGGCTGACGTTTATTTTTAGTCAACATTTGATAGGATCACTTCTGCGTCAAAATGCCTAGCGAATGTCCTTTCTTGCACAGGCCACACCTGTTCCATAAGATCTCTTCATCCATAGAGCTTTAGAGGCTGAGAAGGCCTCTGGGAGCTCGAGTTACCCTTGATATTTGCCTTAATTTGCTGAATTTGCCTGGCCGTGTTTTGACTAGCCTGTCAAGAAGATATTTTAGGGCAGTGTTTCTCGATCCTGTTTCTGGAGGCCCACTGCACTGCACATTTTAGGGCTTTTTGTGTTTTAAAATGGTCACATAAGCTCAATAATGGGCTGTTGTTAGTTGGATCAGGCATGTTGGAAGCAGGGAAAACACTACAACATGTAGAACTGGTGGGCTCCAGGACCAGGGCTGAGAAACCACACTTTATTATTCTTATACATGTTGTTGCCTTATAGTGTGGCAAATAAAAAAGGGGGTGGGAAATGATTAATGGTTATATATATATAATGGTTATATATATATTAGTTATATATGATCTTGGTATTCCTGATAGTTCGATGGACCTGCTCACAGATTAAGACCACAACATAAAAAGGACCACAACATAAAAAACATTGGCTGATGTCAGAAAAGTACCATCATGTCAGCAAATGTCCTAACAATAATGAATGTTTTTCATTTAAAGACTTGCTGAAGCAACACAAGAATGAATGTAATTGCTTTGTAGTTACAGGATGGTCCAAAAATGAAACTGGCCAATCATCAGTGACCTGAAATACAGTGACTACTGTAATACAGTCATCTATTACAGTATTTGTCTGACACTCTTACCCAGAGCAACTACAAGTTGATCATTCTTTGCAAAGGTGTCTTGGGAGTCTTGCCCAAGGAACGTTAATGGTATAACGCAGAGTGCTTGCCCCAGTTGGAGATCGAACCCCAGTCTACAGCACGGGAGACGGAGCTGTTACCCACTGCTCTATACCAACCGCAAATTAAAATAGACCTTCCTACAGTATGTTATTATGCCGTTTTCGAGTAACTGATAAAGAAAGGTGCCATATGTTAGATATCTACAGACATGACATATCTGTCTTGTACAAAGGCATTTGGATGAGGAGATTGTAATGTTATCTTCTCTCTGCAGGCTCAGTGGAGGTGTCCCGCAAAAGCCCTGTGGCCTCCTGGCTCTGCGCAATGCTCTACTGCTTTGGGAGTTACATCCTCGCAGACATCATGCTCGGACACAGCCCCATCGACTATTTCCATAATAACAGCCACATCCTCCTGGCCTCAGCTGTCTGGTGAGAGAGTCTTTGGAATGTATCAGGCCGGACTGATTTCCATAAGGATTTACATAACCAGTTTGCGCCAGCTCTTAGAAGTGTAAATATTGTTATAAAAGCAGTCATGATAAGCATTGCTGTGAAGACATTCATGACCTGTACATGTTGTTGATTATTTAAAATAAGATGGTTAAAAGGAATCACTCAAAAATGTGTGCAAACACACACACACACACACAAAGCTAATGGCAGGAAAGTCAACCAAATAATAAGAAAATTATTAAAGGGCCATATGAGACATTTTTTCCTTGTACTTCATAGGTCAGGTCTAAATATGACATTTTTGTGTTTTTTGTACCAAAAAGTAGAATTCAGTTTTACATGACCATTTCCAAACTCTCTTTATCCTTTTAAATAGCTGGGTTTTTTTGTTACTGTGCCTTTAAGACTGATCTTAGGTAAATGAGCTCTGTTCTGATTGGCTGCTTTGTATTGAGCCTCATTCAAAAAGGACTCAGAGCTAAAACATTCCTTAGAATTTCAATATAAATGAGAGGGGCTAAACTGCTGTAGTCTGTATAAGCGGGTATATTTATTAATATAGTTGTAGTTGGTTCTTGTGACATCACAGAAGAAAATTCAAAACTGGCTGTTGTTGCAGCATTGTTTCCCATATAAGCACTGTATGAAACAGAAAATGGATGGTATGTTTTGAAACTATGAAAATGAATTGTTCAAATATTACTTTTACAGTTTTTTGCTTTTTAAAAAAAGGCAAAGTTTAGTTTTTACATAATAGTTATCTCTAGAACTATACCGGAGAATGTAACCTAAAAGCCTGAAAAAGTTACTTTTCAAAAGACTGCACAAATGTAAACAATGTATGATGGACAGATTTTACAACCATTGGACATACAAGATTCCCAAGCAATATTGGACCAGTTTAATTGGTCCGCTTGTACAAAACAGGGCAGCTAGCAGTGTAAAAAATCGATTTACAAGATTTTCTTATTACTGTAGTAATATTCCTCACCTCTACAGTATTTATTGTAAATCCCTTTTTGTAAATAGATCCTGTTATTTTGTCTTTCTGTGCTGGATGAACATTGCAGGTATCTCATCTTCTTCTGTCCTTTCAACCTGTTCTACAAATGCGTTGCGTTCCTTCCCGTCAAGCTGGTGTTGGTGGCCATGAAAGAAGTTGTCCGCACTCGCAAAATTGCTGCTGGAGTCCACCACGCTCACCATGCCTATCACCATGGCTGGTTCATCATGGTTATTACTGGCTATGTCAAGGGTAAGTATGTGAAGTTTCACAAGAGGATGAGCTGAATGGCTGCATCATATGGCCTGCTAGCTCATGTTTTTGTCAGAGACTATGGCCTTAAAAGTAGTAACATGGAGAAACATCTTTATTGTTCCTTTTTTATGAAATCCTTTGTTATGTAGGCATTTTGAGTTGTGTACTGAAACTATAATACACAAGTAATGGAAACACATGCCCTGTTAATTAGCATTGTGCAAACGTTATTGCTAAATCACCAGATCAAACTGTGCCAAACTGTTAGGTAATTTTCAGACTTGCTTACAGTATGTGGTTTCTGAGACGGTTGGGACATACTGTTATCTACAGAAATGAGCAAAACTATGAACAAAATTCAGGACTGAATATAGCTATAGCTATGTCACAATTTTCTCTAGTTTTGTACACTGTACATCATACAGTGACAGAAATCATGCAAGCACAGTGCAAATAGGTATTTAAACCTGAGGTTATTACAAGGATTATGTTATGATCTATTCAACCCCAATGCATAAATCGATTAAGCAATTTCAGGAGATGTATGTCCCAATGCCTTACCCCTAAATTTCAACTTATGCAAATTATACAACATTGCATGTTCTAAGAACTTTTATTAAGTTTAAAGATTATAATTTAGCATGAATGTAATTTTTAGAAAAAAGATGTTTTCATGTCACTACCGGAACACAAAGAATTTTAGTGTGTATGGTGGAGACCTGCTTCAGCCACACCCCTGCATTTTAGTGCAGGAAGTGAGACTGCATCCATGTTGACACATGGGGAGCAGTTAGGCCTCATTGTTTTCAAGTAAATTTGTCCCAAAGTCTAAACATCAATGTGTAACATTAACTAGAACTGTCAATACCAAAACACGTATTTTCTGCAATCAAGATTTTTTTTTGTGCTTCAGTAAAAATGTTGATTTTTATGTTTGCAACCATTCAGAGCTGCGTTTGCTAGTTATGTACTGCCTAACTCAAATTTATCTAAAATTGTCACTAACGACACAGACACTACTGACAGTTTTGGTTGTTTTATGGTTGTTTTAGTAGTGACAAAATTGAATTTCAATCATTTGTCTTAATAAATAAAAGATAATTAAGTTATTCAAAGTTACTCAAAGAAAAAGTACTTTAGTCTAAGTTCCAAGTCGGTTAAAAGTTGTCTTGTTTAGGGAAAATGATTCCGTGACTTGTTAGCTACTTTAGCCTTTTAACTTAAGTGCAAAATTAAAAAGAAAAATTGAGATACAAAAACTTGTCTGGGCAGATCATCTACATTTGAGGCAGAAATTCTGGTGTAAAGTAAGTAAAAATACATCCAGAAATGCACTTCTACCAGTAATGCTACTGGATGTAAAGAAGATTCAAGACCTGGACTGAGCTGAGATCGGAGCGAGTGTAGTTTTGTAGTATAAAAGCTAAGAGTTGGTGCAGAGTTGGTGCAGTCAAGTGTGTCAATCATCATATGGCCACTGAGCCACAAGGGGCTGTTCTCACCTGACACTTTCTCATTCTATTAATGTCCTTGTAGGGTCAGGAGTAGCTCTCATGTCAAATTTCGAACAACTGCTGCGTGGAGTGTGGAGGCCAGAGACCAATGAAATTCTCAGTATGTCATTGTAAGTGTCTTTCTTCTTTTCTATGCTCTTTAGGTTTTGTTACTTCTATGCCTGTAGTGTCCTATTACCATCAACCCTTTTTCACAGTAACCATATCATGCAATTCCTTGGTTGAAATATGCCTGTAATTTTTAGTATACTTTGATGGAATATATGTGTATGATGGCAGTGTGTAAGAATTACAAACCAGAAGCGAACTGGATGTCTGTTTTCGTAACAGAGCAAACAAGTCAACATTTATAAAAGTGGTTTTATTGTGTAACCTCTATGTTTTATTGTGGCAGTGCATGATATTATGATATCAAGAAAGCTGCAGTTGTTCTGCACACACAGTCCCTCCCCTTCTACTCCTCAGTGCTTGCTTGCAGCTCAATCCAGCACCACAGAGAGTCAACAGTGCCTTAGTTGATATGTTAACAGAGTTACCGGGATAAATGTTTTATTTGATTATATTAATTCACAATACCCCAGTGGAATGGTCTCTAGGGGCCCTGTAGAAAGAGGTTATAGTGTGGTGGCTTTTAAAGAGTGTGTTTCTCATTCAAGAAATACTGCAGCATTTTTCAGTATATTCTTCTTCTCCAGTCTCTGAGGTATACAGTTGATTACCATGGACAGTAATGTTGATGTGTGTCTTTGTACTTAGTTAAGGAACTAGAATCCGTTGGCACAAAAAAAAACATAAAATAGTGATTGGTCAGTTGCTGATGCACCAGGGAAACGTGGCAACATTATTCTCTGTGGTAATCAACTCGCATCACATCAATTTAAGGTCTGTAACCCTAATATCCTCATTGTGTGTTTCCAGCCCTACCAAAGCCAGTCTGTATGGAGCCATTCTGTTTACACTGCAGGAGGCACATTGGCTTCCTGTGTCTAAGAGCACCCTCATCTGCGTTTTTACTCTGTTCATGGCTTCTTCCAAGGTATTGCCAGCTTTCTTTTCCATGAGTCCAGATAGCCTTCAGATATTATTATTATTATTATTATTATTATTATCATTATTATTTATGTAACATAAAACACAGAAATGCCATATAAGAGATCAGGGAAAAAGATAAGGATTCAGTGATTTGCTGGTGCATTTTGTCCATTACAACTTGTTGGCAAACCCTCTAAAAAGGAAGATTTTTATTTTATTCAAGCTTTACAATGTGTTAATGTTTGGTGCCGAATGAGCCACCAGAAATATTTCTACCTATTTTCTGGCAGTCGTATGCCAAAGTTTGCACAATGCTGGTGAAAGTGCATGTTTTTTTAATTTTATTTTTTTATAATAAGTTAATAAGATAACACATCCACTACAGGGAGCACATTTTAATATTCAGTTTTTTTTCAGTATTTGCAGTGTTTAGTGCACAATATCTAATTATTTGATGTGTTTAACATTTTGTAAAAAAATATAACAAAAATTATAAAATGTGCCAATCTTTTGCACATGCCAGATTTTATGTTAGATTTTTCCCCAATATGTTAAATTCAGCAAATAAACAGTAATAGTACATTAAATGTGCAGGAGTGTAATCTCTGTAGAGGATGTGTTAACTTATTTACTCTTAGATAGTCAACAACACATACAGTTTGACCAGGGGTGTCAGTGTTTAGCGTGCTTTTCTTTCTCTTGTATAGCTACCTATTCAGGTAGACATGGTGAAAGTAGGCCAGTTACACCGCTTATTCCACTGGATCATCTTTACCTCTTTTGTAGGTGTTCATGACAGCCCGCCACTCTCATGGATCTCCCTTCGCTCTGATTGAGTCCTGGGTGTGCCACCTTCTGTTCGGCTCTCCCCTCGGTGGTGAAGACCACCATGACCATCATCACGCCGCCCCAGCGGCTGCCGCTGCCCCTGCCTCTCCAGCCAAAACCAAGGAGGAACTGAGTGAAGGCACACGCAAGAGAAAGTCAAAGAAAGCAGAGTAGACATCCGACTTCTTGTTAGAAGGCAAACAAAAAAAAATCTCCAGCCAACTACTGGTGTCTCGAGTCCCCTCTCAGGCCATTTTTTTGATACAGAGGTTTCCATTTGTCAGCGGAAAAGGGGAGGAGTCTCAGGAGCCTGATGTTAACCAATGCAAGATTCTTTTCTTAATGGTGCTTTAAATGACGGATACTACATAGGGACTCTGTAAATAGTTCACTAACACTTCTCATCCTTCCCATGAATATGCAATGCGTGTATGTCTATTTATTATGTACATTGCTTTTCATCAGTGGAGCTCCATTCTCCTGTCACCAAAGCATGTGGTGATCTGCATTATGGACATTAAATCCCTGGATTATTAAGCCCAATGAAAGGTGAATCTGTCCAAGTGCATTTAGATGCAGGAAATGACATCTGAGGCAGTGGGAGAAATCTGAGTGAACAACTTTAATTTTACTGTACATGGCTTCTTTGTATGTCATATTTCATTTGACAGTACAGTATTTACAAAAATAAATCTATTTTCCAATCAGAAGTGGTTTCTTTTGTAATTGCTTGCTGCCATCTTGTTGAGTAGCAAGTCTGCATAGCAAGGATACAGCCCTTTGTACTAGAGAGATTTAGTTAGACACTCAACTTCAGTAGTAATAAGTTGCCATTTGAAATCAGCACAAATATTTAGGTGAGGTTTCACTAAAGGCTAGCATTTTTAAGGCTATATGACACCTACATAAACCCTTCATGACAACTGACATAAACCTACTTAACCCTTTATCAAATGACTTATTTCATTTTTTCATGGTTTTTAAAGGCTGCTTTTGTCTATTTTGATGTAAATTCACTATGCCAAGCATCTTCACAACTGGTGTGTGTTGGAAAAAAAAACTGAATGATGGTGCTGTATATCTTTATGAACACTGCCCTTCAGTAAAGTGTTACAGATGGTCAGTGTATGGCCAGTGAACCAATGCTAATGCTCTAAAATTAAAGTCCAAGGCCGTGAATATTTCTACTTCGCTGTGTAACACTTAAACAGGATTTTACCTAACAAAGAGTATTTAACCCAGTTTGTTTGACCTACATGTTGGACTGGGTGTTATTGAAAATGGGTTAATACTGATACCAACACCAGTTGCTTGACTTCTATATTCTTCAATACCTTCTTTTAAATACAAAAAAATACTTACACAGATTTGTGCTAAAGTCAAAGACAACCCTTTTTAATTCACTTTCCAATCAAAACGACCATTAATTGTGAAGTACTCATTTTTTAATGTCAGTAAAAAGAAGGAAACATTTAACAGAACATCAAACACTACGTATCACATCAAATCTATCATTATTTTATTTGTCCACTTTTTATTTTGTGAACTTTACTGCCACTTTCCTTCCAGTCTTAAAACCAAGGGGTGCCCAGTGGTGTCAAAGGGACACTAACATTCAGTAAACAATTGCCTAACTACTTAGTTTCCTTACAAATTTCTTTCTCATATACAGCTAAAATGGACTGGGTGAACTGAGTACCTCAGAGTCCACACCTCAGTATCATTGTATGTGTTTGGGATTACACTGATTGAAAGAAAAAGCAAATATAACCAACTTTTAAAACTGAACTTGTAAAACTAGAGGGACAAATATCTCTGCAAATTCATCTGAAAAACTGAAAACAAGTCTCCTGTAATTAAGAAAACGTTTGATTTTATATTTAGTTGTTGAGGCTGCTGTGTAAAGCTTTTTTTTCTGATGCTGAAAAATTATTAACTTCAATCCTACACATGAGTATTGCTGATGCATTGCTGCCATTTGTCCAGATGACTAATATAACCAACACCAACACTTTTTTGAATATTTAAAATTTGTTTAAAAGTGCACTGTGAATAAATGAGTTGAGAATGATTCTAGTTCTGCAAAGTGAGTTTAATTACCTATATTTATAAATAAATAAATTGTGTAAATAAAATGACTAAATACCTTAATACAAATATAATCATTTACCATGTGTTTTTAAGTGGCCTTAATCATCACATAGTCAATGACCCACCCTGGTGGCCCTGGTGCAATTTACATCAAGACACAGCCCTCTGTAGATCAGTTTCTCATTTCAGAAGCTGGTATGAATGCTATTGCAAGTATAGCTTTAAGATATAACTTCAAGCTTCTCAGTTCAACGTTTTTTGAATAGCTTATGGAATGGAGGAAGAAATCTCCCTAGAAAACTTCCTACACCAGCCAGAGAGAACCTGATGGGTTGGTATGACATTGTGAGACATGCAAATGATTCAAGTTTCTCATTTGACTGCACATGTGACGTGGGCAAGGATGAGCCTTATTGCTGTACCTGACTGACCCAACAGCAAGGACTGCAGATATTCAGTGAGCAGTGATGCCCTGCATGAAGCATCCTGTTAGTGTGATGGATTATCACAGGACACCATTAGGAACCTCTACAACTCCATGCCAAGACGTCTGGCATGTTGCGTTAGCACACATGGCAGCCCAACACCACACTGAGAGACACTACTTCTGTATGTGTAGCTCAATAAATATTACCCATATCAGTCTAAATTTATCATCATTTATTGTTCCTGGTAACCTTTATCTTCCTTCCCAATAGTATTGCAATCCGACACTTCCTTCTGGGAGCAACCATTCTTTTGATGATGTGTGCACAAAGCCATGTGTGTCCAAAACAGACATTCACTCAAAATCAATTCATACACCAATACACAACACAGGCCGATAAAGTAAAATATAGTTACATTCATATCATTAAAACATATCTACATCAAACCCACATCCAGATACCATGAATCATTCACAGTTACTTTTGAATGTGGGTCTTTATAGACATTGCAGGTGACTTTTTTCAGGGACATAGGTTTAAGATTACATATAGAAGACAAAATTAATCTTTCTACCAAATAAAAATGCCAAGAATCATTAATGCTATAAGATCTATTATTTTGAACGATTCCAAGCCTTTTTCTAACATACGTTGCTTATAATCTAACAATGAACCAAAATATGTTGTGTGTGTGTATTATTTACATTTGTATTAATAATAAATGTGTATTTCAAAAACATTGAATAAAACCATGTATTTCCAAAATGAGAACTATGTGACTGAATGGAAATGTGTGTCATTAAGTTCATACAACAACTTAATTTTATATCAGAGTAACCATGCGTCTATTGTTTTTTCAGAGCAGTTGTCTTAATAAAAAACAAATTCCGTCAATAAATCACAGTATGCACAGTTTTTTTTCATCTTAAAATTAACTTACAGAAATGTGTAAACACACCGCCATGTACTGTAGCCAGAAATCTCAAACAGAATGCATGTTCGGTGCCTCACACACAAGATTAAGAAATTCCCGTAAAAGTCCCAGTCTTCAAATTTCACAGGAAGCATGCAGGTCGTTAATTTCACAGACATGTCAGTTTTCATGCAATGTTTTCCATTCCTAAATCTCATGCAGGGAAGGGGAGGTACAATAAATGTACTGCAGCCCAGTGAAGCCTGTTAAGGTGCACTACAGAACCCAAAGGGCCAATGAACCGGAATGGGACCAACATCTGTGGATGCAATCACTTGCAACCAAAAACGCACAGAATAAACACAGCACCACAAATGAGCTGCACATGTTGTCCTCATGTGTTGAAAAATGCAGGTAGAGTTAGACCGCCAAATTAACCTTTGTTTTAGCTTCTATTCTACAGCATATAGGTTAATTGCTTATGAAGCATCCTAACTTCTCAGATTTTGTTCATAGGGAATCACATATATTACATCTGAGGTGTGCCTGGAACTGGAACCTGCTTTGCCAGTATAAAAGAAAGTTTATGTTGTGAAACAGCCACTGTTCCCATTCGTGAACTGTTTTTCCAATTTGTGTTTGCACAAATGCTCTTCATAGGAAGCAAAGAGCCCAAATCCATGCTGCTGGTGATGTCAGAGCTCCAGAGATATTAAAGCCAGAGGAGGGGTCAGGAGGCACTTCACATTAAGACAGACATCCTCGCAGCCCTCAACTAGTAGAGGAAGACACCGAAGAAATGCGGTGGATTCTGTTATTATCTGGATTTCTTAACCTGGGCACTATTCTAGTGTCTGGGCAAGCAGCTTCAAGAGGTAAGTCACTTCAGTTGGAATCTGAACTGAATAGAATAGTAATGTAGAGTAGGTAATGCATTGTGTAGGATTAAGGTGAAGCTGATTAGTCTCTAGGAGTGAGCGAGTTAAGGTACAACGACCCTCGTTCACCAACGTTAAAACCCACTTATGTAGTTTGCACAAAGATTCTGATATGCTTTCTTATTTGGGATTTGTTCTACAGTTTAAGAACACATCTTGACTCTGATGTAGACTTTTTCTGAGGACCTTCTTTAAGAACAAATTTAGGAAACAACTTAGGAAGATATTTGTTAATGAAGCCCAAGTTTAGTTTGTGTATACTTTCTTATTTTTGTTTACTGCAGTCTTAAAAACTTTAGTTTTAGCTTTTCATACAAATAGACCACCAGAACATCTGGAACGTATATGTGCATCCAACACTTTTGAAAACTCAATATAAATAAGTCAATGGAACCAGACTTTTTTCCTAGCGATTTTGGTCCATTTCTGTTGATCCATTCATCATGAAATTTTCACACAGTGTAAACAGCAGCTGCAGGGCTCGAATGATGTATAAAAGTAACATTCAACAAATATTGATATACATGTTTTTCACTGGATGACGACGATATATATCCTGAATGGATAATTCTATAGATAACTATTTTTGTAAATGACTAATGACTAAGTTGTAAATTGTAAATGTGTGAAGAACTTCTTAGTTTAAAGAATCTCCACGTGATGATGTAATAGCATGCATCCAAGCCAAGAACTATTTAGAAACTATTATTTTAAAAAACAAATAAATAAACAAACAAAAAAAGACAAACCTGAAACATTTGCAACTTTCCAGAGTGGGAGTCCTGATCTGGGATCCGTTATTGCCTGTGAAATATTTTCCTAGTATTGTTATTCATTTATGCCCACATCCAAAAACACATCAAACACGGATGTATGATTAAGCTGAGTTGATGTGTATAACACATGTAGCAGTCCATGTTCTGAAATCTCCTGAGCTTTTTCCAAGAATGTATGTTGAAAAACATAGATGCTGTTAATGGAAAGACCACATTTCCATTCCTCCATGCCCAAAAGAGGGGAGGCAGAACAGCCCCCTGGGGACAGCAACCTAATGCATACACACTGCGCTAAGAAGTTCCGATCTGAGATCAGCTTCCTATTAAAGGAGGGCAAGAGCAGAATTGGAAATGAGATTCAATGGCTGCCCTTTTGCCCTTCGCTGCCCTGGTGGGTATTTCATTCACAAAGAAGGACCAGGAAGACAAATATCAACCCCTAATACAAAATACAACCCCTAATCACAAACACAGAAACTAATGGGTGTATATTAATAAATGAAAAATGAAAGTTGACCAGACAAAAGATGAAAGATGAAATATATTGGGCTCATACTATCTGCAATAAAATAACATTATAATATATATATATATATATACTTGTAAAATAAAAGATTCACATTGATTTCATTAATGAATGCACATTACAGATGTAGAGATACACCAGAACAGTCCTGCAGTGAACTGGGCTGAGGCCTGTATCTTCACGTGCCCAGTCAACAGCCCTGGCATCTCATAAAAACAGTGTAGCATAAACAACCACAGAGTTATACAGGCTGAGACAAAAAGAGTCACAACTGCCCCTGTTCTTCCCTACATCTTCCCTACAGTGAACATTAAAATTAATATCAGTTTGCTTTTTTATTAGAAACACACAATAGAAATGAACTCGCCTGTGAATTCCTAGAAATGTGTCTCCTCTCAGGCAACTGCCCGTCGTCGGCCTTGTGGAAAACTCATCAGTTAAAGTCAACATACACTGTGGGTCATGAAATGGATTATGGAGGATCCCTTATGTTGTGTATATAACTAAGAAAACTGGGTAACTAAGAAAACTATTTTGGGTGCAGTGTCATCCTAAAATGAAGCATGGCCACCCTTCTGGTCACCCCAGTAATGGAAAGAAAGTCAGCCACCATTAGTATCAGAAATGCTTATGGTGAAAATCTGCCATCAGGTAGTTATAGGAGTTATAAGAGTCTGATGAGATTGTATTTAATAATAAATTAATAAATAATAAATAACAATGTGCAGTGCTGCTTTTTGCAGCTGAATATGTGCATTTCTTGTAGGGAACCTTATACAGTGCTGTCTGCCTAGACTAATGTATAACCTGTAGGTATTAATTTTCTATTTTTGTAATTTTCTACAGTCTGTCAGTATGAAATGTTAATGTTGTGAACCGAAAACAGTGGGTTAATTTAATTGTATTTTCTTAAACCAGATACATAATTTCCTTAGTAACAACTAAAATACATTATTTGTTTTATCTGTTACATCAGCAAAAATGTCTCTCAGTTTGCTTTCAGAAGTAAATGCGTTGATGTAATATTTTATTCATTTGGCAACGATGAACAGATTTGTTATGTACAGAGAAAAGCACTGTAGCACTTTTCATGTCATTTTATTATAGTAGCACTATTTTTCTCTAGCAGTGTGCTGCTGGCACATGTAACTGGCCATCCAATTCTAAAATGTCTATCTTAATCACTAGTCTTAGGAAAAAGAAAATTAAGATAAAAAGATTATTTTTTTACTTAAAACAAAAATTATTAAGATAAGTTAAGATAAATTATTAATCTTTTTAAAAATTCTTAAGAACTGTTAAGAATTTTTTCATTCTTTCATTTTGTGTCATATTTCTTTTTTGTCTCTTGCAAATAACTCTAAAAACCTTTTTTAATTCTTGAAAAAATCTCACAATTTTCTCACCTTTTAGACTGTATGAACTGGCAGGTTAAAGCTTTGAACTGTAACTTCTAACGTGATTTATGGGATTAAAATTAAAATAAACCAAGAAAGATTTTTCCTATTGGCTCTTTCAATTCTAGCTCTTGTTTGATTTTATTTTACCTTTTATTTTGTTGTCCTGAGGCACTGATGTGATTAAACTAAGTGACAGAAAGTCATCATAATAACAAATAATTTAGTTTTTATGTAATTTTATATACTTTCTGATATTTTACTTTTTAGTATGTTTAACTGTTGATCTGTTGTTAATACTTAAAACAACTGATCAGCCCTGTCGACTTTCACAGATGGAGAAATAATAAAACAGATTAAGGGCACAAATCAGGCACTGGCTGAAATCAAGGAACTGCTGAAACAACAGGTAAAAAAGCAGAACTATAACTACTCTTGGGCCTGTTTCCATACCGGTAACTGTAAGTGCTCATTCTTGGTCTGTCTTCTCATAGATAGAGGAAATCGTTTTCCTGAAGAACACAGTCATGGAGTGTGAGGCCTGTGGTGAGTAGTTTGGGTGTGCTAAAAAGCCTATAATGTTACACTGAATAAATATGGAAGTTAATGATCAAACCGTTCCACATGAACAAGAGCAGCACTGTGGAATAGCAGGAGAAGCAAATGATGGGTCTGTTACAATCATTATAAGCAGTGCATACTCTGCCGGATCGCAGTTATTATAGCTGAACTATTTTCCGTATTTTCCAAAGCGTTCAGATTTCATAATTTATTTACATCACAACAAACACAATATAACAGAGAATTTATTAGTTGATTTTATGCAAATGTATACAAAAAAAACAGGAAACAAGAACAAAAACAAGAAAAGTTCTTTTGATAGGTATAAAAAGACATTACGAGGATAGTGGCAAGTAAGGTTCGTCATCGGCGCTGTGTCAGTCGTCCGTTAGTCGTACTATGTTTTGACAGACGCACTGTAAAACAAAACATTTTTTTTACGTTTGCTTTAAACATCTGTTCAACTTACTAATGCAAATATAGTAACAGACTATTTCTTGTATAATCCTGAGTTACTTAGGTGACTGTAGATAAAATCATCATTTAGATTCTGATTCCTACAGCCTGAAGAGCCTTCTACCCAAAAAGCTCCCCAGAGTTCTCAGGAGTCACTCAGCGTTATTCAGGAGTTTTATTGTTTCTGTGAATTAACGCTTAATTGTTGGCAGTGCAATGTGCAACGCTTTACCTATTCTTCTTCTTCGTTTTCCTCCTCTTCTTCTTTCTCTTCTTTTTCCTCCTCTTCTTCTTCTTCTCCATCTTTTTCTTCTTCCTGTTGTTCTTCCTTCGTCTTTCTCTTCCTCTTCTTCTTCTTTTTCCTCCTCATCTTTTTCTTCTTCTCCCTGTTCTTCTTTTTCATTGTTTTTCCTTTTTTCTTCTTCTTCTTCATCTTTGTCTTCTTCCTCTTCTTTTTTTCTTCCTCTTCTTCCTCTTCTTTTTTTTCTTCCTTCCAACTTGTCTCGCAGTTTTCAATATGCTGACACTGTTCCAACTCTGGAATGTTTGGTCTGATTGGGAATAGTGTGCTTGTATACAGCTTTTTGAACCCACTTATGGTCTTCAGAAAGCCTTTTTTCCCATTAAGAAGGGATCGAAAAGGGCACTCCCAACTACTGTACTGTACCGACAGTCCATTTCATATACACTTTCTCAGGGTAGACCCACAAGCACAAGCACACTCATCTGTTTGTTAATTTTAAGTTGTTCAGTCACTCTGGATTTTCTTTAGGAAATGCACTTTTCTAGTTTTTCATTAGTTCTCTTCATGTAATGTTATTTTGTGGTCATACTATCAAGAAGGTTAAAATCTTGAAGCCATCAAATCTGAAAAATGGGTGGCATCAGCAAAAGGAAATTAAAGTTGTTACTTTCAATTTAAGATGATCGGCTTCAACCAGCGAACAGTGATAAAACCACATGGCATGGCTGCTACTTACAGAATCCCACCGTACTGTGTTGGGTCTTCGTAATAAAATGTTAACATGTTTAATATGACCATGTTAATGTACTCATTTCGTTTTCTAGGCATGCGTTCAGACAACACAGATCAAAAGCCAAAGCCCTCTTGCATTCCCAATCCATGCCACCCGGGTGTGGAGTGTATTGAGACAGCCAGTGGAATTACATGTGGGCCGTGTCCAGAGGGCATGGTGGGCAACGGCACCGACTGCACAGATGTGGATGAGGTGGGAGGCAGCAGAGTAGCCAATTCCCTGAAATGACTCTGTCATGCACTGGTGGCATACTACAACAATAAGCACATCAAATTCCTGTAAATTTTACATACATATACTGTAGAAGAATCAGTAGAATGTTGTCAGTGCATGTTTTTAATTTGTGCCTGTTCATTTCATACATTTCTGCTAAGTTTTAACTCTAACCTGGACAAAGTATTGGAATAATAAGGTGGGCAGGATATATACTGATCAGCCATAACATTAAAACCATCTCCTTGTGTCTAAACTCGTCATGCTTTTGATCAGGTAATTTCTTGTCAAAACAGCCATTAAGTATAAGTTATGTATATTTAGGAAATATTTCTGAGATTATATTGTATGTATACCACCAGATAAATGGCACTTGAAGCTTTGATCTTTGAGAGAGATGAGACTGTCAGAAGACAACTCAAGGCTATGAGTCTAAAAGAATGTGCAGCTGTGATGTTTAAAAAAGACAAAGAGTGAACACACTAAAGACTGAAAAAAGCTGAATTTATATTCATATATTTGTGGATGTTGAGGATTCTGTGTAATATCTGTATTAAATATGTTTTCTACATTGATGTCTCTACTTTGTACGCAAAGGCTGTTTTACCTTGCTTAGGGTTACTTAGGGTTAGACACTGACTTCTTTACACAACTGTAGATTTTCATTTTAAGCAGTTTTTAGGTAATGCTAATAGCTTCAGTATAAGAACACACAAAGACCCAACTTCAGAGACTAGCTTACTTTGGCAGAGAACTTAGCTGGTACAGAAAACAGCATAAAAACAGCAAATATTCCATGGGCTGATATGTTATCTGGTTAACCTAAGGTAAAAGAACAAAAGCAAACTAATGCTACACTAATGCTGCTACACTAATAGGATCACCCTAACCAAAAATATGGAATTGGTAATGCTTTTTGTGTAAGCCTCAGTTTTTATGCTTGCAGTGTACGGTACTGCCATGTCATATGGGCGTAAGATGCATCAACACATCTCCAGGTTTCCGCTGTGGCCTCTGTCCTGCTGGCTATACAGGTCCACAGGTGCAAGGAGTTGGACTTGCATATGCTAAAGCCAACAAACAGGTTTCTACTTTGAGATCTTCAGTTCGATTCAGTGTTTCACCGAAGCGAGTCAGAAATCAGTGCTGACGACACTTTGCTTTTCTTTTTGGTTTTGCCTCAAAGGTTTGTAAAGACATAAATGAGTGTGAAGTCTCAAACGGAGGCTGCGTGGAGAACTCCATCTGTCAGAACACAGCGGTGAGTGACTGAATAACAATCCAATCCGTTCTCTCATGTTCTATGTAATGTAACGCTGGATGCAGTAAATATTAGACAATATAATATCAAACTCTTGCACAGGAAGAGACACAACTCCAGAGGAACATTATTCATTTGTTGTTGTATAATTCATTTTTTATATTAAATGCAGGTTTGCTGTGATATGCCTTTGCTAATACTAGGTTACCCAGTTCTTAATCACTGTAACTTGTAACTTCATCTTCACTACTTCTGTGACTGATCTGAATTGTAAATGATTTTGCCCTATTTTGTACATGTGTTTTGGACAGGGGTCTTTCCGCTGTGGCCCTTGTAAACCAGGCTTTGTTGGAGACCAGACACAGGGTTGTAAGCCAGAGAGGGCATGTGGGAATGGGCAGCCCAACCCCTGCCACGCCAGCGCGGAGTGTATCGTCCACCGAGATGGCAACATAGAGTGTGCTGTAAGGAGAATGTACAGTTGCTGCACATCCAAAGCAGTACAGACTGTATTGCAAGTCAGTGTTCAGGGGGGAACCCTCAGGGCTTCCAGGCCCTCAGAGAAGCCCCAGTGATTTCCAAGAGCTGAAAAATACATGTCGGTCATTTTAGCTCATCTTTTGAAGACTATGTTCATGCCTGTTGAATTTAAACTCTACGCAACTGTTGTAGTACTACTCTTAGTCCAGTGTTTTGTTGAGGTGGGAGACAAAACGGTTAAAATCTTGAACTGGAAAATGGTTCAATTAGGATTTTTTGCCCTTTAGTACATAAGTAACAGCCAAGCTAGCTCTCCCATTGGGCCTTACATGTTAGATGAAAGTGACAGTGACTTGAATCAGTCAATCAAAGTTTTGATTTACAATGTAAAGCAATTGTGCTTTACAATAATGTGACAAAAGCTCACTCTAGTCTCTCTGGAAGTCACTAGCTGGGTTTTCATTCAAACATTTCTGAAATTCCAGCAAAAAAAAAGTGAATTAAGTTTTCCTCAGATGACACAAGATGGAGAGACTGAACTTTTTTTTTGCTTTAAATGTAATTATCTTTACAGATGTTTGCCGTTTGTTAATGGCCATTTTGTTTGCAGCTCAGATATGCCAGGCAGGATGAGCAATGGCCCGCCTAATGAACACATACGCCGCAGACAATTCTGGGGGCACATTGTGCAGAGCCATTTTTAAACAAGCTTCGGATGAGGCAATTTAGATGTCAAAAGCAACATCTATGCATCATAATTGAACCATTTGTAAGGCTAGTCATTTCTAGTCACCCGCCACCCGTGCCAAGTGGTAAGAGAATTGCCATTGCGTAATTGCATTGTACAAGCTGGCCACTTGTGTGGATCATAGGGTCATGGGCGAAACATTTGGTAAGCATAGCAGCACTTGTGTAAGATCAGATGGAACTGAATCGCATGGTTTACAGCATGACACGTCAAAAAATAATAATTTTAATAATAATAATTTTCAAAAAATCCTTTTCCATCACCCTTTTTTTACATTTTGGATTTAGCAATATTTTGTAACTTTTCCACCTTTTCAACCAATTTCGGGTTGCATTTTTTTTACATTTGCAAACAAATGGTGGATGGAAAACCCACTCCTGACAACAGAGATAGTTTAATCACTGTTTCAGTCAGTTAGAAAACAGTGGCTGCAGCTCTGTGCTAGTACTCTTTATTTAAGAGTCAGAGTAAAACTGCAAAACACAAGGAACACAACTCATGTCTGTTACAAGATACACAACTGTCTGTCACAAACTTGTAGAACATAATTTACATGCTGTCTTTCATATAGAACAACCAAAAAAAGTTCTTGTGCACCAGCATTACCTTATCATACTTGTAGACATTCCATAGGCATGCTAGCAAAATTTACAAGAATCATAGACATTGTTTCCTTGTTTATGCCCATGTTTTGACATTTATGGACTGAACTGATGGCCTCAGGGTGTTTGCAACTGGATCTGTCCAAGACAAATTTGATGAAAATCTGTGTATTTAGTGTGGAGTTGGTTGGGCTGGCAATGGATACATGTGTGGACCGGACACAGACATTGATGGCTTCCCTGATGAGAAACTGCAATGTGCAGAGAGAAACTGTGCTAAGGTAAAAAACGGATTTCATTAAATTGATTTCTTGTAGAGATATCTGAAATTAAGCAATAAGTTCAGGAATCTCACGGCAAGTGGTGTTGCAGGATAACTGTCTTACCGTACCCAACTCTGGCCAAGAAGATGCTGATGCTGATAACATTGGCGATGCATGCGATGATGATGCAGATGGAGACGGGATCCTTAACATAGAGGTCAATTGGTCATTTTAGTTGAGAAATAACCAAGAATTACATAAAAAGATATCACTTTATTACAGCCAATATACTTTATATCAACATACTCTTCTTTGCTTCTCCAGGACAATTGCGTGCTTGTTCCAAATGTGAACCAGAAAAATTCTGACGAGGATGATTATGGAGATGCTTGTGACAACTGCCGGCTGGTCAAAAATGACCAAAAGGACACTGACCTTGATGGCAAGGGTGATGAATGTGATGATGACATTGATGGTGATGGTACGTACGACAGGAGTGTCTCCTTTACATTAGGTAATTCTTAACATTGCTTTTGTCTTTGAGCTTCTGCTTTGGTCCTCAGGTATCAAAAATGAAAAGGACAACTGCAAGAAGGTTCCCAATCCTGACCAGATCGATCGGGATGGCGATAAAGTTGGTGATGCATGTGACAGCTGCCCTTATGATCGCAATCCTGACCAGGTCTTGTTCTCTTTCTGCATTTTACTTCAGGTAGTTTGGTAATGCATTCTCTCTACGCCAAACTCATGATCCTTTCATTTGTACTTACAGCTGGATATGGATAATGACTTGATTGGTGATCCCTGTGACACCAACAAAGACAGGTATTACATTTCCTTTGAGGAACCTGCAGCACGGACATGCAAAAAAACACCATTAGAGAATTTTTGATCACTAGTTTTCATGTATAACAGATTCAGATCCCAGTAAAAAACTATTAAATGCATCTACAATAGTTTACCTGGTAAACCACAATTTGCATGCAACAATGCATTGGCATCCTGATATCAGTTCATCAGGGGACACAAAAGACCATTAGACACCTTCACAGAACCAACAGAAACTATCAGTGGTTTCGTTGTTTTTCCTGGGTTAGGGTTAGTTTTCGAAATGCTTAATGTAAATGCTTATTGCCCTTATTCCCAGTGATGGAGATGGTCATCAGGACTCCAGAGACAATTGTCCTGCAGTCATCAACAGCTCTCAGCTGGACACTGACAAAGACGGCAAAGGAGACGAATGTGATGATGATGACGACAATGATGGCATTCCCGATCTCCTTCCTCCAGGACCAGATAACTGCAGACTCATCCCCAACCCACTACAGGAAGACTGGGATGGTCAGTTTCTCATTTATGGCTTCTTCACTGTCATTCTTCACTCTAACCCAGGTGTTCAGCTACTTCCCTTTCATCAGATTGCACTATTTGATCCTTAAAGTAATGGCCTGGCCAAAAATCAAATGTCCACATTTTCCCATTGCCCTATATGTATGTGATCCGCCATGTCTGATGTCCAAAGTTGAGCCAAATTGAATTTTGCACTGGAGCAATACATCTAATGTACCTAACGAACAATGGACGGTTATACCCCACCATTTAGCACTGTGAATTCAACATGCTTAAATCGTTACAAACTTGACTTAAAATGTGTCATTAGGTAATCTTTGATGTACTTTTTTTAAGTTAATGACAGTTCCCTTAAAAACCAAGCCAGATGCTGTTCTCGAGTGTGGTGGCAAACAAACAAGCAAACAAACAAAAAAACATAACTAAAATGTTAAATGTTAAATGTTAATGTTAAATCAAAAAATAGTTGAGTGTTCATTTAGCCAAAAAAAAACCCCAACCCTCAAATATTCGAATCCCAATTTTAAAAACTGAATACCTACCTAATGAGTTTGGATTGCCAGACTCTCTATGGAGGGTCTAGTATGTTTCACCACTTTAAGTAGCCAAGAACCTTTTAGTGTAAGAAAAAGAAATTCAAACGACATTCAACGCAACCAAACACCAGCCTGCTGACAGGCATGATGTATATAGAGGCAATCTTGAAAATAAGGTCACAACATAAACAGTCCCTCAGGAAACAATACAACCAAACACCAGCCTGCTGACTGGCATGATGTATATAGAGGCAATCTTGAAAATAAGGTCGCAACATAAACAGTCCCTCAGGAAAGTATATAATGGGTGTAGAGGGTCTGTGGCTGAGACTATCGTTTGCTAGGATGAACTGCTGGGATAGCCAAACAAAAATAAAACACTAGATTAACTACATCCACCAGTATGAACTGTATGTAATTTCATTGTCCAACACTGTCCAACAATAGTACAACAACAAAGCAACAAGCTTCCTTGAATAATATCAATATTGGCAAATAATTACCACTTATAATTACCAATTATCACTTGTTTTCCACTCTCAGTCCAATTTATTTATTTGTATTTTACTCGATTTTTCCTTATTTTCCACCACATTATTTTATATCAGGTTATATAAGTCTTTATGTTTATCAGTTGTTTGTAATGTTTGTCTTAGTTTTCTAAAATTAAAGGCTTTACACAATTAAAGGAGTTCAAAAACTTGACCTAATATGCAGGACAGTAATCTGGGTGGTCTAAGTGTGGACCAGCAGTGGCATACAGTCAATGGTGTGCTGACCTTATCAAGCCAGCCGACCAATATAATGCTTGCTGTCTGGTTGAAAGACCCCATAAAACACCAATACACAAATTATAGAATATATTTAATCAGAATGTATGTTACAATCAGTTATACACTTTAATGCCCATGTTAAAATATCCAAATGTCTTTGTACAGCTGCTACAGGATGGCACTTGCATAATACTGGGAATCTCATTGGGTGCCCTTAGGAAAACTGGCTTCACTGCAGTAGTGTGAATCAGATTAATACAAGCTTTTTATGCAGAAAGTGACACATTTCACAATTTGACTGTACCTGTCTCTCAGTGTTAGCAAAATTATTTTACTAGGGCCTTAAGTTACAAGGCTTAGCTTAGATTTTACAACCAGACCTGTCCCAAAGATTACCCCGCTACAAGAAACAACATAGACCAGCATATGTTGGGTTGTGGATGCTGGTGTGCTGGTCAGCCAGCAGTACAATGATGCATGATTAGCTAAACCAACACCTGCCTAGCACTAGACAAGCATAAACCAACTTAGACCAGCATAAAATGCATGCTGAAAATAGCATTATATTGTGGGCTTAAACAAAGACATTATAAGGACTTTGGCTTAAAAAAAAAGTCTAAAATAAACACAAATCTAAGGAATCTTTCATTACACATACCTCACAACACAGTTGACACAGTATCACAGACAGGCTATGTGAATCTACTTCTTTGGCTAAATGTAATCAGATCCAGTATGTATTTTAATTATGACCTTTTGGTGGTGCTGTTCTTGGGTCCACAACTGTTCAAAATAATCAGTGTCTAGTAATGGAAGTAATGGATTAACTGCAAATAAAATTATAAAGATGCCAAAAAATAAATCCTATTTTTATTCTTTTCATTTGAAAGAGAGGGAGACCTTTATCCCACTATCCCATTTACACCAGCCTGGATGTAGGCATCAGGCCGTAGTTCCTAGTTCACACTTAACTACTTGACAGAAATTCCTGTGTTTAGCTTGTACACATTTTGAATTGCAGGAGATGGAATTGGAAACGTGTGCGAAATGGACTTTGACAACGACACAGTCATTGACCCATTAGATGTTTGCCCTGAGAACATGGAGGTCACTCTCACTGACTTCAGAGCTTACCAAACTGTGGTACTGGACCCAGAAGGAGATGCTCAAATTGATCCAAACTGGGTGGTGCTCAACCAGGTCAGATCTGCTACCACTCGATTTTGGGAAAGCTGTATGACAAAGTGTGAGCTTCATAATACAAACAATACTTGTTTTCTTCCAAACAGGGAAGGGAGATCATTCAAACCATGAACAGTGACCCTGGACTGGCTATCGGTAATATACGTCTATGGAGATCTACCTTCAATATAACCTCACCAATGAAATAACTTCTAATGTAGAGACAATATGTGGTGCAATCTGCAAAACTAATCCTTTTATGTTATTCCATTCAGGTTACACTGCTTTTAATGGCGTGGACTTTGAAGGGACATTTCATGTTAATACGGTCACGGATGACGACTATGCTGGGTTTATATTTGGTTACCAGGACAGTTCCAGTTTTTATGTTGTCATGTGGAAGCAGGTAGAGCAGATCTACTGGCAGGCTAATCCTTTCCGAGCCGTGGCTGAACCAGGGATCCAGCTCAAGGTATGTATTTACTTCACATATTGGACCCGACATATATTTCACTATAGATCTCACATTGCTAAAATCCATTGCATTAAATCAGGTTTACAATCGTGCATTCTCTGTAGACATACATTGACAGTAGAACGGGTCCTACCGAAGAGATCGGTAACTTTCAACATGACACTTTACCTGTCCCACTTAGTCAAATACTCAGACTACTGTTGCTAACATACACTAGATGTCAATAGTCACCCAAAACTTTTTCCATAAATACATCCCCAAATGTCTCTCAACTTGGTCACATGCAACTTTTTATTTAGGTCACACAGACGCCTCAGTGTGGTTTAGGGTTTAGTATGAACTGTGATCATAAACACAACTTTACTGTCTAGCTGAAGGCAGTGGGCAGGTATTTTATACAACCGCTGTTGTGGCAATTTCCGATTCCCCTTAGCATACATGCGTCACACAGTCATATAGACATACACCATGTAGTTGAGTTAAAATAGTGATACCCAAGGTAAAATATTCCTCCAGTAAAAGTAGAAGTTACTTCACTTTAGACCTCCAGTGGAGTAAAAGTACTAAAGTATTTACCTTCAAATGTACTTAAGTATGGATAGTAACAGTAGCATGATTTATTATGGCTGTAATGTCCTATTATCATTTCTGGAACAAGAATCTTAATCAACTCAGTTTAGGTGGAGAGACTCTAGTGTCACTCTCGGTCCACTAGTCTTTAATAGAAGCTCATTAATTAGTCTGACACTGATGTCTATTTAAATGATCACAAGCACAGAACACTGAAGGAGAACAGTTTCCATTAGCTAGAACCAAGCTCTGGTTAACAGGTCAACCCAAGCTCAAAACAAAGTGACCGCTGTACCCTGATTGGTGGGCTCGTTTCACACGTTTTTAGTTTGGAACATTTGTATTTAGTTTGGAACATTTTTATGCACACATAAGCCAAAATGAAGACTTGGCCATAATGTAGTGGAGTAAACAGTAAGATATTAGAATTTGAAATGTAGAGAGGTTAACGTTGGCCATGTAGCTTTAGCGCTGAACTAAAAAAGCTACATTTGTGCATTAAACATGTCCTGGCTGATTAACTGTATCTGCGGTGAGTGGGAAAAAAGGGTACATGACAAAAAAAAAAAAACATTCCTTTAATGCTCTCAGAATGTGCACATACTTTTGGCCATATTCTGTATATGCCATATTCTCAATCTCTCTCCAGATGGATGCACCAGGACCTATAAAATATTAATTTCTTAGTTTATAATTTGTGCAGTTTATGTGTAGTGTATATGTACTTTCTCCCTGTTGGTAGGCTGTGAAATCAGAAACAGGGCCTGGAGAGAACCTGAGGAACTCACTGTGGCACACAGGCGACACCCCCAACCAGGTGAGACTGCTGTGGAAAGATCCGAGAAACGTAGGCTGGAAGGACAAGACGTCATATCGCTGGTTCCTGCAGCACAGACCACATGATGGGTACATCAGGTACAACAGCAGTGGACAGTGCTCCACCAAAGTAACTAGCTAACTTGGCAGAATCTGCAACATTGTACCCTGGTTCCCAACCTTTATGAGTGTTTGAATATCTTTTGTGCAGGGTTCGTTTCTACGAGGGTACGCAGATGGTTGCTGACACAGGAATTATTATTGACACAACTATGAGAGGTGGCAGGTTAGGAGTATTCTGCTTCTCACAGGAGAACATCATCTGGGCCAACCTACGCTATCGATGCAACGGTAGATGTCTTTTTTGATTGTATTTGTTTTCCATTTTCTTTAACATGGATACTCATACTAACCTACACTTGTCATCCAAAAATAGCTGCACAAATAGATGCACCTAGAAAAAAAATCAACCGACAGGAATGAAACTTGGTGGGCAGGTTAGACATTGTGAGACATGTGAATGATTCACACTCGGACGCATATGTGACGTAAGCAAGGACGGGCCTTATCGCTGTACCCGAATGACCCGACAGCAACGACTGCAGACATTCAGTGAGCAGTGATGCCCTCCATGAGTCATCCTGTTAGTGCCAGCACCACTGGCAGATGGCTGAATGATGCAGGACTACATGCACACAGACTGTAATGACGACTGCCCTTAACACCACGTGAACGTCGCTAAGAACTGCCATGGTGTTGTGACAGACTGTCATGGAGTGACTCAGAATTGCAATGGGTCATCTTCAGTGCCGAGTCCCCCTTTTGTCTTGGTGGAGACGACCAACGAATCTGTGTGTAGAGGCAGCATGGTCAGCGCCAAGATGAACAGTTTGTTGTCACACGTCACACATTCAGAACAACTCCATGCCGAGACGTCTGGCATGTTGCATTAGCAAACATGGCAGCCTAACGGCATACTGAGAGACACTACTTCTGAATGTGTAGCTCAATAAATATTACCCATATCAGTCTAAATTTATCATCATTTATTGTTCCTGGTAACCTTTACCTTCCTTCCCAATAGCATTACAATCCCACACTTCCTACTGGGTGCAACTATTTTTACTTTTGAATAGGATTATAATTCAGTAACTATGAAAATAACTCACAAGTTATGTAGTTATGAGAGTAAGGAACTGAAGTATGAGCCCACATACATACCAGACCTCAGTATTCACAGGATTAAAGGTATAGTCTGGTCTAAAATTAGCATTAGCAAATTTCTCCCACTACAATACAAAGCATGACTTACAGAAATACAGTCATCCAACCTTTAGGATTCCCTGTGTTTCTTTACTAATCCAAGTACAGACATGATGTATGGCTCCATCACAGTAATACTAGCAATCTGGCGTCCTTTGGCATTATCCAGCAGTATCCAATATCTGCCCCAGAGTGTGGTTTTACAAATCTTCCTCTTACCTTCAAGATACATCATCAGAAGGGTGTCTAGCCTTTAAATCAGAAAGTCTTGCTCTAGAGACTACTGTGGCATGGGTGTTTTATGACTTTAGATTATTTGAAGTAAACAGTTATGTGATGAAAGTCATGTCTACTTTGACTAATCACCGATCTCCTCATGAATGCAACTACAGTAGAAGGGAACACTTTGCAACAAGTGACTTTAAATATCCGTTTTTAAAGATCTGTGACGAAACCAAACTGCACAGGTCAGGAGAGTCTGATGTGCCCTTTCCAATAAGCCCTGGATGGTAATGCTAAACTTCCTATCCAGAAATACGGACTCTGGAATCTCACAAATTCGGAGTCCAGAGACGCTGAAAAATTTAGAATGCAAAACTAAGAGTATCCAACTTCAAACTTTACAGGAATATATGGTCTTATGCCTTCTCTCCAACCACATATCGCTTTTTCTCATAGTTTTTGGGAAACCGGAGATAACGACAATCGATATCTGATCCTAGAAGCACTGTACATCGGCAGAGGACTGTTAGAACAAAGCCAAAGCATTAAGTGCCCATTTCAACAAGCCCTGGATTGCATTGCTAGCACAGGCCATGAAATGAAATGAGACCAACCGAAAGCAATCTAAACTATTGTATTGTGACATAACAGCCTTACAACTTACTGGCTGGCAGTATGGCAGAGTACATTCAAGGGTCAAACCTCAAGCCAGATAAAGTGGATAGTCAGGCCTAAAGCTTACTTTAGAAAAAAATCACAGTCACGATATTAGTCCAAAAAATTGTATTTCAATATTTTCCCCAAATCTCAGAATATTTTGCCAGGTTCCTCACCCGTCTTCTCTGAGGCATCCATGTTGTTAGTGTCATAATCACGTCTAGTTAACATCACGCTTAAAGCATCATTGCTGAGCACTAAAGATCAGTCTGCTATTCTGTGCATTGCCTACTGTGGCACCACCCACCCTAAACAGAACTTGGGTTGTGTGAAGGGTGGGGAACATGAGAAAAGAAGTGCTAGATTTCTAAAGCTGTGTTAAGAAAGTGTATGAAGGGTTAAGTGTCTGACAGTCATGCAGTCAGGCGATTTGGAGAATGTTAAATTTACCCTAGGTGTAAATGTCTGCTCTGATGGACTGGTAACCCGTCCAGGGTGTGTCTAGGGCCTTCTGCCCAGTAAGCGCTGGGATAGGCTCCAGCACCTCCCACGACCATTATCTATAATACAGATTACAATGTGCCATTTCTGTATTGACAGAGTACAAAACCTACATTCAGGATTCAAGCAACTCTAACTACTGTCCATGTCTTTCTCTCCAGATACCCTTCCAGAGGACTTTGACACATACAGAGCCCAGCAAATCAAGCTTTAAATTTAACACCAGGCACAGACCCAAAGTCATTCTATCCATCTCTTCGCAATGACTTTGTCAGATGACACCAACAGACTGTAAATAACTAAGGAGGTATATGTCTGTATGTTAATTTGCAGTCATTTCTGTGTTCATTACCTCTAGGCACCTGTTCATGCAGGTAGTTAACTAGCTATTACATTGTGACATGGTGTCAAAGTAAATGTGTCATTATTGTAAAAGCTGAAATAAAAGTGTTTTCTGCTGGATGTCAGCTGTATCTGAAATGTCTGGTCTAATGGCACAAAACATTTTCCTGTAGTGGAGGGCAACATGACAACATGTTTAGTAGTAATAGTACTACTAGTATGATGTAGTGTGTTGTAATGTTCGTGTTTTGACTAAGTGGCTGTTAATATTTTGGCTTCCATCAGCCCGCCAGGAGGAATAACTGTTATTTTGCCAGCAAATACATAAAGTTTTTCTTATATATCCTGTACCATAGACACTAATGTGAGAAAAACTGATGCACAGCAAAACTAGGCTTGGCTAGTGTAGTTTTTGCATTTAGCAAATATTACATATAAATAGCGCTATATATACATATATATCTTACTTCGGATTGGCTGAAGAAGAGTTAGACCAACCCAAATCCAAACCTCCAACCACAACTTACTGGCAGCATGGCACACTACTTTCAGGAGTCAAACCTGAAAGCCAAAAAATCCTAAAATCAATCAATCAAAAAAAAAAAAAAAAAAAAGCCAGGTCTAAATCTTATTTTTTAGAAAATAATCATGGTCGTAATATTAGCAATATTATTCAACTACGATTCGGTATTTTCCGCAAACCATTCAAGCCTACATATAAAAACTAGGAAGGCACATGTAGGTTCACTGGTTCATTTGGAGAGTGAATAAAATACATTTTATATTTGCACTGTATCCTATTGGGACTACTGTCTAATTAACCTTATCATCATTCTGAATGGTTTGCATACAAATTAGAAAAAAAAGCACATTGGCACTAAAATAACAAGAAACTGGTGGAACTTCTTCTCTTCAAAGTCTGTGAATGACAGGACCTGGTGATGATATTGGACTGAAATCACAAACATAGCAGTTTAAATGTATATATTTTAAAAACACGTACAGAAATACAGATTACAAAATATAAATGATGTAATAAGAACGATCTGATATATGTAGCTGAGACATCATGCACATCCATATTTAGCATACTTTGAGAACGGAAAACATCCATGAAACGATCACTGAGACTATGTACAGAGAGAAAGTGGCCTTCTACAACCAATTTCCACAAACATGAGTCAAAATATGGACCACACCAGAAAAATCTATAGAGTTACATGAGAGTTCTACATCTGTGAATAATGGAACTTTTTCCAAACACCGTTGAGAATGTTCTGCCGTACACAGCTGGTAAAAAGCTCCAGCCTAACGATGGATTTTTCATCTCAGTACATGTATTTAAAATGCATATAAACAGCATTGTTTCTGATCTGAGTGACTGCAGATTCTGAAGCATTGTCTTTCATCTAATGTTCTTATGAACAGTTTTTTTAGTGTCACAATCTTTTTTTTTTTCATACACCTGCTCAAACACTGTTTTTGACTTAACAAAAATGACCTTTAAAGAGTAAATCAATGCAGATGGCACTTATGTTTGGCAGATCATATATACTATATCTATATCATATAGGCCACGTTCTATTACTCTAAAGATTTATCAACAAATATTTCTGGTATAAGAGAACCACTTCCTCAATATTTTATTAGAATGGTGGAAAATTGGCGGATATATATATGAGAACCATAGCAACTGCCCAGCAGTCCTCTTAAGGCTTATAGGGGAGTTTGAAGGAGGCTCCTTTAAAGGGGCTCTGCATTCAGAAATAAACACGTCCAAAATAACAAATGAAACTGCTGCTGAGATCTGAAACGATTCCATAAAAGCCCAAAACTGCTATCACCATGCATGAGGAAAACTACTGTAGATCTAAGGACAGAATTAAAACATACATTCTGGCTGCATCTCCCAATTTTTACACTTAGAGCACAAAGACCGAGCCCTTGTTTTTTTTTTTTCGTTAAGTTTGCATTGAGAAGTTACATATTTGCTCCCAAAACTGTTATCCCTTAACGTTATCAGTGCAATACAGTGGAGAATTCACCCAGAAAAAATTTCACATTAAGGAAAAATAGCCTTGATTACAGGGACTAGCCATCCGTAAGGAAAGAGAAAAGGAAGAAAACCAAAAAAATGCATGATAAAGTCTATAGAGCTAAACAGTCAGTGTTCTCAGAGGGTAAAACAGTCCAAATTTAATGCCATAAAGCCACTGTTAAAGTGCGAAGCAACACACTGAGAAAAGATACAAAAAGAGAGACGCATACGCACACGCACACACACAGTAGCACAAAAGCTGCCATATATATCAGTGACTCGAGTTGTGATATATATCAGTGATAGTGAGGGTTTGTAATGTCGAGATGCAAGTGCTAAGCTAAGCAACCGCGCTGACAAGTGTTTCAACTTAAAAAAACCCAAAAAACAACAAAACAAACAAACAAACAAAAGGCCCAGCTTGCTACAACCGTGATGATTGAATAACATGCCAAAGAAAAGAATGCAAACATACACGCAAAAACAAAGTAAACCAAAAGTAACCATAAACAAAAAACAACTATCACTGGAAACTAGCAGTTATAATATGGGAAAAGTAAACAAGAAACAAAACTGCTTTGGTCAAGCAATAGGTAATTTGGTGTGACGCACAACATCTCATATGGAGCCCCATATACTGTACTTCCAGAGGTGACCTACCAAAATATAAGCAAATATGAGTGACGTTCAGTCAAATGAAACAAACTTTTTTTTTTTGTTGATCAACGCATGCATTGCATCTCGCTAAAAGAGTCCATAGTGTATCATGTGCAGCACATTTTATAATGAAATCAGCCAAGCTAAGGATGGCCTCTTACTGAAGATCCTTTTCTTGTTTTGGACATGCAGTCATTGTCTAGTGATAAGCTCTATGTACAGTATTTACCATACAAGTGTTTGAGAGGACAAACAGTTTTGAAATAAATGTCAAAAATAAAAGAAAAACAGCACATTTCTTTTAAGAGAGTGATTATGAATGGCACAGTCTAAGGGCTTAAACAAAACAAAAGAAACACTATCGCAGTACGTTTATTCTGTTGGCCTGGTCTATAACACTGCATGCTGTAAACTGCTGCTGCTCAATGCTAGTACTGCGTTTTTTTTTTTTTTTTGTCTGACCAGTTTTAAACGCCTAATAAACCATCTATATTATCTGTGTGTTACTATTTTAAAAGCTTTACAGCTACACCATATAAATCATTTCACTTAATTCAACAAGATATATTTCGATTTGTAGACTGATAAATTTTCTCTGGTTTGCATAGGAATCGCACAATCTGTACATTTCACATTTCACAATTTTTATCATATCCCTTACAAAGGTCCAACTGATTTGGTTTCTCATCCAAGACCAAATACAGTGCTGTCTGTAAGTAATTGGACAGTGACGATTTTCTGTTGTTTTGGCTCTGTATTCTGTGCACACTGGACCTGAACTGAAACAATGCCTGGGAATAAAAGTGCAAAATGGGAATCCTATCCCAGCAGAAAAGAACTAGCAAAAGGCCTGAAGTTGGTTCTAAATGGGGCTTTTGCATCTGGAGCCTGTCGAGGACCTAAAAAGTAGCAATGGCAGTAAATAAAAGAGGTCAACGTGATCTTGAGATATCAGAATCAGATATCAAAACTGACCAAAATAAAACTTTCGGTGCAAGTTAATGTAAAATGTGCTTGTAAAGCAAAACTATTGGTCCATTCCTCATGAAACACAGAATAAAAGTCAGCTACTGTGTTCAGAAAAAAAACAAATCTGGAAAAATATGAGATGTATGGACAGCAATGATAAGATAGCTTAGGACGGAATACAATATCAGATCCAAATCAGATCCAATGTATTTTGCTAAGATCACCTGACACCAATCCGCATCAATACCGATACTGTTATGATGTAAGAACAAACTGGGGAGCATGGCGAGAATAAACGACTGGCCATGCAGCTTTTTAGGTCCAAAACGGCTGGAATTGTCTCAGCTGGGTATTTCAAACACCCATGATCGAGCAAGCACTTTAAATAGGCGGGACTGAAGACAAAAACAGAGTAAGTACTAAACAAGACAATTTAAGATTTTTGTAACATCAAGAATTATGTTGAAAAAGTGCATATGGTTGACATTCATAAAGCTGACATTCTGCACTTCACATCCGTTTTTTCATTTCAAGTCAAATGTGCAAAGCCAAAACAAAAACTTCACCACTGTCCAGTTACATACAGACTGCACTCTACATACCAAAGTCAAGACTTCTGGCATGGCAAAAAAATCAATTATTTTGAACTGAACCAAACAAAAAAAACCCCCAAAAACAAACAAACAAACAAAAAAAAACAACACAATAAGAACATAATTATTGTTCAAAAACAATAAATGGCATTATGCTCATCATTTGTCACTATAAGGATTTGGTACCAAATGTGTTTCTGTGCAGTGATCAAATGTTTTAACTTTCCAGGCTGCATAAAGCAGGATAAAGTGTAATGCTTTATCTGAATTAGGCCATCCATTTCCAAGTGGCATAAACAGTGAATTACAGAACTGATTTTTGTCATTTCGTAGTGTACATAAATATAAAAATGTGACTCCTTAAAACTTTTCAAATGGAAAAAGACAAACAAGACATCACATGAATGGCAGACAAGACAAAAACAAATATACAAATACAGATGTATAAAGACAAGAACAACATTCTGGTAAACAGCACTGAGAATAAGGAGCAGTACCCTCCCCTTACTTTCACTTTAGCAGCTCAGACGGACTGACAGCTGGCTTCACGACAGAACCTCCATTTAAGCAGGAACACTTAAACCTACATGCCGTACAGTACTTAATTGAAAAACTGCATTTATAAAAACACAATACTGCCACTGATTGTGCATGATCAGAAATCTTTTCAGATACGAGAATAAACATTAACAGGACGATTAGAAAACTCGTTTGTCACACCGACAGCTTAAAAACAGCATTTTTTTTGTTCATAAGGCAAAATCAGGTCAGCTCACAGTGATGAGTTCAGTAGCTTTCTGAAGCTTCCCTTTAACGGTTTTGGCCCTGCGCGATGACAGCCTTTTAATGCAAATCAGAAGTCAACGACAGCACTAACATGTTCAATTTGCAACTAAACAAGCAACTCAGTCAACAAGGAAAAACGTACAGATTTATCTTTTAGAGACACTTTACAATATCGATACCAAACATAGAGGCAAGGCTGCCATTCTGACACAATTAAACCAGTGAATCCTCCGGCAAACATGTTAAAAACAACAACGCCAGCATGTAGATCATCACTGTAAAGTGTTTGAAGTTTAAACAAATTAAAATAAAATAAATAAAATAAGATAAAAAAAAAGGTTTGGTAGAGGATGCCAGTTTTTTCATTAGACCTTTCGCGATAATAAAGTACATACAGTAGCAAGCGATGCTTTCTCAAATCCATAAAAAGCTGTATGGGGGGGAGTAGTACTCCTTAGTATTAAATAAAGTTCAATAAATAACTGAAATATTTAAATATAGTGATAATTTAACACAAACATAAAACACCCACATAAATGCACACAGAACTTTAAAAAGACACATACGTAAACATTAAAAACAACTGACAAGAAGATTTGGCAATTCACGCAACATGCCAAATATATGAATGTGAAAAACGTAAAGACATTCATAAATAAATAAACAAATGGACACAAAGTCCTAAAGAAACCGAATGGTATGTAAAAATAAAGCCATTTTGAGGGGTAAAGATATCTTAGTCAGGAGGTCAAATATTTGGGTTAAATACATTCTCACTCTCTCATTCATTCACTCACTCACTCATTCATTCATTCATTCATTCACTCACTCTCTCTCTCTCACACACACACTTTGACACCTGCTTGTTGTAGAAAACCAAACAAATATTCAAATACAACAATAAAGACAAATATCACCTCAGATTTTGAAAGAAATATGAACAAAAACAAACAACATAAACACACAGCAACAAAACAAAAAAATCCAAAGAACATAAAACAAAGCAAGTCAACATGTAGGCCTAAAGAGGGGCATAGCGTACACTTGTACAACAGACGAGGTTTTAAACTAGCCGCCTTGCAAAACGCTAGCCAGTGTGGATGTAGCTATGCCACTTCCACCTCTGTGCTCGAGCGCCTCCCTTCCCCAGACGGCTTTGGCAGCATGCTATTGTAGTTGCCATGTGGGGGAGGCAGGGAGGGCCGTGGACTGGATGATAAACTGGGTGGCCATGCAGCTGCACAATAAGTAGTCTCCAGCCTCTTCCTCTTCAGAGAGCTTCTTTTGAGTTCCAGCCGCCGCTCGCTTCACAGTCGGTCCATGCGGAAAGTGTCCTCGGTGGCTGGGTCGGCGAGAACAATGTCCGGGTCGTTGAGCATGTGTAGTCCGTCCAGGGTCAGAGGGTCAATCTTCAGCTCATCCAGCGGGAACTGAGAGTCTGCATCAAAGCTAACGTCACCTACACCGGCCAGCGAGCTGGTCAGCTCCTTGGAGAGGCTAGGCGGGGACTCCCCTGTCACTAATATTTGTTGTGGGAAACATATAGGAAAAATGGAAAAAAACAGAAAACATAGAAATTAAACAAGTGCAGGCAGATGGGTTAGATCTGCATAACAACGTAGTAACTGTACTGTGCCACACCTCCAGATGCCTAGAAGAACTTACACAATAAGAAACACAGAAAAACATATACCTGTGAGAATAATGTTGGGAATGTTGCCATGGTTACTGTAGCCTAGTTGCTGTGTGTCCTGCAAGTTGCTGTGGCTCCCGGTAAGACCCATCATTGCTGCCTGTGTGTAGTTGAGTGTGGAGCACTGACTGTAAAGGCTGTTAGAACTGCTTGGGTTCTCGATCATGTTCATGTTGAACTGCTCAAGCTAAGAAATAACACAGGGCATTGTAATCAATACAACAGTAGGAATCACAGAACAACACTCCAATTGTCCAAGACCCCTCCAGAAGATTAGATAAAGCAAAGAGCCACCAGGAAGATGGCCCGAAGGTAAGGGAAGGGGGCTAAAGACTGGCCTCAGAAGCACTTCAATGCACTTACCTGATGGGACAAAGCGTTGGTCTGTCTGGATGCCAGTTGGTGCTCATAGAACGAATCTCCAAAAATGCTGCCCACCACCGGAATGTGCTACGATTACAGGAAAATATATCTCAATGACTTCCATCAGACTACAGTGTCTGCTGGTGTGAAAATGTTTGTGTAAATAGCAGGACAAATGTGCAAGACGCTGACATACGCGGGAATGTCTAGCACAAGACATCCACGCAAAAGATCTGGGGACATCTGTTAAAAAGCAGTGACATATCTCAAGTGACAAAGCTTAACATCAATAAAACATACAGCTCCTAATCGACACACTTGCTAAACGAAACCAGCAGTGAAATATCAATGCTTAGTGTTAATCAGGCAACAACAGGGAAATATGAATAAAATCAGTACAAATCTAACCACCTTTACACGCAAAATGGTTTCTACTGTTATCACAACAATGAGTCATAGTTAGTACAGTGCGGATTTACTAAAGAAACAACTCTGCACAGGACTACAAAGACTATCCTTTTATTGCAGCCTCACCAAAGTAACCATGCATGCCCTTTTCACCAAGACGATATTTTATAATGTGCACATATTGTGATTATCACACTAAAACTACATTAGTATGCCTCAGGCAGCAAGTGTAACAATCTCAAGTAACCATCTATGGGCTTAATATTATATGGCAATAATGCCATAAATCCTAAACACAGCCTGAATCTCTACTGATGTGCCATTACATCCTACTACTCACAACCAAGCCAGGATGATGACAGGGATGCAACTGAGTATGGAGGTCAACTGCATCATGGCACAGTAGCACTGTAGCTAATGAGATAGTGAAAGCAAAAGAAATACCACTGAGTGACGCGACACTAATATACTATTATACTACACTAATATACTATTATACTAATATACTACACTAATACACTAAATACAAATATGATAATTATGCACACTTCTTTGACACTTCTTTGACAAACTACAGTTTTTTCAAGCAAATACAGGGACAGATGACATGCTATTGACTAAAAAAGGGCACATATCACTCAAAATAAACCTTATTTTTAGCTAGTAGTGGGCGCGACAGGCAAAAATTATCACAGTATGAATGAAATTTCTTTTAGTATATAAAACTGCATATATGTTTATTTGCAAAATAAACTATTTTAAATGCTTAAGTAAACCTAATTTTGCAGGCTAATGGCAGATTATTATTCTGGAATGTCACAAATTAAACAAGTACTGCTCTCCAACTCTGAACCTGGCAGTTCTGTCACAAAAGGCCTAAATTTTGTGAAGGCTGAAGTTGACTTCCTATTTTGCTGCCTTTTGATTGAATTTCTGTTCCACCTTAAAAAGGAACAGAACTGTAAATGCCGTTAGATCTACAGGCACCTGCATGCAACAGCTGCACCAAGGAGTTCAGAAATTTGAATAAAGAATTCAGATCATTCACACTTCTGTACCAGCAGATCCACGACTTGTTTCATGCACAAGGCCCACAGACCATGGCATCATCTGAAGCAGATGACTGAGGATGGGAGCTCCTCAGGTGGTACAAGAGAAAAGAGAAGAGTGGCAACTGCTCTGGTGTCCACGTTAGACTAAGGCAAACCTCTAAAGGCTGTTTATTCCTTTATGACCACTGCTTTGAAAACAAACACAACAGACAACACAGAGTGATCAAGCTTCTATTTAACAAAGCCACTCATCTAGATGGGCTAAAGTTAGAATAGTTTTTACAGTTTTAATGTCATGTTATCTATAACGCTATTCGTATCGATATAACAGTTACGAAAAACTTATATCTGAGAAAGAATATTCATTGTACAAACTGGTATACCGCCCACTACTTTAGCTGTAGTCTATATATTATTTAGCTACTTTAGTAAACAACACAGACTAAACAGACTTCAACACACTTCAACATTGTCAGCATTACACAAAAAAAACAGCCTGTGCATTGCTCTTCTTTGGATAACGACGCTCTTAGATCAAATCAGCTATACAGATAAACACCCCCATACGTAGATGGCTGACTAGTGTGCTGCTATCTTCTATATGATGCCCAAGTATACCCTGATATGCTACAAGGGAGAAATTTTAAGCCATTCACCCACCCATTCATTAAGCTCGTCACAAACGCACCAGAAGACAGGATAAAATCACAGCGTCATCTGAGCAATGAGAAAGGGGTTGGAATGCAGACAAAGAGAAGTGGAGGAAGGAGAACAGAGAGCTGAGACAGCAAATGAGCGGCCAAAGCACGACAAGCAGCGGGGTGGGTCCGCCCTTACTTGAGGCGAGCCTCCAGGCGAGAAGCCTTGGTTGGAGACTGGAGAGGTTGGAGACTGGTTGGCTGGAGACCCAGTCTGATTGCGATACTGCTGGAAGGAAGAGGCCTTTCAGAATCACAGCACAGGTCCACTATCACATGGCTCCATGTGTGAACACCTCAGAAACAAGGATGCTCCGCACTGATGCAAGCAAACGTCTGCCATAAGGCACTGTGTTGGTCAAACCTGACCCTATTGTGCTCTTAGCTCTACTGGAGGACTCATCTGAAGATTATGAGGATTTGTCAACCAAAACAACTCCCCAACAATAAAATGAACATACTTTCAAACTAAAAGCACAACTGAATTTAGCTCCATTTAAGTATGACGGTGTCTCACATCTGTGTCAATGTCAATGAGGATGGGGAAGGGTGCACTCACCGAGCTGACTGGTGCACTGGTGGCTGTTGGTGACTGGGTGGCGAGGGAGGTCTGTTGTGTGCTGGAGGCAGAGCTGACGGTGAGTGGCGGCAGCTGGATGAGGCGGATGCTCTGTGGCAGAGTCTGCTGCTGCTTTTGCAGGTCGCTTAGAAGACTAAGAAGTGAGTACTGAGACAGTTGCTGCTCCAGAGACATGCTGTCCATCGCGACTGGCTGTAGAACATGGCATGTATAATAGTAAGCATTTCATGTTTGCATTCCATAAAATGCTAAGAAACTTCTGCTTTAAACTGAGCTTAACTGAGCTTAATGATGAGTTGACAAATTTAGCAACATTGATGAAAAACTGGTATGGCACATTAATACATCAATGTGATTATTCTGACAGATTGTACTACACTAACAAGAAGCACTAAAGTCAAAAGGCTTCTAAGCACCTTAAATGAAGAAATGGCTTGTCGCACAGAAAGGTCTTTGATTTATGCAAATACAGATAAATGGAGAAAGGCATAACAGATTTACATTTACATTTAAGGCATTTAGCAGACGCTCTTACACAGAGCGACTTACAACCGTGCTTAGTGTTCCGTTGGATAATATTCCAGCTAGTACAGGATAAAGTCGTATGCAAATATGCAAAAGTGTTTTATTCCCCAGGTCAGTTTACAGTTTTCTAAGTGAAAATAATTCATCACATCCTCGACATTCTCTGTGTCTGCAAACTGTTGTGCAAATTCAACAGTTTCAATTTCAACATTCAAATTCAGCAAATAAACTGTTACTGTGCATTTTAAAAGTGCAGTTGTTTTCTGTAGTAGATGTATTGACTCATTTTCACACTATGCCCTACTACTGCAAAGAGATGACTTGTAAGGCAAAGAGATAGTCAATGGCCTTATTATCATGTACCAAGGAAAATGATCATTGCCACAGCCACAAGGTTAGGTTCACAATACCTGAGAAATGGGCATCTGAGGTGAGAGGGTGGGAGAGAGTGTGGGGGAGAGCTGCTGGGGGCACGGCTGCTGCTGCTGTTGCTGGGCATCGATATTGAGCGTAAGGGCAGGAGAAGGCTGAGTCTGGCCACTCAACGCAGGGGGAGAGGGAGGGACATGGCTGGCAGCGCTGATGCCCAGGTGGGTGAGGTTGGTGGTGAGGTTGCCTGTGCTGCTGGAAGTGCTAGGAGTGGGGAAGGACACAGGGTCGTCCGGGTCTAACGGGGTCGGCAAAGGAGGAGGGAACTGGATGTTGGTGAGGTCCGGCAGGGAGCCACCCGTGTTGTGCGTGGCTGGCATCAAAGAGGTGTTCACTTCTTGATCAGGGGATGGGAATATGCTGTAAAGCAGTAACAGAGATTGTAGAGAAATGTATGTACATTATTGTAAATGCTTGTGACAGCGTGAAACTGGTAAAGATCATTAACTGAACCATCTTTAATCGGTTATTACATTGTAAGGGCCACTTCTGGTGTTAAATCTAAATAATCGTGTAAATAAACAGGCAACAACAAAGAGATGGCTTTAAAATAATGATATTCAGTATTTTTTATACTCACTTAATCCCTGGAACGTCATGGGATTTGGGATGCAATGATGTTTTCTGGTCATCTTTTTCCATTTCTGTTTCAGGGTCCTCTGTATCTGGAGGTGTGAGCAATAAAACTAGAAAAAAAAAAGGAAAAAAGGCAAGTCGTAACTTTTCTTTTATTTGGACTGACCAAAAGGAAGAAAAAACTTAATCCCATTACCTCGTTTTGGCTGCAGCTCTTGGGATCCTCCAACAAAAGTATCTTGGGGAGTAGGATTCATGGCACTCTGATGTAAGGCTGAGTCAGAATTAGTCCTGAAACAGATGGATGAGGAAAGTGAAAGTGCGCCATCGGGAAAGTTGTACACATGTGATCTTCAAACAAAGTTTCCCAACAGCAAACACTCCCTTACCTCCTCCAGCTGGTGTCGGGGGGAGGTGACAGATACACTGAGCCATAAGGGCAGCTGTCAATGTAATTGTGTTAAGGACAAAGTCTCATTTGTTTCAACCACCTGAAAGTCTGCCTGGCATAAGTTATTTATATGTGGGCACAGCAGTGCTATTCATGCATTAAACTAACTGCCACTGAACGTAAATTAAATAGCATTTATTAGTCGTAGCTGCAAGCGTAGGATGTGATGGCTATTGCTCTTGTCGAGCTACGATCTAATCAGGTATTAAAAGCAGAAAGTCCAAAAAATAATAATTATGTTCTTCCCAGTGGTTTGGGGCTATTAATAAGATACTTTTTCGCTCCCTAGGAAAGGGTTTGGCTGGGTCAGCTCACTATCAACAGTGTTGATTAAAGGCTTAAGCTTACTGTGAAATAATCTGTCAGACAGTGAATACATTTTATTTTCTGTCATCTGTTTCACTCATCGTTGTTTTAAATATTGTTATCTTTCTATTGGTATGTGATTCTGTTATCATTTTAAAGTTGTGATTACAGAATATAATACTATTATCCAATTAACCCTTTTATTGCCGCATATGACCTCATATTCCACAATGATTGCTCACCATCTGAGGAACTGAAATCGTGATGTACATTTATATCTGCAGAAAACAATAACAACAACAACAACAACAACAACAACATGATAGCTATTAGAATGACAATTTTAAGGGGCAAGTTTGTACACTTGCTGACTGAAATTCACAGACATTTTATACAGAAATTATTTTACATTATTAAACGCACAAAATACCATTTTAACTGGGCCAGAATATGTTAGTTAAGTTAAATAATGTCACTTATTTGAAATTGCATAAAAGTAAGATGCATGAGTCTTCAATCAAAGCACAAACATAACTTCAATTCCCTCTATTGATAAATGATCTTAAGCTGCCAGGTCAGAATCAACGAGTGAAGAATTGAGGACAAAGTAACACATTTATTACACGATTATGCTGCTATTTTGGGGCATGTTTCATTTTAATGGGTTAAAACGTTAAATATCATTTCAGCCCCTTTGGCCTGGCGTTTTCCAACACTGTTTTGAATGTAAACAAACAATTTAGCACTTTTAAAGAACTTTAGCTTCTCGTCACTGACCGTTTGCTCTTGCCTTTAGACGTCTGTCTACAAACCCGAAAACAACACAGCGTTCAGTCTAAACCCCTTCATTCAGTTGAAAAATAGAAGTGCTGGAGCTGAACCTTCTGGGACCAATTCTGCTGACCAGATTAAGCCTAAGCTTAGACTAATGAAATCCCATAGGCACTGCAGTTGGTCAACAATTAGGCTTAATCCCTGTCCGTGCAAAAGGCCCCTGGTGTCTAGGACAGTGGCCGAATAAACAGAAAGCACCTGATTTTGTTGAGTCAACCACACAACTAACAAGAAAAAGGATATCTGACGGCCATGTTTGTCTACAGACAGAGGCCTGCGATGTGGAGATGTGATTCGATTCCTGTCACGATAAACACGGTCCACCAAGCCATGGTGCCGAGTCGTTCGACTGGTGTCCAAAACTGTAGTCTGAAAAGGAATCTCATAAGTTCAAGATATCCTCACTCACAGTTTCATTAGAACTGAACACAGTCATCCATTTGTTATATTCACTTCAATGGCGAGGCATAGCTGGACAAATAAAAATATAGTGCAGCCTTTTAATCAAAGATGAACTGGCAGTATGCAAGCATAAAAGCAATGAAACCGTCAGACTGTTCTGTTCGTAGTCTTGCTTATGTTTCATAAATGAAAAGCAATGATCAAGGCAGTGATGGCACCCCCATTTCTCAACAGTAATGGTGCACAGATCCACTGTCTGCTAAGGCTCAAGGTGGGAAGCAATCCAAATTCTCACACCCTGCTACATGGAATAATCTGAGGGAGGGGTTTGAGGTGAATTATATGGTGTGCAACAGTTGCCTTTAAAATGAGTTGCTGCCATAAGAGGCAACAGATAAATTTTGGCTGATGAGAGCACCACAGGGGGCCTGTGTTTAAATCAGGTGTACTTCTCACGGCATTAATTAGAAATACATGTTAAAAACTGCATTTTTAAACCATTTTGTATCAGTTCCAATTTGACTAACTTTGTATCACATTGAACTTTGGTTTCAAAATTAAGCATAATGAGACAAATAAGCATTAATGTTACATATATTACATGTTACTATATATTACGCAAACAATTAAATTAGGTAAAAGCCTAACTAGGTCAGGAAAAGTTCAGTCAAAAACTGTACAGCCGACAGTCCTTGTGAGAATATCTCCACTTATAAGTGGGTTAACTAAATGGGGCAAATCCACCAAAACAGTGACAAACAAAAAGACGTTTTCAACTGATATAGTTTCTAAGGGCTCACCTGAAAAGGCAGGTCAATGTTGCTATTTCCAATCTGATTGACATTGGGCAGTGAACCTCCATAGCACTGACCACGATTCTGGCCTAGTTGCAAATACTGGGTCTTCTGCAACTGCAGCTGTGCAAAATAAAAGTGCATGAATGAGTGACAGAGTGAATGACAGCATGAACGCATGAGTGAATGAAACTTAACTGAAACATCATAAAGGGAAAATATTAAAACAGAAAAAATCTGAGGCTCGAAGGGGAAAGCAGATCAGTGGAGCGTTGCTTATCTATGAAGCTGTCAAATTAAAACTAAACAGACGGGGCCATGACTCTCATGGAGGCTTTGGCAGTGTTACAGATCCCTCACTATGGTGAGCACAAATAAACTCAAACGAAAAGCATGTCAGGATTTTGGCAAAGTTGAGGAAGAGAGTGGGCAGTGTAGCTAATATCCTGGCCTTGTCAGGCAATGAGGAGATAGCACACAGTCACTTTTAACTACAGCCTGAAAGCCATACATGTATAAATACAAAGCCATGTATAATTATGAGTGGATAAAAACACGGTGAGTGAAATGTTGGACATATTGAACGCATGAAACAAAAAGTAACTAAATCTGAGCCAGCGAGCTCCGTACAGATGTGCAGCACATCTGTAGGCAGGCTGCCCGTTTTTTGTCGAGCAGCCTCGCTTCTGCGCATCCGCATCGCTTCTGTGGGTCGCGCGCCTCGCTGCTCGACCTAACGGACTGAAACGAGACTCGTCTCGTCAGGTTTCTGTGTCGACATGTTTTTTTAATTTGCGAATGTCAGTCGACGGGAAGGTCGTTGAGTCGTGTGCGCTCCGCTTCAAGCTTTAGCTGCTCGGCTAACGAGCCCCCCACTCCTCCTCCTTCTCCACCTCCTCCTCCTCCTCCTCCTCCCTGAAAACACCGAGAGGGAAAAAATAAACCCGACACGTACCCGCGCCGCCCGAGTAATGCTCAGGTCTTTCATGACTTCTTCAAACGCCGCGGTCTCCTCTGCCTGCTTCTGGTTATGCAGGGCGATCTTCTCGCTGAATTTTCGCGGATTGTTTGAGGTCGCCATCTTCCGTTCTTCTCCAAAACAGACCTCTCTCTTTTTTTGCGCCAGACGTACGTGGCGCCGTCGCGTCGTCGCCGCGCGGAGGATTATGGGGGTTGGAGTTCGTGAGCGAAGCGTGTCATTCGTGAACTCATCAATTTAGCTACTGTTCTAGGATTAAAACAGTGAAACGATATCAACGTACAATTTTGGATAATTTGTGATTCTGCAGTTCTGAGTTTTAGATGTTATAATTGAATTTGCATGTGGAACTATTCCATTTTCACAACTACGAAATAAATTACTCCAGTTCCAGTCCTAAAAATGTGATAGGTTGAGCCAGGTTTAAAGCTAATATATGCACACTTCTGATTATAGCGCTTGCATGAACTGAGCATATTCATACACTGTATCAATGCATATCTAAAGAAAATTGCAGAAAAAAGTACTAAAGGGCCCCTACATATAAACCTGGTTTAATTTTCTTAACAACTGAGCTAGGCAGATTCATTGTTAGGCCTTCAACTGAAGTATTTGCTACAGTAGTTACAGTTTTACAGTTAATCCTTCAGTACAGTGAAGGGGAGTGTGCTTCACATTATGCGTAAAGCGACACTATGTAGGATGAGGATTTGGAGACCTCTCTGGTGGAAATATGTATTTGCATGCAACATGCACAAAGTTTTGTAATGTTAGTTGTGCGTTGGACCCCCATGTGCAGATAAATATGACATTTGCAAGTGTGTTTCAAGAGAACTTGGTGATGGAGCTTGGTGAAGGATGCATCTTCAGAGGATGTAAGTGAATGGTGTTGTTGTCGTATTTTCATCAGTATAGTGCTGATTTTGCATTTGTGACTTACAAAATCGAATCAGATCTTCTTTTTGAACCTGTGTATGAGACGCTAATATGTAAAGATGCACAATGTGGTCGGAAAAACTGTCCTGGTACTTCTGACTTCTAAATGATTATCTCTTAAATGGGATGGATTAGCGCAGGACACCATCAGGAATCTGTACAACTATGTATGTGTAGCTCAATAAATATTACCCATAAATACACTGCTCAAAAAAATAAAGGGAACACTTTTTAATCAGGGTATACCATCAACTCAGTTCAACTTCTGGGATATTGATCTGGTCAGTTAAGTAGTAGGGGGGGGGCGGTTGTCAATCAGTTTCAGCTGCTGTGGTGTTAATGAAATTAACAACAGGTGCACTAGAGGTTTAAAAGGTGGGGGTCACTGACATTTTGTCCCCCCTCATCTGTTCTGACTGATTTTTCACTAGTTTTGCAGTTGGCTTGGGTCAGCGTCACTACTAGTACCATGGTGCGGTACCTGGACCCTACAGAGGTTGTACAGGTAGTCCAACTCCTGCAGGATGGCACATCAATACGTGCCATTGCCAGAAGGTTTGCTGTGTCTCCCAGCACAGTCTTAAGAGTATGGTGGAGATTCCAGGAGACAGGGAGTTACTCTAGGGGAGCTGGACAACGTCGTAGACGGTCCTTAACCCCTCAGCACAACCGGTATCTGCTCCTTTGTGAAAGGAGGAACAGGATGAGCACTGCCAGAGCCCTACAAAATGAACTCCAGCAGGCCACCGCTGAGAATCAGACACAGGCTTCATTAGGGTGGCCTGAGGGCCCGACGTTCTGTAGTGTGCCCTGTGCTCACTGCCCAGCACTGTAGACCTTGATTGGCATTTGCCATAGAACACTGGAATTGGCAGATCCACTACTGGCGCCCTGTGCTTTTCACAGATGAGAGCAGGTTTCACCTGAGCACGTGACAGAAGTGACAGGGTCTGGAGACGCTGTGGAGAACGTTGTGCTGCCTGCAACATCATTCAGCATGACCGGTTTGGTGGTGGGTCAGTGATGGTCTGGGGAGGCATATCGCTGGAAAGACGCACAGACCTCTACATACCCGACAACGGCACCCTGACTGCTATTAGGTATCAGGATGAAATTCCTGGACCCATTGTCAGACCCTACGCTGGTGCAGTGGGTCCTGGGTTCCTCCTGGTGCACAACAATGCCTGGCCTCATGTGGCGAGAGTATGCAGGCAGTTCTTGGAGGATGAAGGAATTGATGACTGGCCCCCCGCTCGCCTGACCTAAATCCAATAGAACATCTCTGGGACATTATGTTTCGGTCCATCCGAAGCCACCAGGTTGCACTTCAGACTGTCCAGGAGCTCAGTGATGCCCTGGTCCAGATCTGGGAGGAGATCCCCCAGGACACCATCCGTTGTTTATATTTATATACACACACAGGCAAGTTTGGCATGCCACAAGAGTGTTTCAGACAGAGCATGAGTACAGATGTTGTGTTGAGGTTGAGGGCAAAGCACAAATTATTAATTTCATTGTTTTTTTTATTATTCAAGACACTATGTACTGGTACAGCATAGCTGGGTAAGAGTAAAAACGATCTCACAAAAACAAGAGCAAGAGAAAATGAGCAAGGACCATAAAAGTGCTACAAAAGGGCAATACATTCAGTATAGTAGGACAATGAACAAGCATAGCAGATTTCTTTCACAGCATTTAACACCATACATATCAAAGTAGAGCACAAATGGGATTTTTATATGACATGCCAATTCGCCTGACACCCATGATCTATTTTAATGATGAATACAGTAACACAGTACTTACACATTAATAAAAAAGAGGAACAACTGTAAAATACATTGATTTAAATTACATTCCCCATGTTTAAAGCATTCACGACAATACTCTCATAATATGCCAGGTACTCTGGAAGGAGGAAGAAAAAAGCCTGAGGTGAATGAGGACAGTTTATAGCAAAAAGGGTCAAATTTACACTGTCAGCATATTCGTCCCAAATGCCTGAGATGTGTCAGAAGTGTCTGAGGTCAATGCTGTAGCACAAGGAATACTCTAAGTAGCATAAAGCTAAATTGATTCTTTAGCTTACTCATTACTCATGGATTAGTAGTCTGCAGTTTGTACCAGTTAGCATCAATATTCAGCTATAAATAAGTTTAGTTTAACCTTTTGTTTACTCTGTTTTGTTTTTTTTCCAGGTACTGAGCTAGCAGAGACTGCCATATGCTAAGCTCTTAGCTTTAATGCTAGCATAAATTGTAATAACGTTAAGATGTGATGACGGAATGGGGGTGATTTGGCCCAAACTTGAAAAGTACTTTTAGTGAGTTTGAAATTATTATAGCATTAGTCTTTAGTAAGTTTAACAGAAATGCTAGCATATCACCTTTGGCTAAAAGTAGAACAGTAGAAACATTGAAAGCAAGGCAAAAGAGGGGAATTCCAAATTTTCCAAAATGTATGCTATGGTTGAGATTCATTCAGATTGGCTGCTATGTTCTATGTGCAATGGCTCATCTGTAGAGAAACTTGCCAGCTTCGATTTCTTTACAGTGGTGGTGATGGGAACCACAGGACCTGATGTCGAAAATGCAAATATAGCCATTTTATTTACCATCCAAAACTGAACCGTGTCCTCTGAATTTTCATATGTAATGTAGATATTGATTATGATAATATAGTGGTCAATCTGGGGGAAAAAAAGTTTTCTTTCTTTTGTCTTAGAACACACTTATAATACCCTTAACTTGATCACAGAACTACTACTAAAGTCCTAGACGTCAGGCACTTTATATATAACCATTTTATGTAATAACTTTCTGTGAGGGAGTTTTTTGAGGTGGACGTTTTGGTTCCCATCATCATCAGTGTCAACAGTTATCTAGAACAGAACATTTCACACCAAACCATGCAGGGTGACCTTGTATACATCTTAATAATTATAATTACTTATATTAAATAATTATCTTTTTTAAATCGGGGAAGTCAGCTATTATTTTTAGCCAACAGTATTAAAAACTCTGGAAATGCAAGAGCCAAAAACATCAAACCTTCATTCTTCGCTGTATAAAGGTAAGAATAAAATTGGTACACGTAACTGAAAGGCTTTAATGGGATTATGGTGAAAACTATGCCACAAAATAAAATGAACTGAAGCATTTTGCTACTTTTCGTGGAGACTTACACAAAATGTGCAGCCACATCACAGCACAACACTGATAAGTAATACTCGTACAATCACATAGTGGGAGAGAAAATTCAAAGCGTGTTTACAAATTAACAGAAAAAGTAGCTCCGTCTCGCTCATAACTCATTATGTTTAAAAGTGCTAGCTCACATTTTCTCTGTCCCGAGTTCCCCAGATACCTTCATGTTAAACGCCTTAAAGGCAGATTAGCTAATATGCTGTCCTAGAAAAGTCCTGAGCCAACAAAAGCTTCCTTTTTATGAAGACAAATAATAGTGTTTTATAACGACACCTATTTCTGATACAAATATAGTACCATAATGTGCTTGTTCACTCCATCACATCATACAAACACTGTATAGAACACAAACAAAAATAGAAAACACATCTCACTCCAGCATCCAGTGTTTTAAGATGCCTAATGAGTGCTGCAGTATTTAAGACTGTGGTGATCTTTATACATTCATATATAGGAAGAGAAAGCATGCCAATGCAGTCTTACACAACACATTGTGGATACAGGCGGCAGCACATTTATGTAAGACCACAGTTTTTTTCTGTTTTTTTTTTCTTTCTTCTTTCAATTCATTCTGCTATAATACTATACAAACCTTATCGGACTTTCAGTCCCATGAACTCTTCCACTAAGCCATCACAGTGAACATACTCAATCTGGTCCACACTTGGATCTCGCCACACTGATTTCGGTTAAAGTGCATTTTGAAATAAGTCTAATGTGCTTGCTGACTTTGTGAGGAATCACAAAGACTATGAAGGAGAAATAAGGAGGTTCTTCCGTGTGGCTGGAAGTTGCCAAAATATGATTTATGTTTTAAAATGTGATCAAGAGCTTGTGCTTTAGTAAGGAGGTCTGCAAAATAACAAGAACCCATTGTACACTTACTTTTAAGCCAATAGAAAAATTAAACAGAAAAAAAGTAATTTACGCAATTTTGTACTTATCTCAAAAGTAGCTGATCAGCCAAGATATTTGGATTTACAAAACATGTAACAGACTCTTGGACTCCAGCATTTAGCATGTTCCATATTATGGTAAATAATCCCTTAAGAATGGACATGCTTGTGTGGTTTCTGACACTTGATGACATACAATTGTCTATAAGAATAGACAAAAATATGTTGCATAGCTAAAAACAGTGGTGGAATCAAAAAATGTCTTGGTTTATGGACTGGGTCATTCTTATTAAATCACCTGTCCAGTAGTATTTGAATGCCATAAACATCACTCAGATAAACAATATTCATATCATTAAGCGGATCAACTGGAACCCTATATGGTACAACAAAAGTTTGAATGTCTTATTTATTTACCCCAGTTCTCGTCATCGCTACATGCCCACATCTCACGTTTATATGTTACACTTTTCTCTTTAGAAAAAATGAGTTTGTATTATTTTTAACTATTGAATCTCTTAATCTTAAGTACTTAAGTATTATTCCTGTTTCACAGTACATACAGAGTTGTCTATATTCATCTGTTATCTCTGTGTTTTGACTTGCTCCGTTTACGTGACTGTGTCTTTGGCTTTTTTGTTTGCTGTGTTTTGAATTGTCTGTTTTTGACTGCTCTTTTACTTCTCTCCATTCATTGTATATTTCCTATCTCGGTTTTGACTTTAGCCTGTTTTCTTAGGTCTACTTCATTTTGGCTAAACCCGACTGTGATTAAAGTCACCTCTCTCGTTTTATATCTGCGAGTGACAGGCTACTTTCTGGAGCTGGCCACAAATGTGTAAAACTACTACACAGAACAGTAAACAAACTATAAGGAGTTCTGAAACAAAATGACAAAAGATACCTTCAAACCTCACTGTGTTGCGTAATGACAATCTGGTCACTTAAACTGGAACTGGTTATTAAAATAATTTAAAATTAATTTAAAATCAAAATTATTCAACCAGACATCATCATTTGTATATGTTTTAAAAAAAAAAAAAAAAAAAAAAAAAAAAATTTCAGCCCCCCCCCCCCCCCCAAATTGGGCCCCAGCATTCATTATGTTTACGAGAATAACCCGACTACTTTATTGGACTACTTGTTTTACTGAACAATGCCTTTAGTGCATCCTTAGAAAGATGGGACACATTCTTCCCTAGAAGTGCTAATCAACTGAGAAATTTCCTCAGAGGTTTGTGAAGTTCTGGGGACTTCATGTTCTACACAGTTCTGTGATTTCATTGCTTTGCATTAACCTGGCTGATGAAGGCCTTGTTAATTAGCTGATGAGCTGAAAAAGTCCAGCTGGCTAGGGACAAGAGCAAGATGTGCAGAGTGTGGGGTTTTTAGGAACAGGCTTAAGAAAAAAACTGTCTGCACACCTACAGAATGCTAAGGATTCTACTTGCTACAAGTCTGTTCCATATAATATATTAATCCATCAAGGTTTTTGGAAGAAGGTGCATAGTTATATGTCATTGTAGATAAAGCAACATCCAGGTTTTTCGCCTTTATCCACTCTGAGCTTACATGCTTATAAATATATAATAATAATAATAATAATAATAAGAAGAAGAAGAAGAAGAAGAAGAAGAAGAAGAAGAAGAAAAGGAAGAGGAAGAAGAAATAATAATAATAATATTATTATTATTATTATTTACGCAACCTTGTGGTTATCAATGATCACACATGAATATCCCAGCTACACATGGAAGGCTCATCTTAAGACATTCAAAAAGCAAGAGAATATGAATTGTTCATACACACTGTAAGACACTCAAGACTGTACTCCTGAGGTCATCATAAACCACCACTGCTTATACCACTGAAAAGACGCTCAATTACAATAATAATCAAGTTAAAGGAATCCTCCAGCATTTAACAACCTAATCTCTATCTACTGCATCTGTAGCAGGACCTGTTATGATCAACAACAATTTCAATGTGTTTCCCTGCAAAGAACAGAAAACCAAGTGAGTCAAAACTCACTCATCATAGAAGCCACTGGACAGTTGCTGAGCTCTGTCAATAAAATTCATTCAGAGGTGGGACTAGAGCTTAAAATATTTTCTTGGTTTGGTCGGGTTCAGCCTTCATGCTTAGGTTCAAAGCTTGGTGAAAAACACGTTTTCAGAGGATGTAAGTGCATTACCAACTACTTAAGTTTGCATTTCAGACCTAAACATCTAACCAGACGAGACCTTCTTCTTTAACCTTTGGATGTGCTGTTAATAAGTAAAAACGTATGACGTGGTCCAAAATTCAACCCAATGTCTCTGGCTTTTGAATGATTATTTAGACTATACAGACTGACTCAACAACATAATGTTTTAATAACAAAAACAAAATATGCTGTGCAGCTTCAATTCTTTCTCCTTACTTTCCTTGTCTTACAACAATTCTTAATTGGGCATGCTGGAGTCATCCAATATTGTTGACACCTGCACTACAGAGAAAATGCATGTGGCATTTTGTCTTTTAAAGAGAGGACAGTTTAGTGCAGTCAGAAGGATATTTACAGTTACTTTGGCCATTTTTATTTTTTAATCTATTGCACGTAAAGAAACAAGAGTTACAATCCTTCATTCTTGCCCAGTGTGAGAACAGCATATAATCCAGTTTATCCAGATTAGAAAAATGTTTGGAATGTGGTTTGAAAGACTTTGGACAGCTAATCATTTGGCTCTGTAATATCATATTTATTTTACTTTTTTGAGCAACGATCTAATGACTGCTGTTATTGTCTCTACATAGCAATTTAATCAGTGCTAATCTATCAGGTTTTATTTGCCACTTTGAGCAATGATGGGTGAGTTTGGGTCATTTTCTGAAAGAATTGGGTCAGTTTCATTGTTCTTTGGCTGCATTTGGGATCAGACCAACATTTCAGATCTAACTAACATCTGGACTGTTTTTTCTGAGGGGAAAATCACTGGTAATAAATTATCAATATAGTTGAGTGGGCAGAGTTGTCAATTGTTCCTAGGTGACTGATGAACACCAGTAAAGCTTAGGAAAAGACAAAGTAGCCAAAATGCTTTTTGACCATGTATGAAATGTGTTCCAGTCTTAAATAATGGAAAATAAAACTTCTTTAAAAACAAGTGTTATAAAACTGATACCTGTTAGAGTGAAATTGTTGTAGCTTCTAATTTATATTAAGTCCAATATTCCGAAGGTTTATTCATGGAATTCAGCTTCCCGGTGGATTCTATCGCACGTGATTTTTGAATAAACTGGTTTATTATTCTTTCCTAAGCACTGGGAAAATACTGCCAGTGATAATCAATAATAGAAACCAGATGCACCAGATAAAGTTTTGGTTGAAAAATGCTAGAGTAATTTGGAGGATTACATAATGTTACCAGCCAAAAAGCAGGAAGGATCAGGAAGCAGGAAGCAACTTTTGCTATCCCATGTAACATCACCTCAAATTTTCCAGCTAGGCCGTCATCGCTGAGTGACAGTTTGTGGCAGGATTATAGGAGTACAAGCAATTCCAGCAAAAGACTCTGGAAAATGCAGATCCCTTTCCCACTCATCCGTCTCTGTGTTATAGACTTGAACAATGCTTGTCACATTGTTGAGATGCCAGTTGTATCCTCCAACAACGTAGATCTTTCGGTCCAATAGGCAACAGCCAGCCTCAGACTGGCCTGCACGCATAGGACTGACTGTTGTCCATTGATCCGTCTCTGGAATGTAATACTCCACGGCTAGCACATCAAAACAGCGGTCTACATGGTCCATCCTGCCTCCCAGAGCATACACACGGTCATTTACACTGATCATAGCGTGCAGAACCCGAGGCTCATTCATGGGGCACTTGAAGTCCCACTGGTCTGTGACTGGATCATAGCAGTGTAGGGTCTTTTTGTCCTCCACAGAAACCCCATATCCCCCAGAGATGTAGAGTTTTTCTCCACACGTTGTCCCTGCATGACCCCATATCCTTCTCTTTAATGAATCCACATAAGTCCATTCATTTTTCTTGGGGCAGTAGCATTCCACAGAAGATAAGCTTCCGGATCTATTACGCCCCCCAGTGGCGTACAGCCGACCCTGCAGTACATTGAGCTGGAACTGGATGCGGCTCTCCTGCATGGGCTGGATACGCAACCACTGGTTGAGGTGGGGATCGTAGCGGAAGCAAATGTCCACTGCACCTTCACCGCTACGGTACTGCAGGTGCTGGCCGCCCACTACGTACACAAAGTTGTCCAGAACGGACACACAAGCATGGCTGCAGCCAGACTCCATTTCGGTCAACTCTTTGAACTGCCGTGCTGTGCCATCAGGGAGATAATACACTTTACTGCTTACCGTACGGTCATTGTCGGTGTAAGGTGTGCCTCCAAAAGTGATTAGCGATATAACATCTGAGCGAATGACAGTGCGAGAAGACTGCATTTCATGCTGTCGGAAAGGAAGGATCTGATAATTGAAGGCTTCAAGAAGGTACTGCCGGCAGAGCACGTCCTCTACCATGATGTCCACAGTCTGGACACTGTCCACCAGCTCAGAGGAGCGCATGAGGGGAAAGCGGACATGGCGGAGCACCTGGTTGGCCCCAGCCCGACGTGACTCGTCATGCTGCAACCAGCGGATGGCGGCACGGAAGAGGTCAATCTCACTGCAGTTCTTGAGCTTGTTGCTCTGCAAGAAGAAGACCAGACGCTCCATTGGAATGTGGAGGAAGTCTTCCTCTTCAGCGATCTGCAGGAAGTGCCGGAAGGTGAAGGTGTCAACGGACTCCTTCAAGGAGGATAGGCTGAAGGTGGTGGCCATCTGGCCAATGTTCAGACATGTCTCCACACTCATGGCAGATTTGAGAAACTCCTCACAAAGCTCCACCACTGGGACCATCTGGAGGAAGACAGCCGCCCCAAGGACATCCTGAATGCAGTCCAGGTCTAGCGTGACCTCAGAACTGTAGGCGAAATCGATGATGTGCTTCAGTCCACGGGCTGACAAGCCCTTTAACTCAATAGTGTCCTGGTTTGATTCCTTCATGCCTCCAGTGAACATAGCTCTGAAAGAAATGGACCCTTAACATAAGCACACGGGAAAACATCAAGAAGCGTGTGACATCATCATTGTTCTACAGTCAAGGCACAATATGGCACTAACCAATTAAGCCATATACATTTCAAGATGAGACACTGGAACCATTTGATTTAATGATTCAAAGCATTAAAATAATAACACTAAATAAGCTATTAACTGGAGAGGAAGTGCTCCATAATTGCTTAAATTATTGATTGATATGTATTATATTTCAGGAATCCTCATACACTTTGCAAAACAGGCATTAAACAAACTCTGCTAATATCCAGCATCTTGTACTCCGCTTCACCAGGAGCATTTTAAAGTATCATCTTACCTAAAGTAGTCACTGCAGGAAGCCAGAACGGCTTTGTGAACCTGAAAGCGCTCTTCGTTGATGGCGAGCACCACATCCAGCAACTGGCCTTGTTCTCTTAGGGCAGATAACCCCTTCAGGAGAGTGCTGCTGTGACTAGGGGCTGAGAACGTGCAGCGGAGGGAGCTGTTCTTATTGTTAGCCATGCTGAAAAAGAGGAACCGGTTTAAAGGGCCTTTTATCTTTTGCCACTCTCTGCTCATATAATCCACAAAACTTCAGAAATCCATCTCACTGGACTGTTGTATTACAATTCCCCAGCAACAGTTACTCAGTTTCTAAGCAGGAATCAACATGACACCGGCAACTGCACTTTCTTTTTAATTATTTATCAGCAGTCAATTATTCATCACAGAAATAACCCATCCTGACTCAGGAAGAGCGTAAGAATGATATAACATCAGGCGCCAGGTAGGTTGAAGAGATAATATGAAATTTATATTAGTAGTTTTTGAATACATTAATCAGAAAAATAACCCATTCAGAAAAATACATGAGAACAATTTTTTCTAATATTTTTTTTTACTTTAAATGTAATAATTATATATATGTATATACAGTTAATGGTTCTAATGGACAATTTTGATGGATCCTGATTAAGCAAAAAAAATACTTTATTTGTGCTGGTTTCCTGGACATGGATTATGCCTAATTTTGGACTAAATACAGGAAATCACTATTTAAAAATGTTTTTTGTCTAGGTTTAGGCTTGACCTGGGTCTGGAAAACTGGAACCTAGAAATTCGTTATTTTAAGACAGATTTTCAGACTATTTTAGATCTTAATGCAGGACTGAAGTGTGTACACACACACACACACACACACACACACACACACACACACACACACACACACACACATGTACATGTACACACTCCGTTTATCATAAAACAAATTGACTTGAGCTGTAAACCTGGGTACCTGGCACTATGAAACAGAAGCACTGAGTAATCTGGTCAACCAGACACTCTGGGGTACAAAACATGCCTATGCAATATACTGTTCATAGCTAAGATGGGACTAACATATGTTTATGACATTACTCAGCTGCTGTATCACTCCTCATCTCCTTATGTGATATTTTTTGACAAAACACATTAATTAATTAATGCTGTTTTGCATCATAACCTTTTTCTTAATACAACCTCAACAAAGTACCTCTAAAGCTCACTTACAAAGTACAGTGACCTCTCAACAGACAGACTGCACGGTCCGGATCACAGACTCTCTAACTTTACCTGCTCTGTGAACGATTCGCAGAGAATTCCCCACCATCCGACTCCGCCATCTTCGGTCACGGCATTCACGGTAAGGGGCATCATGCGTGGGCTGAAAGTCCCCTCACCACACACCGCCTCACAGTCTTCATATTACAGTGTGCAGCAGCCGTACACCACAATCCTGCAGGCTCTTCAGAAGGAATCTGAGAGAGCGGATGTTTACATTCCGACCGCTGCACACCATGTAATCAGTGATGGACCTCCCTCTACACCCACGTTTACAGCGTGAATGTACGAATAGAGTTCAGTTCCTCTTTTTCGTTTTCACGCATCACCTGCGCTTTATTTCTCCTCTGAATCTGAACTGCACAACTACACGACGTAATGCCATAAGGCTTTGTGTGCGTTCACGTCGAGTGGAGGCTGCGCAGAATGTGAGAAATTAATTTCTAAGCAGGTGGGTAATGCAGAGTATAGAGCAAAGCGAATGTAGACTTTTCGAATATAAGATACAATGTTGTCTAACACTGCTAGTGGTTTTCGAACAATACTAAATGTATTTTAGAACCCGCTATTTATTTCAAATCCGCGCAGCATTGTTTTTATGAACAAACCACTAGGAGGCGTGTCCTCCGCTTCGCTAGTCGCAGTTGAATGACGTAACGGCACGCGCCGGTTGAACGCTCCACGAGGAGTTGAAGTGCTCGCTCTGCTCACTTTACAAAGGCAGAAACAGCGTTCAGATAAAGACTTATCAACGTAACCAACTACATCCCACGTTGTAAAGGTCGACTTGATCAAACTCGGCTGGGGTTAAATGGCGACCTTCGCGTCTCTCGGCCTGTCCGAGTGGCTGGCGCAGCAATGTAAACAAATGGGCATCACTCGGCCGACCCCTGTCCAGGAGAACTGTGTGCCGGCTATTTTAGAAGGTAGGCTTTGAGTGTCCAGATCCTTATAGGAGGTAGTAGTAACAGTGTCATCCGACAACACCACTTGAGTAGAATTAACAAAAGTACCAGGTGACTTGAAGGCGACATCCAACTTCATAACTGATTGGAATCGGAATGATATGGGGTGGGAGTCATGGCCCACAATACTATGTTATTATAATACTTAAAGGAGCCATAGAATGCATTTCTTCAGGATTTTAAATTGTTCTACAGGTGTGGGGTTTATGTAAAAGCCCACGATGAACATCATCCATGCTCGCTACTCTTGATCCAATGGTGTTGCTTCTGTTGACTGGAACTTCAGCTGATATATGTAGATTTTGGGGGCATTATTTTGGGTAACACAACAGTCTAGTGATTTTTCTAATTTTTGCTCTCTTTCACAAACACAGGGTTTGTATTTGAAGGGGGAGACAACTGTGTTTGAGGTTCACAATACGTCAGATCTATGTACTGACTTCCATAATTCAAATATGGCTATTTAAGAAAAAGTTTTCCATTCTATGGCACCTTTAAGTCACGATACAATATTGTAGTGATTTATATATTAGATTTATTACCTTGTTCCATCTGCACATTTTGTTCCTTAAAAACACTGTTAGTCTGTTTTATCTAATGAGATTAAAAATTTCAGTCTGTTAATCTAAGTTTAATCATTTTATTGCAGCAAAATGGGATTGATTTGATTTTTATAGTACCAAAAAGTTTAATTTGTGTTTGCAGTTTATGTAATGTCTATACTAATGTCAATCTGATATCGATTTTTTTTTTTTCCAACCCAAATGACTATACCATGTAATAGGTTTCTGTGAGAGGCATTAAAGGCTTTGCACTCCTGGGTCACCACAGCTGTAAACAGTTCTAACTTGATTCTCTAATAGGTTGCATTATGTCAAACCATTCAGATTGTCTAATTATGTAATTATGCAGAATTATCAATGGAATTCCTCTTTCTGAGTCTTATAGCTTTAGTGGAACATTTACCAAAATACAAACTGAAGTTTAAAAGTAAGTATATTGTTCTCTGTTTGGGATACTTTTGGTTTTTGGGATAGGACTTTCCCCGTAAAGTCAATGAGTTGAATCATCTGTCAGAGGCCCGTCAGTTGACCAATGTCTTTCACATCGAGCGGTCAAGAAATAAAATGCAGGCAATAATATTTACAAGGCAGGGAACAGCCGCCAGCCTCATACGCCAGTTTGTTTACGTCCACTAGCCAGTGGGAAAGCAGCAAACCCTGCCTTGATTTAGAAAAGCATATAAACAGTTCATCAATTGTTGAACAATTCATTCAAATTTAAAATTGTAAGTATTTAGTATGCTTATTAGTTTGTTTACCCTTAAGATTGATGTATTATGTTTAAAGGGAATATCCCAATAACTCTATCCTGTTCAAGACAAAAAGTGGAAAATGCCATGAATTTATTTAAACATTTCAGGCCTACTGTTTTTGTTTGCATCTAATGATAATTGCAGTCTTAAATAATTTCATTTGTTAATTTATATGTATTTATGAGTTTTCATGTGTAACGAGAAATAAAGAAGTAGGCTGATCCTGTTGAAGGACAATTTCACTTCTTTATTCATTTACATGTAATTTTGAATTCAAATAGGTCTCAATTCAAATCTCGCAATATATGCAGCAGTCAAAAATATGTTCTTATATTCTTATAACTCAAAATCATCACTGAAACTCATGCCAGTGGGTTTTCTGTTTGCTAGACAATCTGTATGGAAAAAATGTGATAGCCATGTCGCTAGCTACGTAGTTACTGACACCTACGTCATTACCACAGTAACCTGTGCAGAGAGGTTGGTAATGTCTGGACACACAAGTGTGACTTCATTACTTGCAAAAAACAGTGCGAACAGTGGTCTCAAAAGATTTGACCTGAGAAAGAAATCCTATTTGCCTGCAGTATGAACACAGCCAAATAACCAAATTTCATATTGAACAGCCAAATCTGACTGACAGCTGCTGTCATAAACTTATGAATCACAAAAAATGAATTACTAACTAAATGTAATCCATTTAGATTTCCTTAAAAGTAAGTCCTTGTTAGCTTGGTCTGCAAAACTGGTTATTTGTTATTCTGTTCTTTAGGTCACACCATGCATGCCTAATGAATAGCTGTGCACGTTTGAACGTCTTTGTCATCACACAGTCTAAACTGAAAGAGAGACATTAGTGGATCTTTTCATGTTTCTGCTTTCTGCAGGTCGGGATTGTATGGGCTGTGCGAAAACTGGAAGTGGCAAAACAGCAGCTTTTGTTCTACCAGTCCTCCAAAAACTTTCGGAGGATCCCTACGGCATCTTTTGCTTAGTATTGACACCCACAAGGTTGGCTTTGTGCTTATGTTTATGAGCAGTGACTTGTACTGAGAGAAAGACTTGCATGAGAAATCATTAGCAGTAATAAAAATCTGGCTACATACATTTATAAATTCTCACGTCTGCCGTCTCTTTCCTCTCTCTCCTCAGAGAACTGGCTTATCAGATAGCAGAACAGTTCCGGGCACTGGGAAAACCACTGGGTTTGAAAGACTGCATCATTGTTGGAGGGATGGGTACGGCTGCATAGTTAGCTTTTTGGGGAAGCTAAACTTGGAATACAGCTCACTAAGCTAGCTTCGATAAGTCTGAATTATGTTTAACAAGAACAAGATCTGTTTTTGTATTACACCATTTTTTCTCTTCTTCTTTTGTAGAAGAGTTTGTAACATTTTCTTCTTCTATTAGACATGGTGGCCCAGGGTTTGGAGCTGTCAAAAAAGCCACACGTTGTCGTCGCCACGCCGGGGAGATTAGCCGATCACATCAGGAGTTCTGACACGTTAAACATGAAGAGGATAAAATTTTTAGTAAGTTTGTAACTGTCACTCATACTCAAGACTCAATAATGAGTGTCTGCATGTTTTATCATTACACAAAACCTGCATGTCACTTAGCTTGGAAAAAGCATTTAGGATCTTTTCTACATAGATCCTGGATGAGGCAGATCGTTTGCTGGAGCAGGGATGCACAGACTTCACTAAGGACTTGGAAGTTATTCTCAGTGTTGTGCCAGCAAAACGGCAAACACTGCTGTTCAGTGCCACCCTGACAGACACGCTGCAGGAGCTGAAAAGCATTGCCATGAATGAGCCTTTCTTCTGGGAGAACAAGTCAGAGTAAGGAACACCACCACATTCACACTGAACGTTTAAAACAACTGCCCCGTTTTTTCTTCACCGTTAGTCTTTGTCTTTTACTGTCTATTCCTGTGTACAACCGCTGGGCCTGAACGACTATGAAAAGACTCAATCAGAGCAATCATATAGTCACAGTTACATAATACAAGCAGGCAGTCATAGTAAAATTATGGGCGCCACCATAAATTAATGTTAAACCTTCAACATTTTAATGTAATATTCCGTGATCTTGGATACAATTTGAATAGCAACAATGGAGAAAATGCCCATCCTTACTTACAATCAAAATGGAGAACTAAGTCAGTCACACATACTACACACACTACATGGCCAAAAGTATGTGGACACCCCAAATTTCTTTCACATCGTTTTGTACCATGCACACTGATTTCTTCCTTCAGGGTCCGCACAGTGGAAGAGCTGGATCAAAGATTCATCCTTACACCTGAGAAAGTTAAAGATGCTTACTTGGTGCATCTTATTCAAAAATTCCAAGATGAACATGATGACTGGTCAATCATGATTTTCACCAACACATGCAAGTAAGTGTTCTCAGGTAGAATTTTGTACTGTGTTGGCTATATTGTCCTTTTGTCTGCCCACTGGATCACTACAGGTATTAATGAACTTTGTTTTATTTTTTCCCCATAGGAATTGCCAAATTCTCACAATGATGCTTCGGGAATTCAAATTTCCTACCATTGCCTTGCATTCCATGATGAAACAGGTATAGTATGTATTACCTAATGCTGGTGTGGGGATCTTCAGTCTGGGAGGGCACTGTTTGGTGATTATTCGTCTAAGGCACACCTGATTCATCTCATCTGCTAATAACCACAGTTTTAGTTCAGTCCTGACAAAATGTAGCAAAATGTTTAAGTAAATTAAATAATGTGCGTTACATAAACGTTGCAGCTATGGCAGCTGACAGGGTCATTCTTGGTGTCCTTGTTGAAGAATTTTATGACGAGCATAAAATCTGCAGTTGTTGTGTACACAGAGCTGCAGTGGCCACATTTGTGGAGGACTATATTAGAATCCATTGTTAGCACTGCTTTTTAATATGTTGGGGTTTATGTACACATTGCTGCTGATTGGCTAACACCTCTGACGCATCCATCGTACAAAACAAAAAATACCTCAAAGTACCTGGACTAAACATGTAGTTCAACCCAAAAACCATAGCAGAATGGTGCAGAAGTTTTGAGACTACGCGTGACCCTAGTGTGCTAGGCCAGCACAGTGACCGAGGGACCTCAGTTCCTATTTGTACTGTGTATGTCACACTCAGCGTTTCTGTGTTCTTATCATCTTGTATTTGAGTCTTTGATACTTTTGTGTTATTTAGAAACAACGGTTTGCAAACCTTGCCAAGTTCAAGTCCAATGTCTTCAAGATCCTGATTGCCACAGATGTTGCTGCCAGGTACATTCACCATTTGGGATAATGCAGCAAATAGTAATAGAAAAAATTTTAATCTATGATATGACATTTTATTGTTTTCTTTCATCTCAAAAGGGGTCTGGATATTCCTACAGTGCAGGTTGTCATCAATCATAATACTCCAGGCTTGCCTAAAATCTACATTCACAGAGTGGGCAGGACTGCCCGTGCAGGTGTTTGTTTGTTTGTTTGTTTATTTTTTTATTTTTTTATTTATTTATTTATTAATTCATTCCCCTCCAGAGTAGTTTCACAGTTTGTCCTTACATTAATAAAACAGATATTTAAATACATCTTTTGTATTTCAGGAAGACATGGTGTTTCAATTACAATGGTCACACAGTATGACATTCACCTGGTCAGTGCCATTGAAGAGCAGATCCGTACGTCCACAGCCAATGCAATACAGCCATCACAATACAACATGATCAGCCATAACATTAAAACCACCTCCCTGTATCTACACTTTTTGTCCATTTTATCAGCTCTACTTACCATAAACATGCACTTTATAGTTCTACAACTACAGATAGTAGTCCATCTGTGGCTTTGAATATGTTGTAAGCCCCTTTTTACTCTGTTCTTCTTTGATCAGGACCACCACAGAGCAGATATTCTTTGTGTGGTGGATCATTCTCAGCACTGCTGTAATACTGATGTGGTGGTGGTGTGTTGGCGTATGTTTTGCTGGTACGAGTGGATCAGACAGCAGTGCTGTTAGGAGTGTTAAACACTTTGTCCACTTACTGTTCATTTTATTTTACCCTCCTACCTTGCTGATCCGTTGTGTAGATGTAAAATCAGAGACAATAGCTCATCTGTTGCTGTGCAGTTTGTGTTGGTCATCCTCTAGTCCCTCATTAGTGGCCACAAGATGCTGCCCACAGGACGCTGTTGGTTGGATATTTTTGGTTGTTGGACTATTCTCAGTCCAGCAGTGATGCACCCTAACAAATCACCACCACGCCAGTGTCACTGCAGTGCTGAGAATCATCCACCAAACAAATAATACCTGCTTTGTGGTGGTCCTGTGAGGGTCCTGATAATTGAAGAACAGGGGAAAAAGGAGGCTAACAAAGTATTCGGAGTAACAGATGGACTACAGTCTAATTGGAGAACTACAAAGTGTACCTACTTGGTAAGTGGAGCTGATGAAATGGACTATGAGTAAAGAACAAAAGAGGTTTTAATTTGATGGCTGATCAGTGTAGATTTCAGATATATTCCTGTTACTAGCAAGCAGCTTTCTACTTAAGTTACTGTTTCTTTTCAGACACAAAGCTGAAGGCGTACCCAGTGGAAGAGAAGGAGGTGCTAAAGATTCTTACCCAAGTCAATGTGACGAGACGACAGTGTGAAATCGTAAGCATCAGTAGTTTTGATTTGATTTCATTTTCGTTCTTGGAGTCTGAATCTCGGTATTATTCAATATTTCCTTTTTCTTTTTGTAGAAACTGGAGTCAACAGACTTTGGAGAGAAAAATGAGATTAACAAAAAGAAGCAAATGATTCTGGAAGGAAAAGTAAGTACGCTTGAAAAACTGGTACAGCGATAAAATAAACCACAAAATAATTACACATAATGGTGTGATAATGGCAGACAAACATTTGGTGATGATGGAATGTGGTTTTACACTTTGGCTTTTTGCTATTGACGATATTAATGCATTCCTTTTCAATCACAGGATCCTGAACTGGAAGAGAAGAGAAAGAATAAGCTTGCCAAAATGAAAAAAGAAAAAAAGGAATCAAAAAGGAGAATTCAGGAAGCCATCAAGAAAAAGAAAGGAAAGATGCTGAAAAAAGAAGGGAACTCATAATTTTGCAATATTTGCTGTAACTTTTATGTACATACTAATAAATGTTTCGTTTTATGTACTGACCAGTTTGATTATTGACCAGTTTATTTTTTTTAATAAAAAAAATTACTTTGATAAATGTTGTAAATTTGTAGCTCATGTAATCGATGAAGTAAAAGAACCAAACGACTATTTTTGTCATGAATGTATTTATTTTAAAATGAAAGTGGACTTTTATTTTGACATTTTCCGGGGCGTGCAGTCATAACCCGGATGAAAACTTGTGGTGCAGAAAAGTATGTGGTTTGAGCCGCTGTATGTTGCACTGACTATTCGTCAAAGTAGTGACCTTATATTTGAACAGTTTAATTAATATTCTAGATAACTAGTTACCTCAGTCAGCTGATATGGTAAGTACATCTCATTTATCCTCTGTAGAAAAAACCGCTGGTAGTGAAAAGCACAGCATTAGCTTGGCTAGGGTACAAAATAGAGTAAGAAGCTAATGCTAATTAGCGGGTTCGTGGTACAAAGATGCAGAGCCACGTTCTCACATTACTACATGGAAGTCCAGGCACACGGTATACACCATGTTTTGTTCACAAATAAATTCTGATCACGGGTCAATAGGCAGAGCTAAGGCTGCTATTAACATATTGGGAGCACTGTAGCGAAGCGTGTTCGGAGGGTAAGTATGGTGGTAGGGCTGTAACAGTACATTTAATTTCGATTTGGATTTCGTTTTTTATACGTTTTTATCAGCTCTCACAATATAGGAGCACATTGTAGTTCTACAATTACAGATTGCAGTCCATCTGTTTGTGTGCATACGTTGTTATTCAGTGATCAGGACCACCACAGATCAGGATTTATTTGACTGATGGTTTATTCTCGACAATGCAGTGACACTAAAGTGGTAGTGGAGTCGTGTTTGTGTGTGTTGCACTGGTACTAGTGGTTCAGATCAGTTGGTCCACGCTGTAGATACAGAGCTAGTGATGATTGAGCTGTTGTTGCACAGTTTGTATTAGTCTAAATAATAGTTGAGCAGGTATTATTTGGAGTAACACCAACTGTGCAGCAACAGATCGTCTCTAGCTCTGTATCTACAGCGTGGATCAAGATAGACGTGCCTAATAGGATTGTATAAAACTCCCACTGCTGTGTCTGATCCACTAGTACCAGCACAACACACCAGCACAACACTCCACCACCACGTCAGTGTCATTGCAGTGCTGAAAATAACCCACCACCCAAATAATACCTGCTCAATTGTGTTGATTGTGTTTTTGTTAGCTTAGATTGAGTCCTTCATTTCTACATAGGAGGATATGAGGGGGTCCTGTTCTGGTAGAATCTGCTATGAGTTGTAATGTTGCTACAGTAGGTCAAAACAGACAAACACCGCACTGCCTGTAGAGACTCTCTCTCTCTCACTTTAGCTCTGTGCATAACTTCAGGTAGGGTTTTATACATGTAGGATTTTTACTCCTTATCATTATTAAAAAAATATTATCTTATTCACCAACTGATTGTTTGTATTTTCCTGTTCCACCTTAAATGGCGCAGTAGTTACAATCTGGTGCTGTCAGCTTCTTATTTGCCGGCATCTTGTTTGTATTTTCCCGTTCCACCTTAAATGGTGCAGCAGTTATCATAGCTCTTTGAGCGTTACCCCAGCACTATTTAAGGTGGAATGCAACAATTCGAAAAGAAGCTGATGAAAGTCCTTATTGAAAAAATTTACAGTTAAAGAATGATTAGGATGTTTTGATGGTGTAAATCATCTTATTATAGGCAAGAGGTGATATTAAGCTGAGGCTGAACTGAATTAATATTAAATATACAATAAAAGATTTGAACATAATTATCATGCTGTACTGATAATATGAGCATGTTAGGTAGGACTGCTCAACAGGTAGAATAAACTGCTGACTAACCATTTCGTGCTGTGAGAACTTTGAAAAACCAAAGTTTGACAAATGGTGGATCATACTGATTGATTAGCACAGAAACACAGGAAAAGCAAAGGAGGGAGAATCCTCACCGTCAAGGAATGAAGAAAGCATGAAGAAGCCAAATAAAATCAGGACAGGCACCGACAAGCACCGAGGCAACAGCAGGAAACTTGAAGGTTGCTGTAGTTTCTCAGGACAGGGAGGGGTGGGTGTTGGGGGTTCAGTAAGTTGCAATATGCAACCTTACTGCTAGAGGTTACAAACTGCTATGCATATATATGAGAATCCACACTTAACGATTGACTTCTCTTTTTCTTATAGCTTCCACTATCTTTACTGAAAACAGCACAGAACCACCCAATGGTACGTACATGATAGGTTTACTTATATACCTCTTAATTCTAATTGAAGTCATTTTAACTTTCTCTGTTATTTTTCTCTTGTTGTTGGGTAACTGTTTGGAGGAAGAGTGTAGTGAAATGAACTGCTCATGGACTGCGAGGATAGTGTATAGCTAATAGGCTTTCCATTTTCAGCTGGTGGAGCTAAAGAATGGAGAGACATACAACGGTCATCTGGTCAGCTGTGACAACTGGATGAACATTAATTTACGAGAAGTCATCTGTACCTCCCGTGTAAGTGTCTGGCCTCTCTCACTGGTTATGCACTTGATAAACTGTACCTTGGCTTCACCGTCCAAATAATATCTGGTCCCGTGGTGGTCTCTTTCCACTGTTGTAAGGTAGAGGGGCACTGATAAATGGTGCCACAACAGACTGGGTACAGTCAGTAAGTGTACTGTAAAATGCACCTGTGAAGTAGGTGTTTCTGATAAAAGCTATTTGTGTCTGATGATGTTTTTCCACAAGACAGTCACAAGTGCAGTATGGTTGCCAGTCCATGATCAGACATTTTGGCATCATTTCTACTGCCTAGTAAACACTAGTAACCCAAGTATCTGTGCTGAATTTGGTTATCCTTCTCAGTGGGTTATTAAGAAGGCCAATCCATAACTTATTGGTAAATCTAGAAATGGTGCCACTGATTGGTCAGACACAATCATCACACATTTCTTACTTTAGTTAGATGAATAAATAAATAAATAAAGTTATTAGCTAAGCAAAAATCTATTTGACTAATCACATCAAACCAAATGTGGGTTTGTGTTTACTGGTAAAGCTAGATTTGCATATGAAATCATGTGCCCACAAAAAGCTAAAGAGAGCTCTGCTTACCTTCATGGTTCTGTTGTGCGATGGGAAATGGACACAGGTACTCAACCAAGATATGGGTAGTTCTGAGTTTGGGTTTGTAACTGTACTACCTGATGAATCAAGGCCTTAATAGACTGGCAACTCTGTTTATACCAAAATAGCTTGTTTGAAAATCATCTTTTCAGTCAAAAAGAGAAAGAAATAACCCTATTTGAGAGCGCTTATAGTATGTGTACATCTTTGTGCAGGATGGAGATAAGTTTTGGAGGATGCCGGAATGCTACATCCGAGGAAGCACTATTAAATACTTGCGGATCCCTGACGAAATCATTGACATGGTTAAAGAGGAAGTTGTCTCCAAGGGCCGTGGCAGGGGTGGCATGCAGCAGAACAAACAGCAGGGAAAGGGCAGAGGAGGTGGCGCTGGCCGAGGTAAAATGGCACTGACGTTTGATAACCTCTGAATGGATTTTTACATATTTTCAGTCAACATTTAAGACCTTATATTGAGTTAAAAGAAAACCTTTGCTGAGCAGCATAAGTAAAACAAGTAAAAGGGTAAATGAGCTAACATAAATCTGTTTATTCAGGTGTGTTTGGTGGGCGTGGACGAGGCATGCAGGGTGCCGGACGTGGACAGCAACAAGACAAAAAACCCGGAAAACCACAGGGTGTCAAAAACCAGCACTGAATACACAGTCCCTCCTTTCTTTTTTGCTGTCCTTTTTTTTTTCCTCACCAGATGTATACTGCTAGCATCTTCTCATTGCACTTCTTTTTCACAACCTGATTTTAATGCGTCAGTTGCGTATTGGTATTTTTTGCATCACATGTAACAAAGGGGCTTTCTAAAGAAAATCAGACCAAAACAGTACATTTATGTATAGCACATGTGATATGCAGACAACACGATTTCAGAACACGATTTCAGGACTGATCTCCTTTCTCAATTTCATAGACAGTCATTGGAAAAAAAGAAGAATTTGATTGATTGAGATGCCCTTGATGTTTTCAGTTTTAGTTGGACCCTTCATATACAAAAAAAGGCATCCGCTTTCTCGTAACAGGCAACTATTTTTATGTCCTCCTGGATTCTGGTTTTGGTTTGAGTTTTGGTTTCTGTTTTTACCACCTGATGTGTCCGTTTTTGTTTGGAGTACATGCAGTTAAGCTGTAAATTATGTGGACTTGTCAATAAATGTTTTTTTTTGTTATTTGTTGCTCATAGTCTCTTATTAATAGCTAGTAACTCTGTGTTTTAGAGTAAATACTTGTAGCTTGATCCACAAACGAGCCAGTAAAAACCAGGAGCATGTAAAAAGAAAATGTAGGTTTAGTTTGTCCGTGTTATGATACCAGTAGTGGCATAGCACCCACTTCAGGTGAGCACTAGTATTGCTAGAAATGGACTTAAAAGGGAATTTCTGTGTTTTAGAGGTGAGAAATATCTTTCAGAGTGGTTTGATGTGAAATGCTCCAATTTAGCAAAACTCTTGAGTAGGAACACATTGGTGAGTGTACATGTACCTGATATTTTTTATTATAATATAGTAATTATTATTTTCTCATTGGTTGCTTTCAGTAGTAAATAGACTGTATTTGGATCATACATGTTGTGACCTCTGGTTTCTCCACTACTATAAACAAATTAGATTCTATCTGCAATGAACCGTTTCATATCAAACCAATTTAAATGACTGCTCAACATTTTAATTGTGCAGAAATTCTGAAAAAAATATGAAGCTGTGGTCGGTTTCAGTCCATTTTTTTTTTTTTTTTTTTAGTTTCTGTTTATTTTTTTCCCCAGCTTTGTCATTTATTCCGGCGGTTGCCTGTCTGCTGTTTGAAATGAATGGATTTATACTGCAGATTTCAATTCACCATCCCAAAACATGCAGGACGGTGCAGGCTATAAATAAGGTCATCTGATTATACACTGAAGCTAGTGTGCAGTAACAAATTCTGTTTGTATTAGCAGGTGAATGCTCTGGTTTGACCCAAATAACTTCAGATTTGAGCACAGTAAAAGGTTTATAATGATAATGGTCTTAAGTCACAAGTTCTTGTAGGTTGTATTGCCTTAAATATTTTTAATAATGTCTGTATATGACAGGTCTGTTATCTGCCCTGTTTACACTGAGCACACAGTTTCAGCACCAGGTGTTTCCTCAAATTGGTTCTTGCAGGACAAAAATTTCACAATCTCAGAAATTTGGGTCCGGTTACAGAGAAAGGCTGTTCAGTTTACCATTTAAGCCAAAAGGAAAAGACTTCCTTCACAGAGGGACAAAGATCACCCTAACTGAGGAACACTGGTCCTCCTTCATAAGTCACCTGATCGTCCTGTCTCTCTGTTCCCATGGCAACAGCTGATGCGGGCTGTGTTTTGACGTCATATTTCCCCCAATGGGAAAGAGCTATTTTTAGATCTGTGCCAAGAAAAGATTGTCCTCTGGTGCCCTCTAGTGCAGCTCTTCCTTCTTTTATCACAGTGCATAGAGGTGTTTCAAGAAGTGTAATGATGAAACAGTGCGAGTTCATCTTTACAGCACAAACCTTTATTTTTATTTAGATTTTTTCCATTTCTGTAATTTCCACAACATAGACAGTTGGTTTGGTAAATTTCACCACTGAACATTTGACACCATACCCCTTATTGTATTTAGAGTAAATTTACTACTGCATAATAGTTGATCTTTTTTTCTTGAATGTACACTGAAGTCTTATATTAGAAAAAGAAAATTAGAAAAAAAATTAAATGAAATAAATAGAAAAACAAATCACAATGCGGCATATAACCCAGTGGAGACTGTAAAACAAACCGACAAAGTAAGACAGTAAAGCAATACAAAAAGCAAGGAGCAGGCGTGTCTGCTACTGAAACTCACAGCATGGTTTCAGTGTTCGGATGATGTGAAATGGAGGATGCTGAACGTTTGCTTACGTTTTGCACATGATTCAATCTCACCAGCTTGTTTTTCTTTTAAAGATCATAATAAATTAAAGCAGAGGAAACGGGCCAAGGATGCACAACCGGTGTGTTTGTACAACCTGATCGCTATTTGGTACCACAGTGAAACTTTGTGGACTTTTCATTGCCTCTGCTTTAATGCTCAAATTGTCCTCCTGCCACCGATATGCAAGACAGGACGTGCTAACTTAACAGCCACAGCAAACACGTTTTAAAAGCATTCCTGCAAACCTGTGAGATTCCATGTACCGGGATATTTGTATTTTTTTTTGCAAATCTTTTAAAATTCCTCTCATTCCTAGAAGGATGTGACAAAACAACGCATAATACTTCAAAAGATATTTTCTCAATATTGCTTTGTAATAAAGTGACACATTCATTCACAAGCAGGCATACACAATAGCAGATAAAGCACATACTTTAAATAATTTAAGTTTTTCTTATCTCTTCTTGTTTTACTCAGAGTCAATACAGCACAATCCACACATAAAACTAAAGACTCAAATGTATTTACAGTGGTTTTTCAGGAAGACAGCATAGCAAAGGAAAAAAAAAGCTGGGAATTATCTGTCGTAGTACAGGGGAAACTCACTGAAGTCACAAAGTTATTTAGGGCCACTGGTTCTCGTTTTGCCATCATCGCCTTATATTTTTAATAATGCCTATATTAGCTAAGTCTACTAACAGTCCTGACGATCGGCCTCATAACATTACAAGTACACATTTGCAACATAAGGAGGTTTGCAGCACAGTGTAAGAATGAACGTCACTGGTTTGGACATTAAAAAACATTTATCAAAGGTCAAATCAGAGGACTCTAATCTTTAAAAGTCGGGCCAAAAGGATGGAGTTTTTAAAGGAATTCTCCAGCGTTTTTCAGTCTATTCTTTATCTGCTGTAACTGTAGCAACAACCATAAGGCCTTGTTCAGACTGCCAGTCTAAATCTGGTTTTCGGCATATGCAGAAAAGTGTTCGTCAAAATCGGAGGACTTTAATCTTTGAAAGTCGAGCCAGAAGGAGCTTTTAAAGGAATTCTCCAGCATTTTCAGCCAAATCTTTATTTGCTGTTCGGACTGTAAACCCAAATCCGGTTTTCAGCATATCCAGATTGATTTTTAAAACGGACAGCAGAAAAACATGAAATTCATGAAATCCTCATGAATTTTTGTGAATCGCATCCAAACCTGAAGGTAGTTTGAAATGCGGTTCTGGTTAGATTTTTACAGATGCGTCTCACTCTGGACACTCTGGCTGCTCAAATCAGATTATAAAGTGTCCTTTGTGTCACTTTTGCAACGGAATAAACAACAATGATGTCAAATCCAGAGTGATGGAATTGCTGGGATTTGCTGCGCCTGACGGCTATGTAATTACCACAGCAGCACAAGCCACATAAAAATGCAAGCGTAAAAGCACCCAAGATGCATTTAAAACAGATATATCCGATTGCTGATGTTATACCTGCGTAAATACACAGTCTTTCCAAGACGCATTCAACAGCTGAAACTCGTCCCAATGCAGTACGTCACTGGGCACAATAATCATGGAGGACGCACATGGCTGGGGAAATGAAATGCTTAATAACAATATGGACAGACACTACTGTGCAATACAAACTGCAGATGGTAGAGACTGAGGTATGAATGCATGTAATCTTATCAGGATACAATCCAGATACTAGCCATATAAAGTGACCAGGTGTAAACAGGGTCCTACTGTCCAAGGTACCTGACTGTACATTACAGACACAGCCAATCGAGACTGATAGGTTGAGAAATACTGGAGTTCTCCTTTAAACATGGCAGAATAAAAGTCCTGCTGCTACAATGTTGTGACTGCGCGAACATAGACTAAACTATCTTTCATTTAGAAGAAACAGTTTGCAAGTGTTTGGATCTAAATCAGCAGTGCAGAATCTTATAACTATTCGCCTCAATGGCTTTATTTCCTTCCATGCATTTTTACACTGAGGAATATCTGTGGATGACGATTGAGTTTCACAAAGCCTCATGAAGGAGGTAAGATGAAGCAGTCCAGTGACTAAAAGGTACACCTACGATTCGGCGAGAGAGGTTCGTGACGAGCAATGCAAAGGATTACCACAAAAACACTAACATGACTTCTCTTGTTTTCTTCGTAATTCTCTAAATTATGTCGTTTTTCAAAAAACATGTTGGAATATGTTACTATACCTGTATCAATTAAATACTGCACATTGTCTATATACACATTTGGAATAAATATACAGAATTTTCTCCTCTGTTCTTTGTTCGTAATTCATTTAACAAAAGGAGAGCATGAGAACAAAACAGAATCATACAAAAATATAGAGAAATGAAAGAGGGTAAAAAAAAAGGATGAAAAATGGCACACAAAGGCCAGAAGAGACAGCATTCAGCAAAAAAGCTAACACACAAAATCCCTATTTGTGCTTCGCCAAACTTAGGTCTAATTGTGTATTATGGCTTTCCCTCACCAAGTCTGAGACTGGACATATGCATAAACATAGTGTCATGGGGTGTGAAATTAAAATCACGCTCTCTGAACAAACCAAAACATAGTGGAAATGAGGCAGGGAAGAAAGGAGAGGGTGTACGTATTGTGGGAGGAGACGAGTTTAGATATTTTCTTTTCTTTAACCCTTTTTATAGTTGTTTTACCTTCTTTTATCCTGGATGTGGTAGTGCAGGGCAGTGTATTTGGAGAGGCTTTAGGGGGAATCTTTTAGCTTTTAGCATGCGCAGTCTTGGTGTGGGGCAGCCGGCTGCTCGGTCAGCTGCGGTCCCTGTTTGGCCCCTGTGACGGCGGGGTCAGCGGCGTCCAGACTCTCTGACATCTTCTCGCAGATGATGTCCACCAGCCTCTCGAAAGTCTGCTTCACGTTGATGTTGTCCTTGGCGCTGGCCTCGAAAAACTCAAAGCCTGGAACAAACAGAGATGTCAAACCAAAATGAAGAACTGCTCATATAATAATCTGAAGCTGTTTTAATACTGCATGGTACCAGCTCAACTCAGCTTCACTCTGCTCGCCATTTTGGGCTTTTTTATTAGGCTAACCTGCTACCTGGTACTGCTTTTGGTATCACTTCTGCTGAAGGTTCTCTGAGGTTTCTGTGGAGGAGCTGAGTCAAAAACTAAAGGTGATGTGAAAGCCCTGCAGACTGCTGATTAGTCGGTGAGAATCATCCTAAACATATATGCTAACACTACCAGGACTACCAGGTTGATGTACTCTCTTGCGTCGCCTTTGAGCAACCAGAATCTTCTCATCGTCTGATGACAAGTCCTTTGTTTAGCTTCCCACAGTGGAAAACAAAGTAGTTGGTATCATAAGCGAGTAAAGTCGTACCATGTGGTGGAAAAGCGGCATGAGACAAAGGTGATTGGTTTGGTTAAAACTGAAACTACAATTTACACCAATATGCTCCCCCCCCCCCCCAAAATGTAGTTCATCAGCCCAACTAGATTTCCTGTTGAAAATCTGTGCTAGATTTTTGTTTGTTTGTTTACTTTGATTTCAAACAGGCTTTCTTTATATGGTTTCCTAGATGTACGACATACTGTTGTTCAGGGCTGCATGATAATACGAACATGAAATGCAATGTGTGATATGAGTAGCTATAAACTGTACCTAAAATGTGTCTGTTTGTGCAAAAAGTACAGACGCTAAAATTAATAACATAACCTCTGCACATTTAAGCAAAGTGTAAAGCATGCAAAGTTTCTTTGATGCTGAAGGAACAAAGTCTTATATTGCCAAAGAGGTAACTTTACAGGTGAAGGAACAATGTTGTTAATATTTAATGGAAGTCAATAGAGAAAAAAAAATACTCCAAGTAATTCTGGAGCATTTTCTGTTGGTCCGTTTAATATGAAATTCTGACACAACGCATAGGACAACAAGCCTTTTCAAATGATCCCAGAAAATGGAAAATGGAGATATGACATTTTGTCCCAACAGCAACAATATAAAACTTCTAAAATGCTCCTTGTGGCGATGCAGGCTTGTTGTAATAGTTGCCATTACTGCTTCACCTATTTTACACACTAGGAATGAGAATAGCATATTTGAAGTACTATTAGAGGTTAATTATTTATGAACCGGCTACAAATTGACTTGTGCACACGTATGTACTTTGTGATTGGCTCTTCGGCAGAATGCCTAAACTGCTTTCTCTGTATATGGGAGATTACAGTTTGAGGGTAGCACTTAAATATTAGACCTATTGCTACATACCCACCAATCTAAAGATGTTACTCCTGCACTCCACATGTAATTTGATCTGCTCTGTTATTGCAGCTCTTATTAAGTGTTTATTGTGGACATTCATATTGTGATAGCAATGCACATGATTAATTGTACAGCCCTTCTGTTATCCGTAAAATGGACTCACTATAAAAATGAGTAAAATATGGACATAGTGTTAATTAAACTTTTTTTTGGGCCAAATTATCACTATAATTGAGACACTACGTTACAATCATAATCTAATCTGTGTCTAGTTTACATCTAGCATTCAGAGGCAATAAAACATAATATATAAATGCAGAAGAATAGTATTAGTCTACAGTATGTACACACAAGAATATTATCCTGGACGTGTCAGGAAAAGAATAAACTCACCAAGATGTTCAGAAAGTTGCCGGCCTCTCTCAGCGGCAACCACCCTTTCATCCTCCATGTCACATTTGTTGCCCACCAGAAGCACCTGGGCATTATCCCATGAGTATGTCTTTATCTGTGTAGACCTGTTGTACGAAAGGCATGGATATTTATGGAAGGGTCAATATTCCATATTTTTCTTATATTTTATTTTGTTTTTATAAAATTTGTGTGATTTTTTTGTATCTAAAAAAAATCTAGCCTGTCTTAGAATAATAAAAACGTTTTCTATTGTGTCTTTAAGACTATTATACCCCAACCAGCCCCTTCATTGACTATGCCTCCTTCTTTCTACACTCACTGTGCATTTTATCACCTCCACATGTCATATAGGAGCACTTTGTAGTTCTACAATTACAGACTGTAATCCATCTGATTCACTGCATACTTTGTTAGCAACATACTCTAACATGCCACCACTTCACTGCCACTGAGGTGCTGATAATGATCCACCACCCAGATAATACCTGCTCAGTGGTGGTCCTGTGGTGGTCCTGACCACTGAAGAACTATATCATAAGGGGCTAACAAAGTATGCAGAGAAACCGATGGACTACAGTCTGTAAACGCAAAACTACAAAGTGCTCCTATATGGTAAGTGGAGCTGATAAAACAATGAGTGTAGATTCACTAAGTAAAGTGGCTGCTCTGTGTATATGTAAATGATTTCTGTTCTGGCTGTCCTGAGTCGTACCTTGTTCAAAAAGCAGATCTGGGTCCAGATCGAAATATTCACTCATCATCAAAAGAATAGTTGTGTAAATAGCTGCACCCAGAAGGAATCAACCGACAGGAATGAAACTTAGTGGGCAGGTCTGACAGGTTGGTGGGTAAGCAAGGACAGGCATTATCGCTGTACCTGAGTGACCCAACAGCCTTGATTGTGGACACTCAGTGAGCAGTGATGCCCTTCATGAGTCATCCTGTTAGTGCCAGCACCATTGGCAGATGGCTGCATGATGCAGGACTACATGCACGCAGACCGCTATGACGACTGCCTTAACACCACGTCAATGTCGCCAAAGACTGCAATGGTGTCGTGCCAGACTGTCATGGAGTGACTCAGAATGGCAGCGGTTCATCTTCAATGATGAGTCCCGCTTTTGTTTTGGTGAAGAAGACCAACAAATCCGTGTGTGAAGGCTCCGTGTTCAGCGCCAAGATGAACAGTTTATTGTTATTCTGTATGTGTAGGTCAATAAATATCCATTTCATTTTACCCATATCAGTCTAAATTTATCATCATTTATTGCTCCTAGCTAACCTTTATCTTCCTTCCCAATAACATTGCAATCCGACACTTCCTTCTGGGTGCAACTATTCTTTTGATGATGAGTGTACAAAACAAAGTGTTAAGGCTGAAATCCTTCAACAGCCAGGAACAGCACAATTCAATTTCAATCTCCCACTCCAATTTCTCTGCTACATACTAAAACAACACCCATTTAGAATGACTGAGCAGGTAAAAGTACTGTAGGCTGAATGGGTTTTCATTTGTGAATGTGCTAATGGTTGTGACATCACAACCATGATGAATCAAAAACAGGCTGGTGTTTGCAGCTGAGTTTCCATATCCAGTCTGAAGAGTGAACAGTAAAGTCTTTAGATTCCTGCAACCTTATTCTTAGCCAATGGCGAGGAACAGAGGACTGGAGTCTAGCATCATTAGCTGATTTCCCTGCCTTAACTCACTAACTAAACCTGGTATTTAACTAATAAGCTAAATCAGCTATACTTGAGCAGAAAAATCAACAAAATGTGCCAGAAACTGGCCCTCCGTGACTACCCCTGGCCAAAGCAAAGGCAGTTTTATTATTGGAAATGTGTCAGAAAGAAAAATATGTCAGACCAGAAACGTTCTTTCTGGTGTCACTCACCAGTCCTGTACAGCAGCAAAAGACTCCTCATTAGTGATGTCGTACATGAGGATGAAGCCCATGGCCCCCCTGTAGTAGGCTGTGGTGATGGTCCTGTAGCGCTCCTGCCCTGCTGTGTCCTAACAAGAGAAGCAACATCATTTAAAAAAACATTTATTAAAAAAAATATTTAATTACATACAAAACATCTCAGTGTGCAGTCTTGGCCATGTCATTTGAAAATGCACTGATTTGTAACCGCTGTGTTCCTCAGGGTTTGATTTGATTCAAACTGAACTAACAGCACCACACAGGCAACCCATTAACACACTCGGCTTCACGCCTGAGCTGATTTAGCTGAAAATCAGTGCTAGTTCCTGCAGTCACACTCGCCTCAAATGGCCAAAAAGAATGCAAAATTAATTAAATTAATCAGGAACACTTCCAATTACAGTAACAACGCTGATTAAGTTATGCAATCACCAAAACAGGATTACGTCCATCAACAGGACTCTCAGTGATTACTAGGCTGTGTGCAGGTTCATTTTGATATTTGAGTGTCTGTAAGAGTTAATAAACAGAAATATAACTGTAAGGAAGAAAAAGTCACTTTGGATGATATGAACAAATTATTAATTATTAATTAAGTCACAATTACACTTTCGCTCAGATGGGGTTGCAGATGTTTGTGTTTGACAAAAGTAATTTAGTGAAATAATTAAAACAATGAAAAAGTTTTCAAATGTTAGACATCAGAGAAAAATTTAAAATAGTGAATAAATGCATTCTATGACACCTTTAACACACAAACCCATATCCTATACATTTTTCTTATTTTTTTATGTACCATACATTCCATAACACAAATTTATGTCATAATCCATGTTTACATCCCCATACTTACATCACCATTTTCTTATCTGTCTTCATCTTTTACAATTAAACACATTGTTTCTGTTACTCAGCTTTTAAAGACTGAAATACGCAAATGAGCTCTGTTCTGACTGGTCGACCTGCACCTTGTCCAAAAAAAACAGGCTGTATAGGTAGACATATGAAAATGTACTGGTTTTCGTGACACAGCCAAAACTATAAATTCAAAGTGGGTTGTTCTTGCAGCTTAATTTCCATATACATACTGTGTGGACTGGGGAGTGAACAGTATATTACTTCAGTATGTGTACATAATTTCCACATGAACAAAATACACCACGTCATCACAATTTTGTTTCTCAGTTACTCTCTTCTGGCAATAAATGTGTTGATGTCACATGTATATATGATATACAAATTTGAATCAAGTAAATGTAAATGTAAATGTATCAGTTTTTCAGTGTTCAAACATCCAGACATGCTAAAGAAGTACACAGTGCACAGTCTAACACTTTGAAATGTACGGATGAAGGAAATGGGGGCTGATGTCAATGTACAACATCTTTTCGTGTGCATATCTGTCAGTGCAGATACCGTTTTAGATACTGAAACACTTACAGAATTTAGAAACTAGGATTAAATCTACCAGGATTAACATAATAGAAATATGTAATGTTTATTTCTATAAGGTTGCAAAAGTAGTAAAATACGTTTTTCGTTGTGTTTAAGAAATACGTCAGTATTTGAATACTGACACTTGGAGTGGTTAACTGGGTATCTGATCAGCTGTGCACAGTCCTAACAATAAACACAGCATTGTTCTGTCAGCAGTGCCGTCCAGGGTTACAGCTCCCATGCTGGTACGGACCTAATGCTAAGGGGAACTATTAGGTTACCAGAAAAGCTGTAATGAACTGGAGGAGGACTGTTTCCTGTCTCCATGACATTGAGTCCTGTCCTGCAACCCGGTACCTCATAAACAAGCCCTGTGCTAAAACAATACATTTCCCACCTGTCCCTGCCATATGCTCCACTTCATATCCACGAACACCATGCCAGGAATAACTAGACTTGTTTTATCGATTACATGTCTAATGATATTACCATTATTCTGCTATACTCACAAGTAATTATGTCGTTACATGATTAATTACATTGCTCATTGTGTAATAAATTAGATTTACCCTAAATTCGATTTACATTCTGTACTGACAGGTCGGTGTCTGCACTTCTGACTTGGCTTGGTGTCAAAAGAAAGACAAAAAACATTCTTTTCCTTTCACAAATGTACATCATAATTAACAATATATTTGGTATCTAATGAAAGATGCATTTCAAAAATTATTTCTCTGGTTTGGTTAAGGGTTAGATTAAGTTAAAACGATTAGGACAATTCAAATGTTGTCTGCTGCAGCTCGGACCTAATTTTTAGGCTGTCTTTAGCTCACATGCTCTTTTAGCATTATCTAATTTAATGAAAATCTTATTATACAAAACATATTTTAGAAAAACAATAAACATATTAAAAAATGTGCACACCTAATGGCAGGTGTGCTCAAACATAGTGCTGGAAATTTATCACCCCGGAGAATTCAGATCAAACACACTCTAATATTCTGACGCCCCTGAAGTCCTTCATTTCCTGGATCAGGTGTATCAGATCAGGGTCGGAGCTAAACTGAGCAGGGTGGTAGATCTCCAGGACCAGCATTGCCTTATGTTAATAAACGATTCAGTCTTAAACCTCTTGCCCTGAAAGCTGATACTGCGAACATGCATTTATTTGTGAGCTCCTGCTGGTGTGGGCTCATGACAGTTTCATCTCTTTAAATGATGCACACAAAAGCGTCTCCTAACTGCCCTTTGTGGAGATACATTAGACTGCTAAATGACTGCACATACATGAATATGTTTTATCGTTGTGTCCACACACTTCACATATGTAAAAGAAATACATGTGAGAGCAGAAGTCTTTAACTGACTAAGCATTTCAGTGACATGTACCAGTGTGGCTTCTGTTGCAGTCCTGTGTTGAGGGCACCTTATCATACAGGGACAACAGGGCTAGATATCAGCTCATAAACTTATACTTAATTTTTTTATTTACTGTACATTTTAATTTAATGCACAATTTCTGGTCTGGGTAGTGAACAAGTATTAAAGTTGAATGAACAGAAAACTGCTTTTGTCTTGCTGTTTTAAGCTCAAGCTTGATGTATTTTGTTTGTTTAAGTATGTTTAGAGCCTATTATAAACAATACCACATGATTATATAAAAATTCAGATTTTGTACATGCATTTGGTATTGTTTATAAAAAGAAAATCCATATTTTTATAAGAATTTTTACATTTAAATTAAAAAAATGATAAACATAAAAAACAAAACCCAATGCCTGTACAAAATATGGATTTCTTTAATGCTCATTAAACTCCTGATTCCAGTGTGGGAAACCATGAAGTACTACTTATGTGAGTCATCAGTACACTCAAGCTGCTAAGAAAACAGGAATTTGCTCTATGCCTTAATGGCTTATTAATGCTCCATAATAATCCATCATTTTCACAGTAAAAGGGAACAATTTTATAGTATTTAATATTATGTTGCGAGTTGTTTAAGATTAATGTGCTCTAGTTCTCTTTCCCAACATGGCAATTATCGCTGCTGGAGCATTGTCATCGGGTTACTAGTGAATCATCGGTAGTATCCGATTGCAACACCCATTGCAACACCCACTGCCAAGGAGCTACAAGCAAGAGATGATTAAATAAAAGCGTTTCAAGGTGTATATACCATGTAGGAGAGTTAATAACCAACTGTACTATTACTCAACACAGCACATTAGTTTAAGACCAGGTACAGTGAAATGCATGCAATAAAGCCACTGAAGAATTGCAGGGCAGCATGCAGTGCGCCTAATGGGCCTTTGCTCAGGGAGGAGGGGCCACCACCAAAGACCTTGTGTGCTTTTCCGATTGGAGTTCACACCAGTGTACTGGCTGCCAACCAGTCGTACACACTGCCCTCCTTTTGCTGCTAGGCTACTGACCATCACACATCACACTGGCCATCATCTGATTCTAGTGACATTGCTTTCTTATCTCATACAGTTCAGGACCTCCTCTTTCTGCTTTGCATGGCAATACATGGCACAACATTGTTGCCAATACGACTTTTCTATTTAAGCATTTGCAAGTAGCAGCTGTTGAAACTGTTGAAACTCTGAGCTCAGAAACGTATATTTAAAAATGTATTTACTATACATTTTAATTTAATGCATGATTTCTGGGCTGGGTAGTGAACAAGCATGCCTTGTTGAAGAAAAAAAAAACTAAAGTAGAAGAAAGCAAAGTGTTTAAAAGAGAATTAACAGAAAATTGCTTTTGTCTCGCTGTTTTAAGCTCACTCTTGATGTGTCTCATTTGTTTAAGTCTGTTTAGAACTTATTTTAAAAACTCTGTATTTCCTTTTATAAACAATACCAAATGCTTATATAAAAATTCCAGATTTTGGGTATTGTTTATAAAAAGAAGATCCTTGTTTTTATAAGAATTTTAAAATTATTTTAAAGATTTTTTTAAAATAAATATTAAAAATATATATATGCGCAAAGGCCTTTACAACTTTAAATATTTGATGTGATCTTTATTATATTAGTTGCCTGGACCAACGTCTTTGTAAAAAAAAAATAGCAGCTGTTGTGATTATAACAAAAATATGTTGCAATTTTTTTTTTGTCAGAATGCCTAATGTAAATGTCATTAACTACATAGCTACGCAACTAATCATGTAATTACATTCTTACATCTTAATAGCATACCTACCCAGAATAATAATTCTTTATTATAATAATAAAACTTTTTTACAGGTTAACTACTAATATTTTGTGCTTCCAGGTTATCTGACACAAATTACAGTTGTACTACACTCTCTCATTGTAAGATCTGAAGAGGAGCTGAAATCTCACCCAGATCTGCAGCTTGATCCTCTTGTCATTCCTGTAGATGGTCTTCACCTTGAAGTCAATGCCCACCGTGCTAACAAACGCTGGGGTGAAAGAGTCATCGGCGTAGCGAAACAGGAAGCTGGTCTTTCCCACGCTGCTGTTGCCAATGATCAGGATCTTGAACATGTAATCAAAGTTCTGGTCGGAAGACTCCTTCTGGCCATAACGGTTATCTGTAGCTGAAGCCATCTGAAAGCAAAACGTGAAAAGCTATAGATATTGTTTTTTGTTAATCAGACATGAGTGACATCTCTATAAGAGCAACTTTTAATTAGCCATAAGTGTTATAGTGTCATATTTCAGGAAACAAAGTATCTTTTATCTCCAAAATGGCAACTTTACAGATGAAGGAAACACATTCTAACCACCTAGCTTAAAGATGGTGAGATCAGACTGTGCTTTCGATATGTGCCGGTAGTAGGAAAGACTGATTGAAAAAACTCTGAGACCTTGCACTGGCATTCTAGGTGGCTTCTCCATGTAGTTAGTAGACCATACCACCTTTGTAACTGAGGTTGAACTGTCATAAGAGGAACAGGAAGGAGATGGGGTGGTGCTGGTGGGAAGTGTGTTGAGGATCAAACTGATCAGGGGAAATGGAAGGTAAGGATGTGAATATACACAGTGATAGATTAGAAAATAAAGGGGCTTCATGCCTGTATCTCCCTGTATTTCGAGTAAATATAGTGCAGTCTAAAACGCCAGGTTAGTGATGTCCCACATAGAGCTGTAGTCAAGACCACCAGATCCGAGTCTTAGTCAAGACCAAAATCGAGACACATCGAGTCAAGAGTCAAAACCAAGACTTTTAGCAGTCGAGTCTGAATCAAGACAGAGATTATATAATATATGGAAAGTAATGAAGATCAGCGATCAAATTATAACCAGTCATCATGGAAATAATCGGTTTGATCCTCAACCAACATATTTATTTATTTAAACATGTCTGCCAATGGTTTTCAACCTGTGGGCTGCAGGCCCCCAATGGGCTATTAATACATCAGTAACAATATTCATGCCAACTCAGACAGAGGACTCCGCTAGTCTCAACAACAATTTCAGAGTCCACCTCATCCCAAGACCTACACAAGACCGAGACAAGAGTCCAACTGAGACCAAGACTGCTAGTTTACGGCCTTGAGACTTGAGTTCTACAACACTTACTTACAAGCTGGATGAAGCTCAAACAGAAAACTCAAAAAAGCTCAAAAAATATATGATGAAATAAAAGTACCTCCATCAATGTTAATAAAGCCTCAATGTAGCTGCGAGCCAAGAACAGATGACATTTGCTCTGCACAATCAATTATGGTTAACTGCCATGAATGGAAATCATGCACTCTTTTCCATGACACTGCTAAGTGTAGCTCCTGGAAGGCTAGTTAGTGTAACTAAAGCTTCCTCTAAACTGTTGCAGTATTAATGCTTTTTGATCGTTTGAAAACTTTACATTGTGTCAGTATTTCATGGTAAACTGAATGAAAATCTTTTCAGAACCTTTTTTCCAGAACGTATTGTCCTTTTCTCACAGTAGAACAAGTTCAAACATACATGTTTTTCTTATGACAGTAAGAAATATTAAGTTATCATTAATAAGCACGCAATGATATCAATATATTATCAAAAAATCAGAAAAAATGTATCATTTAAATAGTATGTCCAAATGAATAGAGTCACCGATACTCCTTTTAGTTTCCTCCGAAGGTCTTTCATTTACCAAAGTGGGTAGTAAATCTTGATTACATATTTTAGATGTTGCAGTTGTTGGAGCTCCTTTTGTTTTACGGATTTAAGGTTTTTAGTTTAAAACATTCCAAAATGTCAAGAATGTCAAGAACAAACAAAAAAAAACCATGAAGAAATAACTTTGGTATGCCAAAGAGGTCTGTGTGTCGTGTTGCAGAGATATCTACTGAAGTTAGCATGTTAACCAGCTCGCCAACACCTGTTCTGTCTCATAATACCACTTTCGACCTAGTGAGTCACTGAAGCGTTGAGTCGAATCAGTCCACCATGAGAGCATGAAGAAGCAGCGCTGCCTTGACAGTGTATTCTAACCTTTTGACAATCATGTGGAAGGTGCTGCTCCCGGTTAGATCATTTAAGGACAGGTAGCCAATGAAACAGACAGTGAACGCAGCGATGGCTGAAGCTCTTGGCAAGTGGCCTCAGCGGCCCGCTCTCAGCATAAAACCACATTCAGCAGTAAACAAAAGAAGTGATATACACAGAAGCAGAACAGGCGTCATCGGCGTTGAAGTTTAATGCTGAACTCACAGGGTTTTTTCTTGACTGGTAAGTAAACAGCGGTTAAAGCTAACATTGAGGGGGAGGGACTGTGCATTTTCCGTGGTTATACGACAGGGGTGGACCCCACAAGTTCCTGGTGTTATGTTGACCCATATTTATAGAGTATGAATTTGACATCTTGCAGATATTACAAATTGCCCCTTCAGAAGTGGCCCACAGGCACTTTTTTGTCTGCTTTATTTGAGAATCCATATATGATTCATGTATGATAGAATTAGTATGTCAAAAAGAATATAACTGTAGGAAGACAGAAAAGTTATTATACTGATTCAGGTTTTTAAGAACGTTTTAACCTGTAACATATTGAAAACAGAACTTTACCTCTTCACCAAATCCTCAGAATCCAAAACCATATTGAACCTGAAAACGTGTGTATCGTTACTCTTCTAGTTGATAGATTATGCAGTATAGGCAATATATTAGTTTTTAAATTTTCGTATATACTGTAAAATAGCACAAGCGAATGCCAAAGTTGATTAACTGAAAGCCCTAAGCCTACATAAATCCCTAAGTGCTTTGCTAAGTTACACCATAACTAGTGAGCAGGGTACACGTAATAGTGTGCATGTTGGGGTGACAACAACAGGCCCCGGGTCATGTACCAACAAAAATTAGTCAAGCAGGATGGAAACATTACTCTTCCAGACTTGACTAAAAGAGATTGCAGATGCCAGCGCTTGGCATCAATCAGACTTAGCCATGCCATGCTGGATCAATATTTGATACAGTCTCATTGGCGCACATCCAATCCGTCTCACCATCGGAAATCTAAAAACAGACCCAGTGATAGTGTTTCTGTGACCTCTATTTGACTGAGCCAAAAAGGATGCTTGCTGCCCACTCTTTACAGAGCCAGGATAAAGCCTTTATTATGTCTGACAATTATTGGTATCTACAGGATCAAATAATAAATAATATGATTCAAATATCATGCACTCGCTTTTGTATGGAAAAGCTGATGCCATAACAGCATTTGCAATAGCGTTCCTGAAAATGTTAACAAGCAAGCATCAGTGAGATGCTTGGCACATAGTGAACTAAACCACAGGGAGGGATGTTTGATCATAATCACGATGATTCAGATGGTAGTAAGACTTCCTGTACCAGCAGACGTTTGAACGGACCTCTGACTCAACCTTAAAGGAGAATTCAAAGTTCTGCATAATTACATGAATCAGAAGCAAACAAAGTCATTCAGAGTGGTTTGGGGTGAAATGCTCCATTCTAGAGAAACTTACCAAGTCAGAAAGTCATAACATGAAATTGTTATGAATATGTTGTTTTATGACAGTTTTTGAGGAAAACATATTTTTATTCATGGTGGAGAGGTACATGCAGGGTGCTGTAAGGCAAAATAGTCCCCAGATTTTATCACTATTGTACCATTAGCAACATCACATATAAAACTCGTAGGAGACGTGTAGGTTCACTGGCGGATTTAGACAGTAAATAAAATGGCTAGATTTGTATTGTAGACATCACAACCTCTGGTTCCTATCACCGCCACTGTAAAGGAACGGGAGCCTGTAACTTTCTCTATAATTAACCATTTTGCATCGAGCCATTCTCAGAGACTTTGTTTACATCTCAAAGATTATGTTATGCAGATATTTTGATGGAAACCCCTTTTACCAACTAAGGTCTTACTAAAGACTCGGCAGAATAACAGGCTTCACATGAAGAACGATATTCAGCTGGTGTTGAACTGGTGTCAATACACACTATTACAATAACATAGACTTTTACTTTTAGCGGTACTTCTACATTCAGTGTATGTCATTTGCTAGATGCTTCTGAAGGTTTTGAACTACATGAAGCTCCTGAGAAGCACATAAATGTTGGCCCTATGGTCTGGAGATGAGTTTGATCCCCAACAATGGAGCCACAGTCATCTTAGACTAGGAGTCCAAGAGAGACCTGCCCAACTGAAGCAACCCCAGATCATAACACTGCCTACAGAGTACAGCGCACCCATCGCTGGGGAATAAGGTACTTCCAGACATGAACTTTGCTCCAGAGTTCAAACTTTATTTCAAGCCTTTTTTCTCATTAGCTTCACTAACAAGTAGTTTTCTTATGACCACACATCTGTATATTCCCATTCCTATTAGTTCTTGTTGCACTGCGTGTGGAAATGCTCACTTTCACTATTAATTTCTTTTTTAAGTATTTTTTTTTGACAATACGACTTCATGGTTGTATTCATTCAAGATTTCCAACCACCTTTCTTCCGCAAAGTTGATGGTTCACTGCTATCCTTCCAGGTTTTAATAATGAGCTGGTTAGTTCCTAACCCAGTTTCAGACATTTCCGCCATTGGCTTTCTTTCAACATGGTTGCTTAAGGAATGAGAAGCTACTTGCCGCATCAATTAGGCTTAATAATTACCGCCATAATTACCAACAAATAAAGGCTCTTAAACATTTGCTCATTTAAATCCAAATGGCCACTTTTTTGCCAGACAGCATATTATTCCTGAACAGAGATGCTGTGGTCAGCAAAGCATCTAGTACCCTATTGAGTTTCAAGGAAACCTGATCAGCAAGTGGCGATAAAGCAAAGTGAACCAAGACGCTGTGCTTATTCAGAACCTGGCAGGGTGTCTACAGGTTAAACAGGACATACCTGAACCTGTGTAATGAAATGAAGATGGCAAGCTATACTGCTCCTGATAAAGATTTCATTTGTTTTGACAGTCCAGATGTCTATCATAATCAGGCACACTTCTTAATCAGTCTTGTAACTGATTAAGGTTTCCCACATTATCTCCCCAACTGAAACAATGCTGCCTAATCAAAAGTGACTGAAAAAGGCAAGTGTACTAGGTGCCGGTATGTTGGAAAGCTCTGCACTACACCAAAGTGTTCTGGAGTGCTTCAACATTTCAACACTTCTCCAGATAACAGGGCCTGAGCACCCTAAATATAGAACCTCTGTTTTAGATGCACACAATATGGAGCCAGCGACTTTATCAGCAAGACAAAACGCTGCTGCAGAGTAACACTATTCCTTCAGGGATGAAGATCTTTAGTGTCGTAGTGCATTTGCAGAAGCACAAACAAGATGCTTTCCACAGCTTTGTGCTATGAAAGACGTTATGTAAAGATGCAATCATCTCAATACAGTACTGAGAAAATCTCAGAAAAAAAACTCTCTAAACAGCATAATGAAAATTCAACTTGTATTACAGATGCACCCTTCTTTCAAGAATATCTTATTTGCCATCTTTCTTGGAACCACTGTCAACGTTCAAAGCATCCGGGAGCATGCCATGTATTACACTGTTTATGGGTTTAGGTATTGGTTACACAGGTCCTGACATGTTGCAGTGTGTTTTAAACCTTTCTTTATCCATCTAGGTGAAAACCACTAGAGGGTGCTTCACGGCCCACATGTTGAAAAACGCTGCTCTAGTGGGTGTAGAACACAACATTTGAAACTAACATATAAATGAGCCTTGATGGTGCAGCGCTAACATTAGCAGTAGCCAACATATGCCTATGGTGGGGTGCTCACAATACATCAAACTGTAACTCCTATGTCATGATACATATCATATATCATATATTGTATGGTCAGGTTCTTGCCTGAGCGCTGTAGACACATCAACTACTGAAAGCAGAATTGAATCATGACTTTTGAATCGAAAAGCATATCAAGCCCTAATATTCGTGTACCATTACACCCTTAATATGTGCTCAGTTGGAAAAGACATTTACTTTACAGTCAGCTCCATAATTACTGGTGCCCTTAATATAGACCTGCAGAAAAGGTCATGAAATGTCTATGGGGTTAATTAGCTTAATCTGACACTGAACATTTAACTGAAATAAATTCTGTTTAAACAAACCGCATATGATGCTACTATAATTAGCACCTCTGCATTCAGTACTGTAACAACATAACAGCAGCAAGTCTTCTCCTATAATACTCAATGAATTTTAGGACAAGGATGAATGATTAGGACAAGGAATCTCAAAACAGAATCTTCTCCAGGGTCCGAGGTCCTCTCTTTTGAAATCTCCTCTTCAGTAAGGGTGGGAATCACTGAAGGCCCTGCGATACGATATTATTGTGATCCGTAACTCATGTTACGATATTATGAGTATTGAGATATACTGTCATTTATTACCTTATGTCAATGGCAAATCACGTCCACAAAGACAAACCTGCCCCTGCCGACATCCATGCATTGCATGTTAACGCGATCCTTTCTGCTTTACTCAAAGCAATTGCTTTTATTATTCTAGTACCAAAAGTTTAATTTATTTTTATTTTTTTGCAATTTATATGATAAAATATCAAAACCAGGCACCAGTGAAACGATATAATATTGCCAGGTAAAACATCACAATAATACGCTGTATTGATTTCTTCTCCTACCCTTCTCTTCACCCCACTGCAAACCTCTCAGCCTGTATTCTGTCACATATAGGAAGTCAGGCGTCCCTCATCCATCCAAGATGCTTGCAAAACCAGGCTGCCCTCTAGGACGCTGATGTGCCATAATCCACTGCTGGCTGCTACATTATTTAAACCTTTAGGGCTTTATTACTATGGCTGAGGCCTTGAGGAGCACCAGCAGAGAAAGAAAGCTAACACTTCAGCCCATAGCAGCAGCAGCAGCAGCAACCAGGCAGTTTAATTCAGACAGCTCAGAAATGCTGTCTGTGAGCTGCATTTGCTGTGCGCTTGAAAATGGAGCTGTTAGGGCGGATGATGGCGGTGGGGGTCGCTCCACGTAATCTTCATCTGGGCCAGGCAGGATGCCTTAACCTCAGCACGCATGCACATAGCACGGTATTCCCAGTTTAATTCAGGAAACGATGGAAAGGGTCCATCAAAACCGGGTGCCATCTTATGTAACGGCAGAACATATGGCAAATGGCAATGCGCGTGTTATTCAGCGCATACAGTCAAGACTGTCAGTATCTGTGATTAATCGACTAGGAAACACACAGTGAGGTGCATGCAATAGACGAATACTGTTATATCCCACATTAATACACTGCGGTACAGAACCCGAAGGATGCTTCTCTTCATGTCAAATGAAGGTTATTCCTGCTTTTACAGCGTGAACCGACTCGGCTATGAACGCCAACCCCATGCTCACCACATGCAAACGAAGAATCGTCCGAATAATTGTGAAATAAGATTGAGATATTATGGCTTTGCCTTACCGCTGGAGATGTTTTAACGCGTGAATTACGCCAACGCTGCGCCTCTTCCAGCACCTGCAGAAGCTTCGACGTCACTTGACGGGCGTGTGACGCACGGAGCGGGCGGAGTCACCGGCGGCGAGAGGCGTGGTCGACAGCCGCAGCGCCAATCGCGGAGAGGCACGGTCTCTAAACGCAGTGAAATGGTCAGACAGCGCTAACGCCGCTGGACTCGTCATGCATAATGTAGTGTCCTCGCCGGAGCCCCTGGATTATTTATCAGCCCGAACAGTCGTAGAAAATCATCTGTTGACTTGGTGTGTTTCCTGTATGTCATGGACGTGAGGACTCTGGGAAAGAGCCATGTCTGAGCTGAAGCTTTACTGCACGCATGCGAACCATCCGCATCTCAGCGTTTTACCCATGCGTGTATTGTGGGACCTTTCATTCTCTCCCTTCATCGGTCTCATTATTTCTTTGATGTTGGAGAAATAACTGGTGGTTTTGTTTTTTTTTGTAGAAATTGTAAACCAAATTTACAGACGAGAAAACGTTATACTTGTGAACTTTTAGCGCCACCCAGCGTTGAGATTGCCAATAGGTGACAGATCTGGGCTACATTAACCACACGAATGCAGCTCTTAAGAGCTTTGGCCTTGTGGTTTTAAACAAGCAAGTTTATTTTTTCAAAAACAGTAAGCATTTCAAAAACTAACCGTTTTAACCATTTTAATAAGATCATTGTATCGGTTTTAACAAGCGAAAGGCTGTTTCTCAGCACACAGTAAATGCTATGTGCTAATCTTAGTAGTATTTTAAGAGTTCAGCAGGGTAGCACACACAATGGCTGAAAATGGCACATTGCTATACTGCATACTACAATAGTATGTACTGCATACTGTATACGCCCCCTGTGTGATATGCAGTGCAATAACAAGTTTTTACATACAGTGTAGTATACTAATACAGTCACATGACCAGCTACCTCACATTTACCTCAGAGCTGTTATTACTGTATCCACTGTTTAGAGCTAGCTGCTGCTAACGCTGCTCAGTTCATTCGAAATATGTTTAGCCTAGCTGTTAGCTACCCTCGGCTATTTCACTCTAAAACTGATCCTCTAAAGCGAGTTCATCTAAACTTGACACCTGTGTTTTTTAACCTTCTGAGGCTCATTCTGATGAAAACATACCCCACTACAATCACTACACCCACATTTATACTCGGAGTTGGCTGCGTTTGGCTCCTCAGTGTTACATATATATGAATGACTTGATCTCAATCTGACTAAATTCCTATTAATAACATTTTTACTTTCTTTTATTAGGTAAATGAATATGTATATCAGTACAGAATACAAAACAGTGTAGGCTGCTCCTTTTACTATTTACAAACCACGCACAGGCAGCTTTCTGAGTAATTTTATTGACATTGGTTTGTAGAGCAACCTGAATTAATCTGGAGGTTTTGACTTTGAAAGGTGGCAAATAAAGAGGTACACATAGACACGCACAGGAGTGGCAAAACACCTTTATCTGAAAGAGCACTCGGGCTCTGTGGATCAAAAGACACAATTTCCTTGATGAATGAACGGAACAGGCCTTGGTTTGACATTATCGGCACTAGGAATAAATAGCACGCTTGGCACATCAGTAAAGATGAAAACACAGAAAAGGTGACATACAAAACATACTAGAGATGCAGCGTAGCCTATGTGCTGTGCTATAGGGTGCGTTATGACCCTCGCTGAAGCTCTCTCTCCCACTGTGCAGTTTTAAGGCTGGACGTCCAGTGGACCTCACCAAATGATGTCGTATCTGAGAGAGCAACAGCAGTGAAGTTGTCATTGCTCTTTATTAAATAGCACTTTTAGTGTTTCTATGGAGTAAAAATGAGTTTTCTGCATTTCCTTGATTGCTCAATAAAAGACAGCCACATAAAACCTAAACGGTGGAAAACAACAGAGACATTTACCAACACAATCAGACAATCTATTTATAATTTGCTGTTTTTGTTTATTTCTTTTTTTACTTTCGACATTCAGAATTAGAGCCAGTTACTGAAATAAGTCTGTCGGTATAAAATATTAACCGGTACCAACTGTGTGTAGTTAATTCCAAAATAAATAAATTAAAAGAACAAAAACATGGTTAAACTTGTGTCAAGGTGGAGATATTACTGGACAGCAGGGAGAGGCATTCAGTCAGCTCTTTTCTTACATCCCGGTTTGTCTCTAGCCCTTTAGAAGCGCTGTGGTTCAGATTCCTAAAGTAGTCCTAGAACATTAAGAAAAACAAAAAGCTGCTCTCTTAAATCAAAATCATAGGCCACCATCCGACAGCACATAACCAAGGCCAACACTCAGTGGAGGCAGTTCTGTCAACAATATACTGAATAATGTAATGCATTGATTGTACTTGATTCAAATGTGTGCATCATTTTCCCATAAATAAAGTAAGTCAACCCAATTATTGCAAAATTAAGTGAACTGAAGAAAAAACTATAAGGATGTAATATATATATATATATATATATATATATAGTCAAGTGTAAATGATGCACACATTTAAAGGCAAATTCAGTGCATCCTTTTCATCAGTGTAAGTTTCATCTGTAAAACTGAACATTAGGTAAAATAATAAAAACAAACCATACAAACATGAGTGTAAGTGGTGTTATAGGTTCAGAAAATGACACATACCGGTACCCCCGGATAATGATCCCAGCTATACATAAAAGATTCATTATCATTCATAGATTCATTATTGGGTATCTGTTGTGTCACAGAGTGTGAAATCTCCTAGAACAGTGGAGGCTTTAATTCCAGCTAATTCCACCTACAGTCTTGCATGAGTCACTGCATCAGAGGGTACAGAATTATATCAGAGACTGTGTTTGTGGTGAAAATATTCATTGTATGCAAACAAAAAAGTACATTTATGCACCCACACTAGCTATTTTGTTTTTTCAGACTGTTCCATCACTTCTCAAAACTTTTATAACAGTGAGAGCAACATCACATGAAATGGAACCCTAAAAAACAACCAAAGCCTCTAAACAAAGCTTAGGAACAACAAACTGTACCTATGCAGGATATAACAGGCTTTCCAACTTTGCTGAAATACATTAAATATGGTTCCAGCCAAGTTAGACAGCTAGTATATGTGTATATATCTGAACAAAACTGTGGATCTCCCAAATTATAACTTTACAAGAGAGGGAAAAGACATAATTTACTTTTAATGTAAGTTACTGGAACTTTTAGGGCCATTTTTTTGGTCCACACAACCTGACCAACAGGCATTTTCACAATTTTTCACAATTTATAAAAAACATTGTGATATTGTGACTTTTAATTAAAAGTTTACATGCAAAGAGTCAGCCTCTAGATAGACTTTTCTACTCTAACGTAAACAAGTAATGGCACAGCTAATGTAAGCATTAGCATAGTCTTTCTACTATGACTTAAAATTAGATTTATTAGATTTAAAATTAGATTTAAAATTAGATTTAAAAAATGACAACATATCGCTTTGCTTACAGTGTTGAATTGTAAGCCATGTATCATTATACATAAAGCCTTGCCATCATTCATATATATGTATAAAATCATAACATTTAAAATTGGCTGTATAGGGATTTACATTTTGCTTTAGAAACCATGAACATTTTCAAATAAATAAATAAATAAAACTTTAAAAAAAAAAAAAATCTCAATTAGAGGCTCTGGCATTTTGTTTGTACTCTCTTTTGCAGTGGCTCTAAGATCAGTGTCCATGTGTGTTGATATTTACCATCTTAAATGATTTAACATGGAACAACCTGCTACACAAGTTCGAGACATATTACATCATTGTAAATCTTACAAAAATGATATTTTTTTTTTTTTTAGAAAGACTGAATTCAAATCTTGACTTCACTAAAATGTTTATGTTGGGTGCAATAATAAAGTCACTCTGGGTAACATACCAGGGGTACCTTGCTACATTAAAATGAAATCATTATTCATATCCTGAGGTTATTAGTGTCATAATTTTGTCTTTTTTTCAATTTCATATTTGGTATGACTGTCACTGATCATTTATCTGATCACTTCCAAGCGGCTAAAAATATACTGAAAATACAAATGAGTGCTAAATTAATTATTCACAAGATAAATGAATATCCTCAATATCCTAAACTAACCGTATGGTGCAAAAGATCCTAGACCCTGTAAGGTTACCATAAATATTACATGGACTTTCCTCTACAGACGCCATGTGCATCATTTGAAGGAAGACTCTCTTTCTCAGAAGGACTCCTTACTTTTGTTAGTAGACCATAAAGAGGCTGCTTCATCTTTAGATCTGTCATCAGTCACTCAGTCACAGCATGGTCGAGTTGGGTTTATAGAGCAGCCTGTGTCTTAGACATGACTGCATCTTAAGAAACCTGGACTAAAAAGGCTTATTTGGCGGAAAAGAAATGTGTTGTCTCTGGTGTGGTACATGATGTTGTTCAATAGGAGGCAGCTATAGCCACATTGGGCCCATCACAGATTCGGAGCGTGTCATTTCTGAGACACAGAATGAGGACAGCAGTGCTGGTTTCAGGCCATGCTACATGCCTAGCCACTGACTGGTTTAGCCTTTTGTCTCTTAGTCGAGTTCTCTGCAGCTGTCCCTGTCCGCTGTGTCAGGAGATAACGTCCTGTGGCTTGGGCTCCGCATGGACATGGCGGCCAGACCGAGTGTGTGGCTGGGATTTGGTGATGAGGCTCGATGAAGGCTGCCACCTGGGTTTCTGGTGCTTTCTGTCAGTGGTGGGTTTTCAGAGTCCAACTCGCACTCCTCCTCCAGTGTCAGCTCAAACTGGAACTTATCTCCTCCGGCTCCTCCGGCACCTAGAGAGCCACTGCCACTGCCCTGCGAGTCCTGCTCCTCGGGCGTGGGTGAGGGGCTGTGGGGAATCATGCTCTGGTACCACTCCCTGTTGTCCTCCAGCGTATCCAGAATGTCCTGAGCGTCAGGGTGGACCAGGTCAGCCCACGTCTCCCACAACGGATGCACGATGTAGTCGATGAAGCCCACCTACAAACAGAGGTGCATGAAGGTTAGTTTGCAGACAAAGCCAGTGTACCCAGCATTGTGGGACCCAACACGATCTTGTAACATCTGGGGATGACAATGAAGAAATGTTGGGCTAAATGTGGTGCAGACTGCAGTACTAAGATTAAAGGTTTTTGTTATTGTGTCTTTAAACTGTTACTCATAAAGAATGTTTTTGTTTTTACACGTCTCAGACAACCTCCTGAAGTGATCTATGTTTTTATGTGGCTTGCTGTTATATTGCAGATATAATCCTGATACTCAAGACACAGGAAGGGACCAGGTGTAAACGGGGGGGACATGGGAAGAGCATATTGAAGTGTTCATGGTTGTGATATGATGTCTACGATGAATTAAAAACACTTTATATTTTAAAAACATCTTAAATTTCATATGTGAACTGTAGGGATCAGTGAATGTAGTTCACTGAGAATGTAGAATTTAGAGTTTTTAACAGTGTTTACATAGTAAATTATTCTTTCTAAAAAGTAAACCGACAGGGATGATGTGAAATCCACCGTTATTGCTATCAGTCACAGCGTTTATATGCAAGTAGGGGTAATAGACTATTGAACAGCAAGCCATGTCGCTTTGTACCTGAGACTTCTCCACCGAGGCAGTGTGTTTGTCACACATGGGGCTGATCTCCATGCCTCTGTCTCTCTCTCGATCACCCTGCGTGAAATACTCCACCATGATGCGGTCGGTCCACTGCCGGTAGATCTCCAGAGGCTTGGTGGGGTTGCTGAGGTCAGCACAGTGGATCATGTTCTGGAGAACCTACAGCCATTAAATGATAGAGAGATGAGCATTCAGTTTCAAAGAATGCAGAAATAAAAGTTACATCATAATCTGTGAAGCCAAAGCCAAAAATCTGACCTGTATTCTATCTGAGTAGTTGTCCAGCAACAACACTCCGAGACTTGTCACTTTCTTTGTCTCTACCATGGTCTTCAGGTCTGCCAGGATATTCATGTGTTTGGACATGTCTGTTGCTAACACCTACATTAAAATCTAAGTTAGTTTCTTGTACATTTTCAGGTAAATGATCTGAAATGAACAATAATAGCTTGACCTTCTTAACTTTCTGTAGTTTAGAATCAGTGGCTCACCATGTCAATTACCACCTTGCGCAGTGACTGCCGCTGCTTCTTACTAAGATTCTGGAAGATGTCACAGTTGTCCTCCTGTAGTAGTTTGAAGCCCACAGCCAGGTGGTGGTTCTCCAACACAGATGCGTCGTTGTACATCAGAGCCAGCTCAGAATCTGACGGTGCAAAGGAGTGAGGTGGTTAAGCTACTTGGAATTAATTTGCATACCACATAAATTTGATTATAGTTCCATCAGTCCTTTTTGCTTACAAACACATATGCTATGTATTTATGCCTTGCAACATAAATTGAAAAAAAAAAATGCTTTGGGGAAGTAATGTAACATAGGCCTGCATTCTTTTGACCATTTTATTTTTGTTAGATCACACCTTGATTCAACAAGCACCAACAGAAACACTCTGTGGTTGGCCGAGATACTCCATCATATAAAAAACACCACAGTTAGAGAGTTCATTTGCATAATACTAAAGCACTCTGCAGTATCAGTACGGGAACGGCCTCATTAACAAACTATAATATGCAGCTTTAGTAACTATAGAATAATATGTCTTTTAAAACGGGGCCAAAGTTTATACAATCAAAGTGAACTCTGAAATTACTGTACAGGGTTTTGATTAAGGAAGAATTTTACTGAATTTTCAAAAGGTGTACATAGTTAAATTATCAAGATAAAAGTCATTGAGTGGTTTGATGTGAAATGCATCATTCCAGAAAAAACAAGTAAGAGTTCTTTACAACAGTGGTGATAAGTACCCAGACGTCAGAACCGTTTAATGCCTCTAACATCTCCGCTAGAGTTATTAAATGAAGTGTTTAATCACTTGTATGATGCCCTAGTCACTGTCATCAACATCATCAACAGTTTTTTTAAACTCAGACTCAGACTTTTGGATAGTAAATAAACCAGCTATAACTGTGTTGAAGAGATTGAGGCCCCTTTGTTTCTACCACCACCTCTGTATGTTTCTCTACAGTGAACAATTTAATGTCAATGCTGAAAACACTGGATGTTCCTCTACAGGATTTCTGAATAATTACAAATAAACATACTTGTGTTTATGAGGAACTGGTTGGACACTCCAGGGTGATCAACATCATGTATGGCACTAGCAAACAGGGCAGCCATAATTTCGAGGTCAGTGAAGACAGCCTGAAATAAAAAAGCAAATTTAAAGAAAAATGGTCATGTGGTCACAATTCACACCTGAAATTATACCTCCACTTAGTTTGACTGAACAGTAAAGAACCTCTAGAGCAGGCGTGGACAGCAGCACGTGAGTGGACTGCACTACATCAGCAGCATGGATGTTATTGTGGTAGGTGACGTCAGCATGGTAGTGGTCCTCTAGAGTCATCATGAAGGTAATGAATGTGTCTGTTGGGATCTTAAAGGACTTCAGCAGGTCTCGTTCCTTGAGAAGAGATAAAAGCAGGTGTAAAATAAGTTATTATGCATAAACAGATGTTCATAACAAGACCCTGGAAGCACACGGGACACCATACCTGAAAAATGGTGTACATGATCACCGTCAGTGGCCGATTCCCTGAATGCTCTGCTATTTTGAAGATATCTAGTCCCCATCGATTGATGTCCTCGATTTCCTAGAATCAGAAAAACATTTACTACATTTACAAAACATCAACTACATTTTTCCACATCTACATACCCTAAAAGGTAAAAATAAATTTACCTAAACCCAAATGCAGTTGATCAGCCAAGACACATCTGGTGTCTGAACATTACTTTTTAAGTTTTGCAATAGAGCTATGAGGCTAACGTAGCTAACGAGTGATGAAGCTGTTATCCCACCAGGTTAGGATGGTGTAAACTACATGCCTGAAGTATTAAACACTTGCCTCAAACGCCTATTGAGTTAAGGAATGTTGAACAGGCTTACTTATGTGGTTTCTGACACCATGTGACATTCTGTTATCTATAACAATGGACAAAACAACATTACATAGCTAACAACAATAGTAGCACGTACCTTTAAACCAGAACTTTGTCAATTGTAATGATATAATCCTTAATTGCTTGTGAGCTGGATTTGCTTTGTAAGTGCCAAACTAAAAAAGAAACTTTTGGACACTAAGCGTGTCTTGGCAGAAGGAAGAGGAACATTGTGAAGATGTGACGTTTTGGCTGAACTATCACTTTAATCTTTTACAGAACTTCTCATAGGATAATCAAGCTTCTCCAGAGCCTAAATCTGTTTCTAGGAAACCTGATGCAGTGTGTTGCGACAGGAGAATGAGTGGGCAGACTGACCTTGGCCAGCAGGCTCTCATGGTCGGTGCTGACCCCAAAGCGAGGGATGCAGCTGGGGGCCAGACTGGGGCTATGCGTCAGCTTCTTCACACCGCTGATCTGAGACATGGGCCGCCGTTTCTTTTCCTTCTCCTTTGGTGGCGGAGACAGTATCTCCACATCATTGTGCTTTTCTGTAACATATTTGCACACAGCAATGATGATGGTACATACAACAACACCTAGCCTCTCTAAAACAAGGAACTTAAATTTAGTGCATGTTAGGGTAACAAGTTGTTTCAGACCATTTCTGTTCCGACCATGTCTGTCATTCACAGAACGCTGGCTAACATATTAAAAATGTACAAATAATAGGAGGTATGGTTGCTCTCTTATCAGAAAGGCTTTAGTTAAACACACATTGATGCACACTTAGCCCGATGGCAATATTACAGTCCCCATGGCAACAACAGACAATGTGTCAAGGAATGTTTCCATCCTTTGAAAGCGCTCCTTTGTTTGCCCGCACAGACATGCTCTGTGATATTTGCTGATACACTGCTAGCAGGATGCTTTTATTTAAGTGTAGACAATGTGTCCCACACCTTTTAATAGTTTAGAGGAATAACTCGATCAAACATGCTAACGTGGTTAACAGCCAGTAAAAGATTGGTAGTCACCAGTTTGCACCAGTTATGCTTATTAGTGCCAGTTTGTTTTCATGAATGACTCCAACTTTCTATGAATATTTATACAGCAGGTAATTCAGACGGCACAATATGACATAATACGGTATGACATAACATGTTTTTTACAGTAACTGTCTCATTCTCCTAAGCACATTCAAATACAGTAAAATGGACACGTTAAACAACTTCTGTATGATAATATTTAATCTGGCAGGCCTGCGTCAAATTCTGAATCTGTTGTTGCTTCTAAGTTGCTTTTTTTCAGCATCTGTGATGGGTGGAACAACTAAACAAACTGGAATGAGCCAGTAACAGAATACAGAATGCAATCTGGCCAACACGATGGGCTGTGAACTGCTTTACAGACTGACTGGAACAAAATGTCAGTCGTGCATGTATTGAAAAAGCCGAGTATGGTATTGTTTTATGGCTCTCTACAGCACAAGGCTGGTACCTTTTTGGCGGAAGAACACTTTTCAGGGATCCTTTGGTTTATTTTTTCATTACTTTGCAAAACTGTTGTCGTGCAGAACAGTACAAAAGCAAGAGAACACAGGTTATCACAAATAACACCAGGGTTATGAAGATCTATAGGGTCAGGTGCTATGTTGTTGTACTCCCTGTTGAGTTTTGTTGCTTGATTCAAATGTGTCAAGCAGCTGCATACAAATTACATATATTCCATCAACAAAACAGCTTGCTTTAAGTTTACTTGTTGTAGCCATAACTGTGTTCATATAATACATTTTAATCATCTGTAACCACTTAGAATCATGTAAATTACTAAAGTACCATTTGTGTTCGTATACTTCCTAATGTGTTCGTATTCCTAATAATACAGATTCCTCTTCTTAAGAATCAGATGCTTTTTCTTGCTTAGGTGGCATTCATAACATGTAGAACAAATTAGCATCCCAGTAAGAAATCAGATTAATACTTCATAATCAGACCATTGATTAGTGCAAGTCATGTTGAGACTCACCTAAAAATGTGCTTGCTATGAACTCTGACACTTGGTTTCCTGAACGGCTCGTCTCTGACAGCTGCGTCAGCTCTCGGTTCAGCATCCTTTTGAACTGCGCACAGGACACACATTCCACAACAATGGATTAGATACACTCAGTGTTGTACAGTTCATCAAAAGAGAGGTCAATACAAGCAAAAGTCATGTTTGAGTCTTGCTGTAATTAAATAGAGGTCCCACCCCAATCATGAGGATTTTACAATAAGCACAGCTCTGAGGACAGATTACAGCACTGGAAAAAGGTGATGTATTGAATGTGTGCGACTCACGCGTACATCAGTAATATAATAGATTACATAAACACAATTGCTGCAAAAAAGCAAGTAAACTGAAAGACAAAACTGTGTTTAATCACGAGGATATGACGTACAGTGTCAAATCAAGCGTTGATCAAGTATCATATTGTGCAATGTGTGCTATATTATTTGCACAAGTATAATTTGAACAAAAATAAAATAAATACTATGAAAATGTTCAGCTTTGCTAAGCTAAGCTAACACAGAAGCATGCCACACATTTGGGAAGTTGGTACTTTCCATTAGACTGGCTTGCATTGCACCTGGTAGGCCTCTGAGATTAACTGACTTGCTTGAGGGCGCAAGCCTTGCTGTTAGCATTAAAGGAATATTCGAGTGTTTTTAAACCTGATCTCTGTATCTCTAGTGTAAAGACAGCACTTAACTCTCCAGTACCTCATTTTCTTCACACTTATTTTAACAGTGAATAGGAACATGCATAAGAATCCCTATGATCTAATTCAACATGTCAGTTTCATAAAGTATGATTATAACTGTAGTTTAGGGGGCAATATGGTTTTTGCATTACAGTAGTAGTACTGAAGTAGTGTAGTACAGACGTAGCATAACACATTACAGTACTGTAATCACATTACACTTATTGACTTAATAGGAATAATATTATCTTGTTCTTTTTACATAATTTGTATGTATCCGTGTGAGTCTGTTAATATGAGCAGAGCATATTTCAATACAAAACAGATGGATAAGAATTCCTGTACTTTATCCTCACCTAAACAGCCCAGACTCAGTCAGAAACAGCCCTGTAAGAATCACACTTTATTCATAAATATTTTATTTTTTAGGCAGCTGATGGAACAGTTTCTACTGGCTAATTTCTAGGATTTCAAACAGCGTTAGTCATTCTTTGGAGCTGTCTTGTTCAGAGTAAAGGCAGGGATAGCGACAGGCCTTTTAAATGATGCTTACTGTAACTGGATTTCAGTCTATATAAACTACAGGATTATTGTTTTTACCCTTGTACCTTCCAGCTGACACAGATTTATGTGGGACTGAGAGAGGAACATATAAGTAATGAGTTGTGAGATTACTTTTTCCAGGAAGTAATAAGCAAAGTAATCATATTACAGTTTGACAGGCGTAATGACTAGTGGATTAGTGGCTTGTGTTACTACAGATACTGCAGATATAAAGAGGTTGAAAAACTTCTTAAGTGTTCTTTAATACAATTTGCTCAGGTGCTGTGACATGCATCCAAAAAAGTACAGTTATATCTAAAACAGTAGGTTCGGATCATGTAGTGGTCTGTGTACATTTTACAAGGAGAGAGCAGAAGAGATGAGAAGACGACTCAGGTCTCTTCAAAAGAGCTGCAAGAGAAGAGACGCAGTAGAGCACTTGCTGCCTATATGTACACAGTGGAGGCAGTGTAAGGAGGCAGGACTCTACGGGCGTCTGAGAGGAATGCCTGCTCCATGAATGAACCTCCTGCATCTCTGCAGAGGCTGTTATGTAATCAGGCATGTGGCTACGAGGAGGGATGTCTTACAACCAGCGGCGCACACGCAATCACACACATACAAGTTTGCATTCCATCTGCTGTGGTGTGTTTCCGCTGATTTATTGCTGTAGCTATATCATTTTCTGTCAGCGGGAGCCAAAAAGGACATCTAGTTTCTTCTAACACATGCAGAGAAATATAGCACTTTTCCCAATACCTATATAAAAAATACTGATACAGATCCAATATTTCTTCTATATAAACTACAGCACTTTAAAATGAGAGAGCTTTCTTAATTTAAACACTTCTCTTAAGACTTCTAAGAACTCCTAAAAGTAGACTCATGATGTTCGAAGTACCTACAACCCCTCAGAAAGCAATACACAGCTAACACACTGTGTGTGTTATTTCAGGTTAGATTTGTCGTCTTCCCCTCCCTGGATATCCAGTGAAGCAATCTCTTCTGATATTGGCCCAACATATCTGGTATCAGATCGGTGGCATCTCTAATATTACTGCATTACAGTATATGCACATGCTGTCATCAAAATCTGTCATGAATGACATACATAAAGAGATAACTGTCATGCAATCTATACAGATACTTCCAAATAACGTACGGTGACATAGAATTAACATATAAAAGGTTTCTCTTAGCAAGTTGTTGAGTTTCTGTATGCTAGACGATGCTAGACTTGTTGAGCAACCCTTGGGTTTGCTTCAAGGGTGCGGCATCAAGTCCTGTGCTGTTTTTTCCACTAAGGCAATCCTTACGCTTGCCCATGACATAAAAGCTTACAGATGTATTTGAGCTTCAGTTTAAATAAAGTGCACTGGAGCTTAACGTTTATTTTTCTAACCTCACTTTACTTCGGAAGAGGTCGTACCAGCACATGGCACAAGCCGCTACAGCACTTACCAGCGTGAAAGTCTGAGTTGCGGAGAACAAAAGGTAAGCCTGTGGCACTCAGACACGTGTGAAGCCATGCTGAGAGCAGACTGCAGGCAAGTCTATTCAGTAAAGAACACCCTATAGGGTCATATCTTTGGAATTCCACTGCGGTCTGACGCCACGTAATCCAAGATGAATGCAAAGGAAATTCCAGCTAAACACAAGGTGCTCCAGCAGCAATGAGTGGACCAAAGCATCAAAAGCACAGATTCCTCATGTCTACCTTAAGGCAGCGTGTAGGGATGCTGCACAGCATCTCCCTGCAGAGTGTGTAAATACAGAGATTGAGAGAGTACTATGAAGACCGCGTCCCCCCTCCTCAGCTTTACACTGCATGCTGGATGGCTTCCAATCAGCCGCTCCTGACAACAGAGGCTGAGCCTGAACGCAGCATCCGATTGGCCAGTGAGCAAAGAAGGAGGTGTCTATATGCACGTGGGGTTTGATGTGTGTGCGTATATGTGTGCCATGCGTACATGTGTGTATAACAGACTAAGTGAAGCAGAAGCCTAGCTCCATTCATGGAGGGCAAAATGAATTCAAATGAACTTCAGGTTAGAGGAGAATATGATGTGCTGGAGCTACTTTTTTCATGTGCTTTATCAGGGTCAGTGTCCATTAATAAACGGCATCAACTGAACTGTAAATGAGCCACAGTTATCCAAAAAAGCTCATGTTTATCCTGTTGTCCCTGGCCAGATGTTAAGAAGCCAGGTCATGCCCCATCCAGGATTTTCCTGGAATGTCCTGCCGTTTGGGTGTGGATTTTAGGCGTTTCATATTTTACATCTATCATGAAGTTTAACCTGCTTCTGGTGCATCTTGTTATACAATTCAAGTATGTTTGATATACAGAATGGCTTTAAATGGTTTAGATGATCCTCTACTGATATTTACGTTTAGCCTAGCCTATGAACTAAATTTAGTTCTCAAGTTTAGTGCCATAATTTTAGTGATTTAAGCACTGAAACGATCATTCTTAGCATCTTTGAGATTTTACAAGTAGCTGGGATTGTTATTGCATTTACTTTTCACAATGCTGATATTGGAAAAGTGTGCAATATGCAAATAAGCCTCTAACCAATAAACCAGTTGTGCGCTGTGAGCATCCTGACCATCCCAGGTTCTATGTGTTTGGATGAATAAAGCATTCAGAAAACAGGAATCCAAATTACTCAGGTCAGTCTTTCTCACTGCAAATGTTATCTTGAGTTATCAAGTGAAGCTATCTTAAATATACTAAATATATTAAATATTAAATATATATCTGCTGATGGAATAAGATCATTTCATTATTGCCATATAAAAAAAGTCAATACAAGTCAAATATTCTTTCAGCAGTCACATAATGTGAAGTGTAGATTTAGGATGATGTGACTTGCAGAGGTATAACATGTTTTTGCAGTGCACTATAGGTGACTTGTGTTGAGTTGGGGGCCTATTTATAGAATCAAATCATTTAAAATGAATACTCCCATCTCCCCCGCCCCACTGCATGCCGACGTGTGTATGAAGTGTGTGCTTTAGAGTCAAGGAGTTTCACATACATGGCCGTTCAATGAAGGAGCCGTGCAGTCTCGGAGACAGCCAATCAGAGCTTGTGTGGTGGTCTCTCATGACATCAGATCCACACTGCTGTGCTCATTCACATTCCCCAACACACGACTGGGGAGGTGCACCGTGTGTATGTGTGTAGTGCAGTAGCATTTGCATGTGCATGTGCAAGGAAGTAGCGAGGGGGATGGGCATGTGCAGACTCAAGCCAATGCAAATGTGGTCCATTCAAAAATAGAACTATGTTACTGATGTTAAAAGCCAGTGTCCATATTCGAAAACAAAAATACTTTGACGTTCATTTAGCCACTGTCTAAACATTTGCAAATTAGTTGGTGGGGTGTTGATGTAGGTTGGTTTTCATGAAGTAGAACATGAAAGTTAAATATGTTTAGTAAAGTTCTTAATTTTACTGTTAAACGTGGGGTGATAAGACAATAGTGCATGTTTTGCCAAGATTTACATTTACGTGTACTTATTTAAAAAAACAGGGCCCTTGTGATCAATTCTTGCGAAAGTTTGTGACAGTATGTGAAATAAAAACACACAGTGATTAGAAAATTTTGTTCGCCCTCTATTTGATTTGAAAATAATGCAAAACACAACATTTAGCACTACCTAATTAACTTTATTTTATTAACATTTATTATATTTGGGTTTCTGCTTTTTCTTTGGCCCAGAAAAAAACATCAATTACTTCCTCTAACAATCTATAAGGTTTAAAATATTCTAAATCTTAAATTGCTCATTCACATCATTTTTTTATTATAAAGTGTTTAAGCCATCAATTTAAGAATTAGTATATATCTACAAAAACATTGAAGCTGAGGTAAAATCGTGAATACTTGAATATCTTTGTACTGTTTAATTTTTGGTTATAGTAAAATTCACAAATCTCTGTTCTCTGTTTTTATTTGCATTGCACATGCTGTCAACTGTTTTGAAATGAAACTATGTCAGTAAACTAAAAGACAAAGAATATTGATTATTTATGTACATATTTAAATTTAAATGTAATGCATTACCTTGTTCAGTGTAGCTGCTGACATCTTGTAAGTCACTCTGAATAAGAGTGTGGTATAAATGAATAAGTGTAAATAATTATATACCTTATTGGAGGCCATCTCGCTGACTGAGTGACGGGTCTGCAGGGTCTCCAGCTGGTCCAAGCACCAGTCCAGCTCCTCCAGGGTCTCAATGGCCAACTTCTGGTAGGTGTCATCTGTAAAATGACAAGTACTGATTTAAGAATCGTCAGGCAACAAAAAAACACCCCCCTAAGCTTCTGCTTGTTCCACTGAGAATCTACTATCACGGCATCAATGGGATAAATTCTTGCATATTTATAATTCAATTTGTAATACTTAAGTGTATATTTGTGGGGTCATTTAATCAAAGCTGCAATTAAATCAAGATCTTAAATGATTTTTTTGGCTGTATGGCTGTACTGTTATTGATCTTTACTGTCATCAAATTCTTCATCACATTTTTCTGACACTCAGTCCTGCCCTTCTTTTTGGTTGCCTGCGAAAACATGGGGGTACTCTAACACAGACCGGTCCCAGGTTGCCATAGCAACCGCCACCCTTGTTTACGTTCGTGATTCGGCCTCACCCCTCATGACGCAGAGCGAGTGAGAGGAGCAACAGAAGAATGAATTAGCATGCTCCTGATTCATTTGCACTTGAGCCCCTGAACTTATTTAACAGGTTTGTTACTGAATTGCATGACGGTACATACTGATCACTATGTACAGCCTCACTTTGGCTCTCAGTGGGGTTTATTGCTGCCAGTTGGGGCGCTGTATTGTTACTTAAACCTGTCAGTGCTGTTTACAAAATAGGTCCAGTCTTCCACTATCTAGTGATCCCTTAGCACTGACCTGGTAAGCCTGGCTTGCACATGGAGGGAGGATTGCTGCCTGATGGCCGTCTAACAGCAAAGAGAAGAAAAAAAAGGCTGTAAGTTCCATGAAGGTGGTCCAATGCCATTGCTGGCACAATAATCTCCAGAATTCCTTCCATTCTGTCAGTGGCTAAAAGGGCTTGGACATCCCAGCCTGATGAAGCTCTTACTTGCAACCGCCCCGATCCTGCAGATGAGTTAAAGCTGCAAAGTTGCTCCGCACTGTTCGCAGACTGGCCAGAACCTAAGGGAAACCAGGGTTTGCGTATTAGTTCAGTTTTATGTATGGAGTCATTTTCTGCATGGCTGTTTGACAGCACAGAATCTGCACTAAAGAAAGTAATGTATTGAGCGGATTTAATTCTAATGTATACAGCATTTCCTGATATACTGATCGCCAATCAATGTATTTACTTTTGGCAATAATTGTGTTGATGTGATATATTTTTTGGTATACGGAAAAGATGTACATATTTGTGAACTTAATGCATCACTCTTTCAGTCTGTGGGATATCATCAGCTGATGACCACTGTATCTAAGCAGAAATGCAGTACATTCTCACTAACCTGCGCGAAAGGTGTTACAATCATGTCTTCTCCATGTCTGAAATAAAAGAGAAAGTTGGTCACTGAGTTCCTAAGAAAGTCCAGGAGCATGGCACTCCATTTCTTAGTATGTTGAGGATGTTTTGGTATTTTCAGCTTCACAGGGCCAGCAATTCTAAATACTGTTTTGAGTGGGAATTATGCAGAACAGTGGCCTGCAGAGCTCAACCTCATGTACAGAGGGTGAGTTTATACTCTAAACCACAACATAGTATCCTTCCCACAGGCTCAGAATATGACTAATCCAATAGCACTGCAGCACGGCTGGGCTCTCTGTGCAAACTGTAAAGTTCAGAGGGAGTGGTGAGGGGCAAACAAATGGATCGCTTTAGTTTACAAGACATGAGTATTAGATACCTTCAAGATACACAAACACTGTCTGAAGGCCAATGAAAAACAGTGAAAAGTATCCTATGATTCTGTACATTCAAGATGTGTAGCTATTAGGGTTTGATCAGTATGAACATTGCGATGCCGTTATTAATTTTAAAGGGTTAAAAATTCCCATAACTAATCATTTCAGTCACTCAGTCAATATTTTTAATATATTTTAATATTTTGAAGCTATATTTACATTTTATCCTCCAGTAGTTTATCCTCTGAAAGTAAATGATACCATATAAACACTGTAGTACAATGGGAAAAGCTTCCCTGCATGCTTTGCGGTCTAGGTTTCTGTTAAAGGGGTCTTTCTGTGTAAAGTGTTTTATGTTATAATCTTAGGCCTAGGTCAGGCTTGGATGCAAATATTTTTTGTTATTTTAACTCTGACTGTGTTTTGTTCAGATGTACCATTTCAGCCTGCTGTGTGCCAGGTGCCCGACCCGCAGGCAGTGATGACAGCCATGAAAGAGGGCGGGAAGGCATTGCCTGAACCTTGCACACTGTTGAAAGCCACAAGTGACAGTGGGACGAGGACGTCAGCCACAAGAGAGGGTGGGAGGATGACGACAGACACGAGAGGTGTGAGGACGGTGCCCGAGTCACATGCCCCACCTCCCGTGACCAGCCTTCTGTTCCACAGTGAGGCCATTGTATGATGCTTGACGTTTGATCCTGGTGGCTGAGCTGCAGAGCGGGGATGGTGACGGGAAAGCGGAGCAACAAACTTGCTTTTCCTTCACCAGTTTTTGCTGATGACATCTTCCTCGGGCACCATCTTCCTGCCCTCTCTCCTGGCTGTTGTCATTGCCCAAGGTTTGTGTGTCTGGCACACTGTGATGAGGAACAATCGTTATACTGGCCAGTACTATTGGCCAACCACAATATCGGTCGAACCTCAGTGCCCAACTATCATAATGACTGTAGAATCTACTGCTTTTATAGCGTGTTGCTAACATTAATATAAAAATGTATAGTTTTGTGTGGAACTTTAACATCAGTCTTGTAAACTGAAGCTGTTGGCTCATACTGTTTAAACTGTGGGTCATGCACATGGGAACTCTTAACAACGAGGAGAAAATTCAGGGAACATGCATCGTATGAAATCCTCCTAAATCAGGATGGCATTTTTTGAGCTTTGGTGAAGTAGACAGGTTTAAGCATAAGGGTATGTGAGTGGGTCTGAGTGATGGTGGGGATGGGAGCACACACGGTTGGAACAGTTTGTTAAAGTAAAATAAAGTTGCCACGCGCTTATCTCACCGAGGCAGGCAACTGACTTCCCACTGTTTCAAGCCCTCTTCCCTTAAGAAAAGAACAAAGGAAGAGTCTGATGACCTAACTGGGACGTTTGGGCAAAACGACATGGACGTCAGCACAATGTCAACGATTAAGACTACTTGGAGCTGTAGTTTGTTCTAAAATGACAGAGAAAGTGGTGCAGCATCAAGAATGAGGTTATAATGAAATGAATATCAAGAATGCCTCATTTGAAAGTGGTGATTCGGGGAGACAGCTTTGAATTTAGGTAGATAATTGTTCTTCTTAACAGTGTTTTTCAAAATACCTGATATACTGAATGGTATAAATATTTATATGTATACATATCAGTGGTAGTGTATCACAGAATGATGAATATTCTCTACACATAATAATTAGTTAGGTTAGGCTGCATCATGTCAGTCTTAGAGATGGTGAAGGTCCAGTACTCACAGCTCACTGGCAGTGGAGGAATTTCTGGACATTGCCTTGGGGGAAAGGTCAAAGTCCGAGTCGGACCGGTACAAGAAGGACTCGCGCCGCTGGCTGTGGGGGAAAGTGGCCTGCAGGACCAGGCCAGAGCTGGGGCTGACCTGAGGGTCCAGTGCACGTCCTGCTGAGAGTCCATTCTCCACATCGAAACTGAAACAGAGCAAGGAGAGAAAGACACAATTAGAGCATGACCACAAATTTCAATCTATTCATATCAAAAGACCTGAAGATCTGATTCTGTATGATTTTTATTTCCCCAAAAACTGCTCTGCTACATTTTTCTTCTCAATAGCAGGGTTTGGAAAATGGCATGTTTTTAGGCCGACATACTGTACCCAGTACTGCGCTGTGCAATTTGAGGTTGGGTTGGATGCAATGCTTCTAGCTATCTTTCCCAGCCCATCCCGCATCAACTATGCTACACCACACATCTATCTTTAGCACTCACTGGAGGTCCAGCGGTGGCACCCACCGTTAAATGAAGTGTGAATGTTACATAATCAGCGCTGAATGAGGCAACTCGATTCATGAGGAGAAGCGAGCGGCGGGGTGAGGAGCCAATGAGGGTACAGAGGGGGGGCAGTTGTCACCGCGGTGACGCATGTAGGCGCGTGTGGGGACTGCACTGGGGTTCACCAAAATAGGGAGGGGCTTAAATCAAACGAGCCCCATCTCTCCTTAGCCTCCTCTGGAGTTCTCATCTACCATTCAAAGGGAATTTTGATGAAGGTGATGACGTAGAGGGCAGTACAGTGCTACTAGGCTATAAATAGTACATGGAGCAGCCTGGACTATTTATAGCCTCTCAGGTGAAGCACGCTCCAGGCCAACTGGCAATGCAGTGTCTTCTTCATTCATATATACACATGCAGGTCCCAGCACCAGAATTCACCACACTACATGTGCATGTTGCATTAACCCTTCAATGCAGAGGCCGAGCTGTGGCTATTTCTGTCTACTAACATATGCTTCTCCCCTAATCATGTGATTTATCAATGCTATTACATTTATTTTAATATTAAAATATATGTATAGGAATACACTACACATTTCAATCACATTTGAATAAATCAGTAACAAGCCCTTAGATCTAAAAACAGTTCTGAAAGTGCATCCAACAAAAAGGCAGCATGGTGCTTTTTTATATAGTGATTTAAAACACAGTAGAAAACAGATTTCCCAATTCCACAGGCTGATATATTTTAACTGTGGCTATTTAACTATGTGGGCATGCAACCCCTTGCTAGGGACAGACCGTCATATTGTGAGTTTCTGAATGTACCACTGAAATATGAAGTCAAGGGGGAAAGGTCTCTGAATTATGCTTTGAAGTAAATGAAGCACACTATGCAATTCATGTTTTGGGAACAATTTAATTTCATGCCAAATTTAGTCATTTCAGTCCAGTCCCCACTGGCCTTTACTATGTGACCCGTTCAAATGGCCAACCACAGGTCAGTACTTTAATAAGAGTGTGACTAATTGAATTCCCTAAGGACTAACGGCACATGGCACAGCTGGACTAGATCCCAAAGTGGGCACATTTTTTAAGGCCAGTCTTTAAACATCAAGGCTTCCCTAACGCATTACAATATAACAGAAGTTGTATCACGATCATAATATGTTATATATTGTAATATAAACACAATATGGTCGTTTGTCTATATTGTGCAGCTCTAACTAGAATTTTAAACTACCCTCCAAACGCACCCAACACACTCAAGATGATTTTGAAGTTTGGAAAAGGTTCATTTAGGGGTTTTGCTCCTCTTTTGTTTTTCAAACTCTGTAAACCCCGCCCCACCCCTCAAACTACTGTTTATCCTTACTCAGTGTGCACAGAATGTGGTGACAAAAAACCTAATGTGAGCGTGATCATATCGCATCTCTATTTTACAAATATTATAAACTTTTATCACATCAGCATATGAGTGTCATGGAGAGGGGCTTGAGATCATTAACACAGTAAGGTCTACATGTTTTCTGACATCACAGGAAGTCACACTTCTCCTTCCTGTAGTTCCTGTGCTCAATGCTAAGTGTAAGAATGTTCTATTAACAATCACTAAACAAAGAGGACAATCTGACAGACAAAAGAAAACAAAAGCATGTGAAACTTCACTGGAAATGAATGAAGTACATCATCCAGCCACGCTTAAGGAATATTAGTTGTTAGTTGTTCCTCAACTGAAAAGTGAATTTGGGACATCCCACTTGTTCCAGGGTGATTGCCAGATGCAGAACTACAGTGGTGCGGGGGATGGGGTGACAGAAATGTCTGTTCATGTCGGTCTGAGACACTGATGCTATCATTAAAGATCAACTTCAATAACTTCCAGGGGATAACTGAGAACTCATAAGAAAAAAAAGAAGAAGAAAACATGGCCTGTGTTATACGCTGATTCTAAACACCAATGATAAATACAGTTCGCATATGTTTTCTATGTGGGTTCTGTGGCCTGCTGTTAGAGCCCTGCAGAATGAACAATAAAAATAATTGCCAGTAGAAAGTGTGAGAACCTGAGCTGTCTGTGTCAAGGAATAAAGCAAGAGGCTTTCTCTAGCTTACTATCCTGCACATCTTTCACTGCATGTAGACAAGCCTTAACAAATCACGAGAATGGTACTAAATGCACTCTGACTTTTGGCTGGGGGACATTTTTAAGTATGCTATTTGCATGAATGACATCAATATGCTGAAGTCCACTTGTTCTCTTGTATATCGCCATCGCACAACAAAGATGGACTGCAAAGTAAGTTCTAAAAATGTGAACAGGAGAAAGTGGCAGATGTTTTATTCTAAAGTCAGCCTTATCGGTTATTACAATATCACCTGTATCACCCGGTAAAATACAGTGGAAGACGCTGTTTAAAAAAACAAAATGATATGGAAATGGAAAATATACTGGTGTTCCACCCCACTCCCCAGCCTGCGTAACTAACACACTGCTAAACTTCCCAGAAAGGCAAGTCTGAACATGATTCAAATGTATCGACAGACCTGTTAGATGCCATTGCTGGGTTTTCCAAAGGGTTCTGCCATCAATACTTGCACTAAGCATGATGTCTCCTAGCCAAAGTACTAGTCAGACATACAAAAAATATCAAGCCTGGAAGACCTGCCTCCTGACTGCATCACATGTCTTCCAAACACATGTTTTTGCACCTCTGCTTTTTATTTGAATGAAAGACAAGTGCATGAACAAATTTACTCCTTTTGTGTTATTTCATCATCCTCCACTAAAACGGTCACATACGGAAGAACATTTCCACCAGGTAGGTTGTTCTTTTTCATTTCTCACAGCAAAATACAAAAACTCATTATGCGAAAAGTTTTACACTGACTTATTTTCTCAAACGCTTGAATCATTATTTCACAAAAATGACTTATATTCTCAAGATTTTGACAGAGCATCGGAAATAATGACACATCCTCTCAAAATGTCAGCTTGTTATGTTATAAGAACTACGTATTTCCTCAAGACCTTATATCTCAAAATAATCATGTATTTTTGCAATATGTTGATGTAGTGCGTCAAAATATCCACTTATTTTCATTCAAAATCAGGTGCTCCTACAATAAACATCCCAGTTAGACGTAACATAAAAACAACACCAACTTTCCTGTTGTGCTTAATGGAAATTATTTGCAGTTGCTAATATTAGATACATGCAAGCCTACCAGCATTAGCATGGATAGATTCTGGTTTTCCCCAAAAGACATTTTAACAACAAAGAAAAGAACTGCAAGACATTCTGCTTCTGCTAGAGGGATCAGTGAGTGGCGTGTAGCTCAGTAGGCTATGCTAACTTCTGGCTCAAACGAGCAGACTGCTCCGGTTCATGATGTACTGCGACCAGGTGTATGTCCTGGAACAGGCCTCAGACAGCGCTCTCACTTTTCCCACACAGCCAACAAGTCTTCCTCACAAATCTGTCAGAGGTTCATTCCCGTGTCTGCTACGGTATGCGACTCTTATTTCAAGCCATGTTTCCTTATTATCTTTAGTGCATGGGCTGGAGACGCCTACTTCGATCCACACCATGATCTATGGGTGGCACAAGACTTGTTATGCTTGTTATGTTTAGTTCCGAAAACATGTAACACTAAACTTTAATACACGAATGACAAACATGGAATGAGCTCAGGGCCAAGACTTTTGCCTTTCAAATTTCCACTCCACACTATGGGTCCTGTTGGTTCTACAATACAATTGTTTTTTTTGCTGAGGATGACAATGTGTCCTGCCAGCCAGTGGAAACAATGAAATAAAGAAATACAGAAGGAGAAGTAAATACTACCCCAAGGGATGACAGGTTTAAATGTAGGTTTAGAAGGAAGCCACTGGGATCTACAGTAGGTGGTTCTGAAAAGAGCTACGGTGGCAGAAAGCCTCGCAGTGCCTAGAGACTGGTCACAAATAGCCTATGTGCACCAGGTGCTTCGGTAAGGAAAGGAGCGATGGGATGGTGCAATCAATAGGCTCTCCAGTGGTGGTCTGAGTGGACCGCTGTGCGGAGCATGGCATAATTGAGGGCAGCGCTCTTCAAAATGAGAAGCACACAGGGACTTGTCCTCTTCTCCATCTCCACGCGAGCTGTTCTCCAAAGCTCGGCCTCCCTCCCGGATCCACTCTGCCCACTGCTGGGCCTGATTAAGCGCTCAGCAGAACCAGGCTTTATTTGGAACGCTGTATCGATCTTGACAGGAGAGCGTGCATCACTTGCTGAGCAAAAGCAATTAAGCAGCAAAGTGCCCAGCCATGGAGGCTCAATGGACAAGCTGGGCTAGGTGTTGAGAGCAGTGAGGGTAGGCCTTTGATTTGGGGTGCAGATGTGGGTTTAATAAGGACATTTCAATAAACAAGTGATTAGGACCTGGGGTGAAGCAGGTTCTACCACTTCCTCTCTGAATTAAGCCATTAAGAGCAAAAGTGAAACATTCTTAATGCTCTACAAAAGTTGTACAAGGCTGTTCTCTTAACAGCTTAGGCTAGGCTGTAAAACTCTGGGCAACACGCTCTTTGAACAGTGGTTTGCACAAAATGCTAGATTCATAAAAATGCCTAAAACACACACGCAAACTGCGCACACACTTCTTCCGAGTGCTCTAACAGAAGCTGCGACCACAGACGCCTGTGTCACCATGCACAGCTCTGGGGTTGACGTCAGTTGCGGCTCAGTTTGCACTCTTGTCAGAGATAAATGAGCACAGCGGTGTTTGATGTATAGGAGATAAGATTCTGAGGTCTAAACGCTGAAGACAATATTTTATTTAATCTCGCATTAACTCTGCCTTATAAACAGGCTCTATTATGAAGGTAAACAGCCCATCGGGCTATTGGAGGTGGAATATTCAAGCTGATATTGAGGCCATGACTCTTGTTGAGTTTCAATCAGCAGTAGTTTCCAGGGTACCGCTCTTGTTTCTCACGGCAGATTTCTGTGAGGACCTAGCTTGCACCAGTTATGGCAACCTCACGCACATGGTTAATGAGAAATTCCATCAGGATAGAAAACTGGTGTCGACGCAAACCACAAATGCAACGACAATTCCTGGTGTTTATTCCACTAGTTTCCTGCCATTGAAAGCACTCTGTATTTTTAAGGAATCCATGCCTAAATGGCTCCCCATGGTGTCTTTTTTGTATAGTATGGGTATAAGCGTCTTCAACAACAGGAAATGATATAAGTGCATTTATTGAGAGCGTCTTATGCTCATTACTGCCAGAAAATGGTTTAAAACGTAACAGCTCTGTCTTTGGTGGAAAAGCCCGCCTTTGAATAGTGCACATTAGAAGACGTCACTTCCTACCAAGAAGTCAAGAGAAAGATATGAAAATTAAGTTGGCAAGTTAGAGGAACTGATAGAAATGAAATGCGTTTCTCAGAAAGCAATCAGGTCTGGATCTTAGTTGGATTACAGAGGTTTTGGCCTGTTCCAGAAGACACAGTTGGTCTCATTTATTAGATGAGACCAGTTCCCTACACCTACTTTAATCATTCATGACTTCTATGAAAGGCAAGTAAAACAGTTCTGAAAGTATCCATGACATACACTGCTGTGCAGGCAGGTCACTGTTGGTAGGCTTTGGTGTTAACATCTAACAATCCAATAACCCAATAAGCCAGACTCCATTAATCCCCAACAATCAATGGTCCATAAGGCAGAAAATCTGTCCCCAGAACAGCACCCCAGATGGACCCTAGCTCACTGGGCAGGAAGAACGTAGGCTGTAAAACTTGCCTTAGAAAAGACAGGATAAGTCTCACTTCCTGCCTGTCCCTAATGTCTTAAAAGTATTATCTTCCCAGATCTATGTTCTACAAGAACATAAGCCATGCCTGAGTACTCAGCAGTACAGTAAGAGTTTTGTGTACTCACAACGTTGGTTACTGTAAATATACAAATGCTAGGTCATAACGCATGTGAGAAAAACAATAAAGTGAAACTGCCTCAGTTTGCACAAAATGATTCAAGTACTTTAACTAGAACTTATAAGGTGTTGAGAAAACAAATCACTTTGATATTAACTGAACAGACCCATTTTTAAAATGCACTTACATTAATAGTGCTCTAAGAACATAATTATCCCAAACATGAAATCAGCTAAAGTCAATCAAGTTAAATAAAAGAGAATGAACTGCGAGTCTTCCAGGTTCTCATGGCTATCACAAGATGCATACACAAACAAATCAAATCTTTTGTACTTAAAATAGGATGTATCCCAGATTACTCAACTATTTTGAGATTAGAGAACTTTTGTTCTTTAAATAACTTCATGAAGTCGGTGGTGCATTCATTGCATAGAGATCAAGTGGTTTTAAAAGACATATATGGCCTAAATATATAATTGGGCACCTTATACTTCTCTTTGGTATAGTATTTGTCTTTTGCCCCCACCTGTGCAGCAGAGCCATGTGCTGGGAATTCGAATGTGTTTACATGTGTGTGGCAAGCTTTTGATCACTTTCAGCCCTGTTCCTATACCACACATACACTACTTGGCATTCACACAGTAGCATTCAATCAGCACAACGTAAGGTGGCACAGCTGAAGCTGTCCAGGAACAGCTATTGGTACATAAGTGTTTTTTTTTCTCAGAAACTTTCCTGACGTGAAAAAGAAAGAGTGAATGGAATTACCGCCTGCGTTTTTGCACGATGTCTATCGGACGGTTGACGGCACAGGGGGACCCACAGATGCTGCCGTTCCGCACTTTGAAAGCTCGGTCGGCAGGAGGGTGAAAGACGCAGTTAGTTGGCAAACTCATAGTTTCCCTCTGTCTATCACTTCCCTTCTCTTTTGTTCTCCAGTTTTGCGCCGTTCTTCACCTTTTCCTTTCATGTGCCCGTACCCGATCGAAGCCACATGTGGTTCCCATTTTGGACAAGTCACAAAAGAAAAACGAAGGAGTCGAGCCCCAGTGGCATGAGTAACCGAATCCACTTTGAGTCAGTCCAGAAGCTTTGAAGTTTCTCTCGGTTTCGACGTTCATCCTCAGAAAGAACAACAGCAGGTTCATACAGTCTTGCTTCTTGCTTTAGTGCTCTGTGTCACATGTTGTTTCTTCTCCTCTTCCTGAAAAGAAGCTTTCTGCTGCGATTCCTGTGGTAAAGGCTACTGTGAAAGACCAGCTCGGTGCATGCTTTACATGTGTACGACAAGACGCATGGCTCCGAAGAGAGAGTGACAGAGAAAGAGAGAGAGCAAGAGAGAGGGAGCGAGAGAGAGAGACAGAGAGAGAGCGAGAGAGAAAGACAGAGAGAGAGCGAGAGAGAGAGACTATTCAGATAGAAGGAAAACGAAAGTTTCACAGGCTTTCCTCTTGGTCACTTCTCTTCTTGTGCTGTGCCGATCCATGGTGTTTCTGACAGTGTTGAGTCGTTTCACGCTCTTTCCCCTCTCTCTTCCTCTCTCTCACCCTCTGCTTTCTTCTCTTCGCCTTACCCTGAACACCCCCCCGCCCCCTTCTCCTTTCCCTCTCGCAGCTCCGGCTGCCTCTGACAGCTGAACTCATATGCGAATCAAGCCTCTCTCCAGCACGCTTACCCGATATAGAGTGTTTGCATGTGAGTGTGTGTGCGTGCGCGTGTGTACTTGCGTGTGTGTGTGTGTGTTTGCAGTCGCGTGCACGTGTGTTCTTGTGTTCTTGAACAAGTGCCAATTGAACACAGTGAGGTCAGTGAGACTGGGGGAGGGGGGGGGGGGGGTGGTGGTGGTGGACCCCCACAGGATGAACGGCTCCAGTCTTCCTGGAATGTCTCCAGCATATTAACTCTTTACTTTTTGTTGAAGAAAAACAGCAATTCCCACCCCGGCCAAAAAAAAAAAAAAAAAAAAGGAGAAGAAGAAGAAGAAGAATGCACGCCAGCACAGTTATACAGATACATACAGACACACTGGGGGCATATAGCTCTGTGCAACAAATGTTGGCAGCAGAAAGCATTTAATTGTCATTTCATGGAGTATGTTAACTAATTCCAAAGCTCTCCTTGAGACCATCCAACCATCCAACACCTAATTTATCTAATCAATTCTTCATAAATAGATGCTTTATATAGATAGATATTAAGCTGTCTGGACAAAAAATTAGCCACCTGTGACTAAAACGTACCTAATAGCATGTAATATCTCCATGTGCATGAATAACAGCTTCAATTCGATTTGGCATGGACTGGACAAGTGCTTGAATGTAGGTCACATCAATGTCCAGGCACTTTTGCATTAAAGAACTATGCAGTTGGGCCGGATTTCCCTGGCACAATTCTGAGGAGAAATTCCTGTAGACTGGGATTTTCGCCACTGCTGGTAGACCCGTATGACCGTATGCTTCCATACACCTGCAGATTTAGCTACTTCCTTCACACTATGGTCTTTGGCACACCCAAATGCAGTCACTCCTTTTAGCCAATCTTTAACATCTGCTCTGCAGCCATTTTCCACACATGGAACGAGACATTCACTGCACTGTATCACCTCTTCTCAATCTGAGAATCCTAGCACTCACACCCTGCAGGCATTAATAGCCTGATTATTCTCATGCAACGCCATGTGCAGGAGCCTGAAGTTACTACCACCTTAAACATGTAAGGTGACTATTTTTCTGCCCGGTGAGATTATTATATAGTCTAGATAAATTATAGATACAGTCAATATAGTATGTTTATACCAGTAACAGCCCCTTGACTGCTGAGATAAGTAGTTTTCATGGCTGCCTCAGAGTTTTTGTATCAAAATCACAATTTACGAGAAAGGGAATTTTCAAATCACAAGAGCTGCAAGTTTTCCAACTATTGCCTTCATTGTTAAAAATGTCTTACATGTGTGTTTTACATTTAGGTGTTTTAAGTAGGTACATTTAACCTTATAGCTTGTGAACTGTTTGTACAGCAAGTTACAGCAAAGGTTAGAGGCAATCAAACCTCCAAGTGCTGCGACATCACAACCACAACTTACTGCTTGCTGTCAGTCTGCACAGTGCATTAGGTGATCAAATCTCAAGAGAAAGACATCCCCCTCTTCTTGGTGAAAAAATCGTTCAGCCCTCGTATGGCACATCTTATGTATACTCTAACTAAAATACTGTGCAAATATTTAGAAAAGCTATGCAACTAACTGTTTAAAATGATTTATCTATGTAGTGAGTGTGATTTTACTAGAACACAAAACTATATAATATATACAAATAAACATTAAAATAGCAAGAAAAAAAAAATTGGCTGATATCTTTTGAGCTAGTAAGAAGGACAAAGTTTGCTTTCACATTTCTCTGAAATGCCCCCTGCCATTGCATGGATTTGTTTAATTCCATCCTTAGCGTGCCTTATTTAACTTTGTATTATTGATTAGCCAAACTCTGCATGAACCATAAAATAATACCAGGCTTCCTCGAGAAGAGGTGTGGAAATGGCGAAATGAGCACGCTGCCATATCGAAAACCATGATGTATTAATGTTAGTTGGATTTATTCTAATATTAGTGTTAGAATAAAAGTGTGCTGCTTAGATAAACAGCTTTTTAAATATAATGTCATTAGATGCCTAAAACATTTGCACGCTACTGTGCAGTTATGAACAGTCAGGTACCAGTTTCACGGTAAACAACGGTAAAAAACAACAGTTAGTATCATCATTTCAACTGTCTCTCAGATGCAGACACGCAGGCCCGTCAAGCAACGTAGTTTTGTTTTGTGTCAATGAAAACACAACGGAAGGCAGTGACAGCGCTCTGGACATTTTCAAGCCTTCTAACAGAACGAAGTCTGAAGTGTGGTTGTGTTTTGGCTTTTAAAAGAGTGCAGAGGGAAACTTGATTGACGAACATGCTGGAAGACAATGACTGCAAACGAGGGCAACACTTCAAATGTTATGAGTCCTCTTTGTGACCACATCCCACTGCTTCACAGCCAATATGTTCTAACAAATTGGGCATGAAATGTCCTACAGCAGCTTATTTCTAGGTAGCTGCATGGCTATATGTATTGATAAGTTTCAATCGCTTTAATCAATAAAGCCTACCAACATCAAAACTATGAAGATGAAGTCACCAGGTTCTTATTCAAATTTTCCTGTTCCACTCCAAATGGTCCAGCAGTTATTATAATGTCTCAGGCACCATTAGGTCAATGATGCACCATCTGGGGTAGAATTGGAAAATTGCAAAGTGTTTTATACTATAATTAGTTACAATTAATGAGTTAATTAAATAATAAGACTATAACGGTGATATTTTTTCATACCATTTCATGTCTAATATTGTATACGTAGAACATACAATAATATACTCTGTATGTGAAAGCCTACATATAACAATAACAACATTAATATGTCCCAAATATATTGTATGTAAGCTATTCCTTTCTAGCTTCAGGGCTTTTTTTGTCCTTCACTTAAATCTAGTTAGTTCAACACGTCCCAGTACACACACCCGACCCCACACATGGCATAAACAAGGTGCCTTTCCAGTGTTCCCTCGTGTTGTGACTGGCTGTTTAAAGTTGATCAATCATCAGTCGATGTGTTAATTCAGTTAATATAAAAACTAAATCATCATCAACCCCTATACGGGTCACCTTCACCCTGGCTTGAGATACATGTAAAATCGATGAGCGGCGAGAGCAGGCACTGGACGCTGGCAGACGCTTTAATTACATGACTGGACTTTAGCTGCCCAGTTACCTCAGGCCTGAAACGGAGCGCTGCTGAAATGAGGATAAATATTTGCTTAGGCAGAAGTGTTAGAGGGGGCTTGAAGGGGTGTCTTTCTCCCCCAACTGCTCAGGGTAAACCACACACTGCAGAGGGGGAGTTGCCCCCTGAGAAGGAGCATGCATTCATATAGACACACACTCATATGTACACATAAAAATATGCTAGCATCCTGTACACACACACTCCACAGAAACGTGCTTGCGTATGTACATGCACACACATTTGCACGCACATGAATATGGGAGCGCACACACACACGCACACACACGGGTCATATCGTCCCAGGTCATTTACTTCACATACACGACCAAGGTTTCCATTTCAGAAACTGTAAGCTTCAGGGAGCAGAATGCCTAGTAGCAGTAGGTAACATTTTCCATAGAGATTATACCTCATTTCCAGCCTTGTTTGTATATTTAACATTAAGGCTGTTTTTACATATAGCTTGTTTGCTAAAGTCCACACCAGAGTTTAATAAAAATAATTATAACTTTCATTAGCCTATCACTGTATACAATCCAGACCTATCCTGCTAATACAATACCAGTCTAAAGTTTAGACACGGCTACTCATAGGTTTTCCTGTTTTTAGCTTAATGCTTTGCTTTAGAATAAAACTGAAGACATCAGACTATAAAATAACACTCATGAAATTATGCAGTCCACCTTAAAAACCTCCAAAACGTAACTTTATAGGATGACAAAACGGCTTTCTTAACTTGCAGTGGAGGTTGATATAACAAGATATTTGTTCTTTGCAAGTTTGTTCATCATGAATATTCATGAAGATTAAATCATTAAATCATATTAAATCATGCAAAAAATGAATAAAACATTTTTCCACAAAAAAACAAAACAAAACAAAAAAAAAAACAGGCGATATGGCAAACATAACATTGTGATACATCAAGAACAAATGTGGTATATCAGGATATGTATTGTTTCAGACATCTCACTGTTAAGTATGAGCCTGTAGAGTCTTTAAGATAACCGAACACACACATTTAGTAGGTGTGTCTAAACCTTTGATTCAGAAAGTTCTTTGGATATTATCCCAGTTATTGTCAATGAATAATTATTACAATATTTATTTCATAAGGTCTGGCCAATCAGTGCGCACATGACTTTTTGTCAGTGTGAATGCTAAGCAAACCAGAGCTGGAATACCACCACGTATCATTTTCTGCCATGGCTTGGACCGAAGGGAACCGGACTAATGTAAACGTACCCTTTAGCAGTCAGGCTTCTTCTAGTAGTTAATCAGTTACCTCATAACTACTGTAATTTTAACAGCTCAGTGGACTGAATGAATCAAAAGGTGAAATTCAGTGTCACATACTCTAAAAACTCTAAAACAATACAACAAAACCTAAATGGTAACTTTTCAGGATAAGAAAAGTTTTGTGTATGTTAATGTAATAAGTTTTTTTTTTTTTGGGGGGGGGGGGGGGGTATCTATTCTTTATGACTATTTCACACATTGAAGATGGCAGCTGGCATTTTTACATAGTGTAAAAAAATGTAAGTGGTAAAACATATAGTCAGGTTTTACTACAGCAGGTTATGAAGAAATATTGCAAACTGGAATATGATTCTCTGCTTTTACCCACCATCCCTGACTTGTGGTGCTGGTACAAATTAAACTAGTGCATTTAGCTTTAGAACAGAACTGATCTAGTCTGATCTACAATAGTGCACTGTGCAATGCTGAAAGGTACAGGACAGTATCTTCCCTGGCAAAGGAAATAGTGCCACCCAGTGTGTGCCATTTACATCAGCCGCTTTAGTGTGTCTCTATCATTCATGGGGCCAACACTCTGCTCTAAAAAACACACTCACATGTGCCTGACCCAGTTCACAATAATGAATTCACCCAATGTAGCTCTATAGACCCAAGCTAAAACCAGGTGAAAGGCTCTTTACTAAAGTGAAAACATTAATTTCAACTAGGGATAACTGATGTTATTGGATATTTAATCAGTATTGTAAAATAATTGGTTAAAATAAATTGGCATTGAATAGAGGTATAGATTTGATTGATATTTCAAATTAATATTTGATGATCAGTTTATTATACTTACACATATACATATGCTCTGCTATGGTGCTAAAATGTTCTTAATTTTATTGCATTTGCAACTCTCCAGAAACTGTTAGATCTCTCTGCAATGCTAAACAAAGAGGACTTTGAGGACCAGATATTTCCATTAATCCTCTGTATAATAATACAGTTCAATAATAATAAACCTACATGTTAACCAACTTGACTATCATAAGTTATGATAGTTATAAACCTGCCCAATCCTCAAATAACACAACCCAGCAATTACATCTAAAAACCTGCATGCAAATGCATTAAATGAAAAACTTTATCTGATCCATTTGTGCCAGGGCACCAACACACACTAACATGTCACTCATATATCAGTGTCACTGCAGTGCTAAGAATAATCCACCTCCCAAACAATACCTGCTCTCGCAGGGGGCTGACGAAGTGTGCAGCGAATCAGATGGACTACAGTCTATAACTGTAGAACTACAAAGTACTCCTATATGGTAAGTGAAGCCGAAATGGACAATGAGTGTAAATACAAGGAGGTGTACCTAATAAAGTGGCCAGTGGGTGTACATTATTACATACAGCTGTGACTATACCCGAAGTGTAAGGTTTATGGTGTCGTACAACCTTCTTGATGTAAAGAACGTTGATTGGAACTGCCTTGTCTAGGTCCACATCAGCTCTGAGACACAAGGATGACTCTAGAATCTTGGTTATCACTCGGATGACGCACAGAGCACGATACAGTAAAGAGCAATAGATCAAGGTCATTTAGATTACTGGAGGTAGATAGAAGCTTCTCTGACAAACACTGGAGAGCTGATAGTTAGTGCCATGCACAAATTAAGAAATGTGCTGCTCTTTAAAAAGATGCTCCGTGACTCACTAAGAATGCACTGACACTCCTCTTCTCTTGCTCTCTCTTTCCCTCTCCACACTTATACAACACAGCGAACTTCTACCGTTGTGATGAACTAGTGCGACTTTGGGAGAAGTAATGCAGTGAATGTACTTGATTTGAACATGTACGTCACAGATTAAAACATATTATACCTATCTGTTGTCTAGTTTACTTACTTTTGGCAGTAACCGTGCTGATGTAATATATCTTATTCAAGTGAAAATGATGTACATAGTTCACTTGTTTTCAATGTACATATACCTATAAAAAGTATATTCTCACTTATTGACCTGTAAAGTGCTTAACTGCACTTTTACCAAGCTGTTGTTACATAAAGGCTACAACTGCAATAAACTTTTTAAAAAACTTTTTATTAGCTTAAAATGTTTATTGCTACTAAAATGTAAAACTTTAGTAGCAGTTACCCTGCAATAAACTTTTTCACCTTTAACATTTATTACAGTATAGCCTGTATGTGGCATGCTTGGTAAAGACAGCACATCCAGTACAGTATACACCGTATACACAAGGAAAATGCATATGTTTGTATTATGTATATATTATGTGCATTTTTGAGCAAATCTTTTGCTAATTAAAAAAGTGTGACCTAAAATCATGGGTGGGCTATTTAATAAAATATTGAGTTAATATTTAATATTAGAATATTAGCGTATTCATTTAGAAAAACCTTGATGGAAACTATCCCTCTTGAGTTGTTAATTCATCCCGGAATTCACAACTAAACCAGAAGAGGTCACTATTACAAAGTGAACTCCACTAACTGCAGCTCTAAACCATAACAGACAGCCACCCCACAATAAGCCTAAAAAAACATTATTAACTGCTTTCACTTGAGGTCAGTGTTTAGACATACAGCACTCATGCCGCCCACTTTATGGCTATTAGCACATGAGCTACTGGCAGAAGTGAAAGTGTATGTGTACTAACCTAAGCTGCACTACTTGAAGTAAACACAGGCCTACATAAATATGTCCATAAAAGAGAGGGAACAGAATGATGCAGTTTGAATTGGATTTGCTCATTAGGGGATTGATTGGAAGGTCAGGCGTGCTGTGATGGGACGGGGCACTGACGCAGGCAGACGCCGTAATCAGACTGCTGCGCGCACTCTGGGAACTGGTCCAGACTCTGGATGTTATTTTGGGACCAGTCGCACACTCTGTTATCATTTTATTAATTGTCTCTCTCCTTTTTTCCAGTACACGCTAAGACCAGTCAAGCATGCATTTGTTGTATGTACTGTCTGAGTAAGAATCAGAGCATGACTTGTAGAAATAATGCAATCGTCTGCATGAGTTGTACTATAATGGAATGGAATGCCTTTTATCTATTGATGCTCAGAGTTTTCTGGTGATCTGTAAAAACATATATGGACAACTAGAAGGCCAGAAAGCCCTTGCATTTTTTTCTGTAGGACTCTTACATAAAATGAACTGAAACCAGGAATTTAACCAGAAGGCCAGAACCTCCGAACCTTAAAATAGCCAGCACACCACCTTCTTTATTGCATAACCACAAACTTGGGGCAAGACTTTAAGTAATAAAGAGCTTTCTTCTCGAACCTCAGTCCTACACTTGATCCTAATCTCATTCCAGACCCTAATTATGACCCCAACCTTTATCGCAATATATATATATATATTTGTCAAGTGCGGCGAGTTTCACCAGATAGTTTGTTAACAATCCGAGCATCTGCAGACCATCCACCCGGAACTATCCAAATAACGCAGGACCCAACGTTCTGAATCACTTTTATCTGATGGAAGATTACCCAGCAGCATAGATCTTTATAAGGAGAGAGCAGAGCACTGAGACAACAGTCTGCTGAGAGTTCTTGAGAGCTCCACAACAGAGGCTGCTGTCTCTCATCGAAGACGACAGGCATGTCTCTTTTTCACAGTGGGAATCTGAATGGTGAAATATGTTACAGATTATGGGAGGACAGTTTGGGGAAAACACGACGTTATATCACGATACATGAAGACATCTTTACAGCACATATGTATCACAATGTTTTGCTAATCTGAGGACAAACAAATTAGTATAAATAGAATAATACCATAAATGCTAGACCCTTTCTAATATGCAGTAACTATATATCGTCGCTGTCCAATGAAAACCATGTATCTCCATTTTTGTTGATTTTCACTTGTATGCATCATTCGAACACAACAGCTGCTGTTGACACGGTGTGAAAATCTCATGATGAATGGACCAACAGAAATGACCCAAAATTGCATAGAAAGACGTCTGGTTCCATTGACTTACATTATTACTCAGTATGGATTTTGGCCTCTCCTGTAAAGTTGCCATTTTGGAGATACTTGTTTTTCTTTGGACAGTGACGATATATTGGTTGTTGCTGTTGATTAAAGGCTCTCTATACTTGATATAGATCTGTCTTTTTTATGATCTGTGCAGTTGCTCAGTGTTTTAAAAGTACTTGTTTGCTTGGCGCCGTGCTGCTACTATGGTTTACATCTAATTTGCACACTTTATCTACTCAGGTCTCTTCTGTTTTGCATTAACTATATTTGTTCACATTTAACTACATTTCTATACAAGTTGTTCTGCTTACTTTTTGGTATTGTATTTATTGCCAGCATTTGAGTCTACTTTTTGTCCTGTTGTGTACTCACTGTATTGTACAGTACTATTTTGTTAACTGCACTATACTGAACGTCGACTTTTTCCCTTGTAGGGTTGAAAGATTGATTATTCCTATATAAAATTTGTAATTTACAAGACTGCAAATTTCACATCACAGGAGCTGTCATTTTAATCATAGCCCACGTCCGCAACAACATCGTCTTAATAAGCATTAGGTAGAGAGCTACAACCTAATAACACAGTGCTTGTGAACTGTCTGTAGATGAGTTAGATCCATTAGAAGATACAGAGCACCTGTGTTGTCATGTGCTGCGGACATGTCAACACAACCACCTCTGGCAGTCCGGCACAGTATATTTATAATTCAAGCCTCAAGCCAGAAAATGTGCATATCACTGCGGATGCAACAAAGCTTTTTATCTCCAAAATGAAAACCCTACAGGAGATGGAAAAACGTAAATGACTTCTTTCCAAGTAATATTTTTCTTTTGGCTCATACATTATGAAACACGCAATATGAAAGATAACAACTACTTTCAGATTATATCCAAACCTGAAAAACAACAAAAATGGACATACAAGGTTTTGTTTTGACAGCTGCGATATGCTGGTCTTCATAGAAAACAGGTACAATTTAAATCGCATTCACAGAAAAACTGCAAGCCCATATTTTCCCTAATCGTTCAGCCCTTAGGCACTTATACTATGTAGTCCTCTTAAGGCTAGACCTGATTCGCATGTTGCCCTGGAGCCCCTGGAGGAGGCTGTTTCTTTCACTCCATATTTTCAGACTCCATTTTTTTTTATGGAAAATGGAGCAATAGAACTGGCACAAAATTACAAATCCATAAGTAGCATTTCTACGAGTTCAGCCGCTCAGATGTCTTTGCAGTTACTGTCTCCTTTGCTGTGTTGGCGGGGGTGCAGCACATCTTTTGGGGAGGGGGTTGAAGACTACTGCTTTGCCTCCGAAGTTCTGAAAGAATTGTTGCGCTCTCGTGGGGCGGATAATCAAATCGCAGCCCTCTCATGCGCAGGCTGATGCACTTTGAAGGGCTCCAGCTTTGATGCTTTCATGTGCCTGTGACATCAGCACATCTGGAAGAGATTAGAGATGGAAACGGGGTCCAGGGGGAGTGGGAGGGATGGGGGCGGTGGGTTGGGGGTGAGTGGACCTGCCTTACTCTAAAAAAGGCCACATCTAATAATAACCCAGCTGGTCATGTCCAGTTGTATTATTACTTCTAACTCTTTTACTTTAGGAACAACAGAGGGATGTTGACATTGTACCTTATCCATTATATCAGGTACGTGTTTAGACTGGACTTCAAGTTAAGCCAGGCTGGAATTTCACAGTTAAAAGCTAACCGTATTTGAGGTAACTATATATAACCACAGTGGACATCTGACAATCAGATGCCAATCATTAATGCACCGTTTATTAAAAGTATTGCAACCTGTATAATTTTTGACCATATAAAACTATACTGGCCAATATTATTGGCAATTATTGTTATTATTATTTGTTGGTTGTTGGTTTACACTTTTTATAAAATTGCATATAAATGTCTATAATGGCTGCGTGTTCTGAAGCTCTAGACCAGCTGAACTGTGTTTTGTTGAAAGTAAAACTTGTTTACACCCATTTTCTTCTCTATTATAGCAACTCAAGTAATTTGATCACTCAGAGTCAATGAAACCTTGAAAACGTGAAATGTCCTTAACATTTAAACTGAATGTCAAAAACGGAAAAACAAATAATCAAACAAAGAAGCTGAGTCCAGACCCCAACATCACTGAATGTAGAAGCAGAAGCAATAAATGTAACATGCTTCCAATTTTGTTTACTTATATCACTGTAGATTTGACTAAAAAACAGAAAGAAAGTCTTCTGAAAAGAATGCAAGCTGTGGCAAAAGTAAAGGTAGACACACTAAATCAAGAAAAATAAGATCAGATTTAGTTGTTGATTGTGTAATTTTATGTATTTATATGCTGGTATTTATATGGTGGTCTCTGACTGATATTGATACTGCATATTAAAAACATACATATAATAATAGGTAACAAAGTACTGAGAAAGGTTTGATAGATCAGTATGCAAGCATTTTTTTAATGAAACCTTTATTTAGGTCTTCCAATGTTCAGTTTGCATACACTTTGCATTGTGCTTAACACACAAGTGCAGCACCATAGAAACTTGGGTAAACCAAGGCAATGGACAACACTGTGCTGTGTGTTAAATAATGTGAGCAACAGTGCATTGGATATTCTCTCATACTCTGACATCACTGCCTTTCTGCTGTGCCAGGCTGACAGTGGGACCATGGTGTGTGCCTTCACCCAAACCAAACCCATCCCCCAAACCACACACACACACACACACACACACACACACACACACTCACAATGGAGCTGAAAGCAGCCAAACATTGATCCTTCATCTCCCCATTAACCCCACTGCCAGTACATACACATAGTTTGTGCTATATCAGGTCATATTAGGGGTCATATATATATGACCAGTATAGGCCCAACATATGATATATACTGTATATGAATTACCTATATGTAATAATAATATATCCCACATGTATGTATATATATATATATATATATATATATA
>CM067489.1:21751779-21900993 GCA_034552555.1 Semaprochilodus insignis | reverse complement strand
TATATATATATATATATATATATATATAATGTTGCTGCCTAACCCAACCTTTTTTTTTCTCTCCATTGTTTTCATTTTGCTATATTTTTCCCCATTGTTTTCATTTTGCGAATATTTCAATATTTGCTATATTGTTAACATGATTTGACATCAAAATATATACATATTTCATTATGAAAGAACTAAAATTGCTAGAATAGTTCAATTAACTTTTTACATTAAGAACCATGTAATTTATGCTAACATTTTACTTTACAGTCAACCGCAAGTCTAACAAAGACGCACAAGGAATAGATAAGGAGCCATGGGGAAAGACGACATAAAGAGGGGACGTAAAACAAGAAAAACGTATGCAACAAGTGACAAATTCTACATAAACCTCATTCACATTAGACAGCCATATTGACACATATTAAATCAAACGAGCAGTTGTCCTTTCACAGTCCACAGCCTGAACAAATTTTTTTAAATAAATTGGATAGCCTCTGTCAATCAATCAAAGCACAAACCTACATTTACACCAGCAAATGCTGTGACATCATGGGTTGCTTGACTGTGATAAGCCAAACTGGGAAGCTACTGCCACAAGGCTGTGATTATCAATGAGATTTGATATGCCCTTCACTCCTTCAACTCAGAAATGATGTGACTGGCTACCGGCTGGCTTCACCACAGCCTACACATTCACACTTCCCACAAAAAAAGAATACCAGAAAGACGCAACAAAAAGAGTGCAACTGGTCACGAGGTTTCATGTGTCTTGTTTACCAACAAGCACAACCATAAAAGACACTCACAAGGGCAATGGATGAGATCCTGTAGTCGTAAACTACAGTAAATATTAGCAATGGGTGAGTGAGCGGTTCTCAGTCAGTAACAGGTTAAGTAAGAAAATACGTAAATCAGCAGTTAATTAAATAAGCAGGTAAGAAGGATATAAATAAACAGCTATACCCAATGCAGGAGTGCCTTCTCCGTCCTGAACCAAAGTTGAACAACGAACTCTTCCGGGGTAAACGGTGATCTTTATGCATGATTTCAGATTGCAGTGGAGACGGACACAGTTATTTTATCGCAAAGCCCGGAGTGCCACGCACCTTGCAGGTTTTGAGTGAAGGCACATTTTGTGGTGCTGTTTTCAGTACAGTTATCAGCCCCAGAGATATAAACCTAAATTACCCTAGCATTTTAGGGGAGTTGAGAATTCGGGCTGAGTAGCTTCAGTCATGTACACAGTCCAGGGTCCAAGAGAAAGATCCTTGGTTAAATAAATCTTGCGTTCCTTTGGCGCTCCAATTAGTCCATCAGGATCGTAAAGCTCAGTATTTGAGAAACACAAGTGAAATCTCCAAGCACCGCTATCAAGACGTCACAAGTTTTACACGGCTTCCAGCTCCAGGGACAAGTTTGCATCGCTGGCTTCGTTGATTGCCATCAACACCAATGACTTCCTGAACAAGCTGGTGCAGATTAGTTCCCAAACTTGGCGAGACACTGACTGAAGTTTACGCTGCTACTACACTGGCCATGCTGATTGCCATCAGTTCCCAAGAACATCATCACCACGTCGACAATTTGCTTCCTAAGCCCATCGATAAACCTAACTTGTCTTTCTTGCTTGAGCCGATGAGAGTAGTTTGGAGAGCGAAAGGGAAAACAACATTTGGCGGAGCATCGACCTTTCTTGTGGGGTCCCAGGAGACAAGCATTTGGGGTATGAGGTCCGGCTAAGTTTCCATATTTGTTTTGCTTTGGCTGTGTGTCCAAAGTTGGAAAAGAGTGAAGGCCTACGAGGACCAGAGTAAGGAAAAAACAAAAAAAAAAAGGAAGCAAAAATGTATGTGCTGTCCAGTTGAGTATGTAGAAAAGGAACTACTGCTGGTAGAAGAAACTCAGCCAGCCTGAAGCGTGGTGCGCAGTCATACGCTGTGACGGTGTGTGTGTCCTGACTTGTTGGAGCTAGCACTGGGTGTCTCCTTGCTGCTTGCCTACACTGGCCCAGCCTAACACGTGGAAGCACACTGCATCCCCATGAGGCACTAGTAACACACACACACACACACACACACACACATAAACACAAACCACATTGTGCATTGTTAGCCCTGATAAGGGATGAGGGGAAACATGGTGGGTAGAATAAAGGGGCAGGGGAGTTTAGGGGGTAGAAAGCAAAAGAAAAAGTGGAACATTCTTAGTGTAACCTGATAATGCCCCCTCAATCTGCCACACCAAAACATATACATGGAGAATTGCTGTGACATGCATTGCATGGCAGTTAGCATGCAAGTCTACAGCTTCCTCCTACACCTGGATCTTACTCATTCACCGAGTTACAAGGAAAACCTTGACAAGCTCCATTTCTCAAGCGCCTCCTGCGTCATCCTGCTCTAGAGATGAGGGCTCATGTTTTTGTCTTTGGTTCTAACACAGCTTACTCAGCCAACCACAGGGTCGCCTGGATAGAGCATGCTCATTTACCTGCTGTAGGGCTTGGAACAGGATAAATGACTACATCATTGAAAAATGGTTCCTCAAGGGTTTTTAGAAAAAGTTAATGGTTATGCGGGACTGTGCACGTCAGAGGCCGACCTCAAGTAAAAACTATTCATTTTCAGCATAAGGAAAAAAAGAGGAATCAGTATTTACCTCGTCCACTCTTTACTTTTGTGCATCCTTTTTTCACTCTAACTTTTCTATCCTTTTAATCTTATAAAAAATGAGTTACAAGTCCCAACAAAATCTGTTCCCCAAAGGGTCACTGAGATTATGTTCCCAAAGAGACACTAAGGCTAGAGATATACTTGCTGTTAACATTTTCGCATACTCAAGATGGCTGCCTCCTGCATCTGTTTGGTGTGTCGGCAGTGAACGTCCTTAGAAATGAATGCTATGTGTACGCAAGGTGCAGTTTACACAATAACGGCAGGGACTTAGCGGCATCAAGAACTTAGCAGCATCAAAGTAGCGGAAAGTTTTGAAGAAAGGCCGTAAAGAAAGTCCGCAATTACACGCATCTGTATGATGTGTCCTAAATATGCTTGTCAGAACAGCTGGTGAGAGATCTGTATTATTTTAAAAGTCGATATAAAAACAAATCCGATATCGTTATGTCTGTAAATGCTAGAAAATACTGGATGAACTGAGTGGTCTGCCTTCTACAGGAGGCCTCCAGTAACACATGTATCAATTATGTGAACAGTTATGTTCATGACACTGCCGGTTGTCTATATGAAAACGTGCCCAAACAGCAAGTATATCTCTACCCTAACAATTACACAAGCAACTACCTAAACACACCTCAGCTGCCTTGAAGATTTCTTTCTCATGTACATCTTAAAGGAGATATTTCTGAGATGTTTCAGATTAGATACAACATAATCCCCTTGCATAGCAAGGAGGAAGGAACATAAGCATAGTTTCCAAAACTGGGGCTCAAAAAATGATTAAAAGATATAAAGAAATTAGGATCCTTAACAACCATGCATGTTTTCTAACCTCTTGTCAACCATGTTGAAGATCCTCCTCATTATCATTTAAGTACAGGTAGCCAATGAAAGAAGAGTATATGCGACAATAGGGACCGCTGCCACCAACACGACGAGAATCCACATTTGGCAGCAACAAAGAAGTGATATAAATAGAAGCAAAACAAGCTTTAACATTGATGTTGCTTTGCACCACTGGAAATGCTCCTGGAGTAAAGGGATGCGGTCTGATGCTGAAATGATGCTTCTTCTAGACCGGTAAGAAGTAAAGATGGAGGAGGAGGGACTGTGCATTTTGTGGTGATATGTTGCCCCCTAGTGTTTACAGTGTGCATTTGACAGGTTGCATCTTACAAATTGCTCCCGTATCTTAAAGATGAAAGAGACCTTTTAAAAATGCTCCTCTATAGCACAGAAAAGGATTGTGCTACGGTATCGTTCTTAAAGTCATAGCTAAAGGTCTAACACAGGCAGACAGATGTACACAGCCAGCATCAAATGCATTAGCTATATTAGAGTAGGACAAGAAATCATTTGTCTTTCTAGCAAGAAAGACGATAACAAGCAAGCAAGAAATGCACAAAAAGGAAAATAATCAGGAAAAAAGCCCAATATTTTAGAGATGGTACCATTTGCATACTAGTACACAATTAACAGTGGGCAAAAGAACCTTAAATTATGTATGAAATTGTAAAAGTCTATAATTACTACTGTCACAGAATATAATAGTTTAAATAGAATTATATAATTGCAAAGTTACATTCACAGAGCACGGCCCACACAGTAATGAAAAATTAAATTAATGGCTCTGACCTCTTTTCACTCTGCCAGATGTCAGAAAAAAGACATGGTAAACATGTGAGGCATCAAGTTAAAATACTAATAAAAATGTTCTATTCTACTTATCAACACAAACGGGGTGCTGATTGAAAGATGAATGTCTTAAATGAGCTACAAGTGGCGTATATATTACCAGGGACCTATGAAGGCTAATCCATATATTTCAGCTGAGATCAGTTTTGCAGCTTTAAGCTTTATTAGAATGGTGATGAGTTATATATATATATATATATATATATATATATATATATATATATATATATATGTATAGTGTACTCAGGTGCAGCCACCAGTTGTTTTTATCATAAAGACACATAATTCCATGTGATGAAGCCTAGAGCAGTGCAGGGTCACTATACTACATAAGAACTCACTATGTAAATATGTGCTATTGCGCAGGGCTGGCTGTTAAGCTGTCAGCAGTGAAAGCAATTTGTAAATGTTGTTGGGTCGGAACAATGAAGATGATTCTTCTTATCTGCAGGCCTCCCTGCACGACAAAAGGAGAAAGTAGCCAGCTGCCAACACATACCTATATAGCATCCTTTCACCAGTGTTTATCTATAGCTAGCTCCGGCTATGCACTCTCCTTAAGAGGAAAATGCTCCCTTTATCTTTTATGACACCAGAGCTAATCATTGATAATGGAGGCAGTGCTCTACTCAAAGTAAACATGCTGTTCGAGTGTTTCTCCTGGGTCGTTCTGTTTTATCTGATTTGGCAAGTATTGCTTGTACACTGCATTGAAATATTCTTGCACACTATGATTTGTGTAGCGTGTGGGTTGTGTGAGCGACTCCATTTCGGTCACGAGAGAAAACCCGAGCCACTTCAAGCAAGCCATGACTTTTCATGAGACACAGGACATTCTTATTAGAAGCACTATGCACTATACTGAGCAAACACACTGTAAAATGTACTTAAACTAGCAACATTCAATGTGTGCTGTCTGTTACTGCGCCATGAGCATCGATGTTTGTGTCAAAACTGCAAAGGCTGCAAAATGGCACAAAAGAATAAGAAAAAAAGAAAAATGGCACAAAAGAATAAAAAAACCAGAAGAAGCAAAAAGCTCTCAGCGACTTCATCTGAGCCAGCAGTGACAGATTGTCATGCACCATGTGGTAACTACAGTGCATGTGGATCTCATAGAGAGTGGGAGGAGAAATTAAATAACAGTTTACGTACGGGGGCGTAAAATCAAAGCTTTGCTATATCACACATGACACAGATAAAGAGAAACAGAGACATTTGTGATGTATTCGCTGAAAAGGTGTTGGTTAAACAGCCTCACAGCATGTTTGCTTCAAAGACTTTAAAGTGATGGTGCAGCCAAAAACTGAATTTACACACTTTCCCCTTTACGTCAAACGTAGTCCATCAGCCAGGACATGTTTGGTGTCCAAAATGCGCTTCAACAGTGTTTGCGCTGAGGCTACAGTGAGCCCACACAAGTATTCTGGCCTCTTTGTTTTTGTTAGTTAATAAACTTCCAAAGTATATATTCACGTCACATTTACATACACACACTCACCAGGGCTTAAAATCAACAGAGGTTTTGAAGTGTGCTGGAATTGTCCATCAGTATCAACAGCTAGGAAGCAATTAGGCTAATCAGCTTAGGCTTGTGCTTTAACAAGATTAAATTAGAATAGATTACTTTACTGTCATTGTGTTTTAAACATTTAAATTCCTGCACAGCCTAAAAATGGAACACAGAAACACAGATATATACATAAAAGAAGGAAAAACAGACACCACATTCATTCATCAAACAAACATGTCATATACACAGCTCCAGACATTCACATAATTTCCACGTACACTTAAACATTAAAAGATATTGCACTCATAATTGCAAACAGTAAACAAAAATAATTCAAGGATTAATCACAATGTTTTCTATGACCCTTATTTAAGTGGACCTTGACTGAGTACTGTTTGTTTATTTGAGCTCATGCATCATCTGTTGGGAGCATCTAAGCAACCGTAACTAGGAAGCAAGATATCTAATAGACAAGTGTAGAATTCCTAAGGCATGAAGTTTGCACAGCTAGTTATAAGTTTTCATTACTACAGTGCAGAATTTAAAGAAGCAGACTTATATAAATATAAAATTTCTTGGATGTCCAAACGTATCATTTCTGTCCAAAGAAAAACATGTACATCCATTTTTGTTGATTTTTGTGTGAAGATTTCATGATAAATGGGCCAAAATAATTGGCCTAAAACTGCTTGGAAAATAGCCTGGTTCCATTGACTTACATTAAAATCAAATGGTTTTTGCCCTCTCCTGTAAAGTTGCTGTTTTGGAGATACTTGTTTTTCTTTGGACAGCAGTGATATTCAGATTTGTTTCTTCTGTCGAAACTTTGCTTTTGGATGGAATCCAGTGAAGAACTCGGCCAGTTAGTTGCCAACAAGGAATAATTATGCAAAAAATCTTATTTTACAGAAACCCAAATTCCTATCATTGTACGTGGCCTTCAAGAGAAAAAGGCCTGAACATATTATGGAGTCTGACACTTGCTCTGTGTTCAGAAGTGGGCTTTAGGGGGATGGTATGTAGAGCTGTGCCGTGTGCGCCTCCCCACCTTGTTGAAAGGACATTTGTTGTTTTGTTGTTGTTCGTTTAAGATGTGTTTATGTGTCAGCTGTGTTGTATTGTGTTATGCCATGGGTCATTTAGTGCAGGTTTATTGGTTACCACAGAGAGACGTTATATGGCTAGAAGTGACCTTCCCCACTTTTCTGTCTGTTATTCAGAGGCCTTTTCTGCTTTGTTCAATAAAAGAGCATTTCCCTGTGCAGAAATAATGGCCTCCCCCGGCAGTTCTAAACTGCAGACACCACAATATTGATTCATTTCTTAATCTACTGATAAACTAACCTTACATTTCTACTAAACTGTGCAGTTGATGCAGCTTCATCTGTGCCTGAGAGGAGAATCACAGCACAGATTAGCTATCTGATCTTCTTTCTGTGCCTTTTGACGTTGAATCCAGACATTCTTTTTGCACATGACTGAAAGAAAAAAAAACAAACTGCCTGTGAAAACAGCTCCTGTGGCCCCATCTCCCTCACCTTGTGCGTTCAAATGGTCATGTTAATGATCCACTGAAACTAGGTCAATCCACAACTACCATCCATCCACTGGATTTAAGATAACTTAAAATGGTTAATATCATGGAAAAAACTAACTCCCCTTGCTTTTTAAAGAGTTTAAAGTGATGTGTAAACACTGTTTAAGTTTCAAACAGCACCATTCACTCTTCACTTCAAACAGCCCTTATAAGGAAAGTGTGCTGCAAAAACAGACTATTTTGAATTCATGGTTTCTGTGAAGTCACGAGAACCAACTTCAGTGAATCTACCTATTTAGTATACAGCAGTTTAGCAGTTCCGAGTGCTTTTGGAATGAAGCACAATACAACACTGCCAATCTGAATGGAATTTATTTCGCTATATCAGTCTTAAAGGAGCAATATGCAAGATGTGCAATCTATCAAATTCATATTCCACACAGCCCCTCCTCCTCCCTATTCACTTCTCCTCCTGTTTACTTACCAGTCCGAAGAATCATTGAGTATCAAATGTCATCTTTTTATTTGCTAAGAGCTTCTGCAGTGATGGAAAGCAATGGCAGTGTTAACTCTTGTTTTGCTTCTACTTTTGTCACCCTTTTCCTTGTTTTTGAACGTGCCGAGAGCAGGCGTGCTTCTTCTTCATCGGCTCATGTGGGGAATAAAGGCGAACATGACACTACAGTGACTTACTATCGACGCTTCAGGTACAAAGTGGTATTACAAGAGAGGATGGGCCAGGACTAGCTTGTTGGCTTGCTAACTTCAGATATTTGCGTAACATGACAGACAGACGTCTTTGACATGTTATGTTATTTCATCACATTCTGTTGTTAATTTGAGCTAATTTTGGAATGTTTTAGGCTAAAATTTAGGGCTGAATGATTTAGGGAAAATTACTAATTGTGATTTTTCTGCAATTTCAAATGCTGTAATTTTCCATAACATATGGTTTTGGAGTTTTTTTGGCCAAGAAGACGAGAACATCCAACTTTTCGAACTTGAGGCTTGAACCTGAATGTAGTGAGTGAGACTGCCAGTAAGTTGTGTTTGTGATGTCATAGCACATGGAGGTTTGGTTGAATCTGTTGGTCTTATCTACAGGCAGGCCTATGTTAAGCTCTATTTTACATGTTTATGTCAAAATATTATCATCATATTGAGTGCGCCATCTTACATATTGCTCCTTTAAAGGGCACAGGAAGAACAGCAGCCTGTTTACTTCATAAAGATAAAGAGAGGGTGGAAATTGGTCATGTAAAAATGAATTATGACATAATTAGAACATAAAACCCTTCCAAGGCTTCAAGAGGGAAAACAACAACAACAACAACAAGATGAGATTGTTAAATATGAGATTGTGAAGGTGAAAAGTTCACCTTTATTGCACAACTTAAGATTTCTAAGGTCTCACATGGACTGGCGGCCTGTCCAGAGTGTTTCCTACCTTCTGCCAACTGAACGCTGTGATAGGCTCCAGCATCCCCCGTGACCCAGAAAGACAAAGTGGTTTTGAAGATGAGTGAGTGAGTGAAGACTTAGGTGTGCAACACTAAGGTGTGTAAAAACATTCATGTTTCCTGCCCTTGAAATGACTGATATGGACTCTCGGACACTCTAAATGCTCCAGATTGATTTACATGAGAAACATTAAATGCTGGACAGCCCATAAGTCTTCAGTTTGAAATAGTTAAGCATATCTTATCAAAGCCATTGACTTGGCATCCACAAGTACCTCTGCCAAAACGCACGTCAGGCTCTTTAGATTCAGATTTAGTCAAGAGTAAACAGCAGATACTGACGCAAAACATAATGAAGGAAACATGAGTTGAGTGACCTATCCTATCAGTTTAGCCGAAGAATGTTTATAAGCCTCAGAGACACTTGGAGATGAACTTATTTACTAAGGTACCTATTTTCTACTGTTCTTAGCATCGGATGCGACTATAACAAGCCTAGATGGGATGAGCAAGTCCGGCAGAGATCACTTTGCTGTACCAAACTTTAAGAGGGTTAGGAGAGGCAAACTACAATAATTCTTAATAAAGGAAGTAAACTCTGTATTGCAAAACACAAATCAAGACATTGCTCATTGTGAAGAAAGTTGTGTATAGGTTTACTACAAGTTTTCCTTACAATCTGGCGGTCATGACCCTGGAGTGAAGAATCCATCTCTGACGTCAGCTTCCACGGAAACAGCTTAATAACATCTGGGCAATGGAAATGTTTATATGAGGATCAGAGAGACATCTGTACACTCACTCCATTCACTTACTCCAAGTGTAGCTGCATTATACTCTGTCCAAAACCTGGATGATGGACTATTTCATATATTGCTTGATTTTCAAAAAGTTTCCTCAAAGAGATGCCTTTGTCAGAGAGGTTACAGTTTTAAAAACACATGATACTGTTTGAGCGCATTAAGTCTTCTGCAACATTCTCTAACATCGTCTAAAACGATTTAATTTGACACATGGGAGCTCTGCCTATCATGATACTTACAAATACTTGAAATATCCCTTGAAAAAAAAGAGAAACTACACCATAGCATACCATTTATTGTTAGGGTCTGTTTTCCCAGACAAATACTGAGCCTAGTCCTGCACTATATTTTCCCATCAGTGGAGAATCTCTCTTCTGAATGCTGTGTAGTCCAGGCCTAGGCTCAATCCCTCTAAGGGAAACCGGCCTTTAATGTCGCACATATTCAAACTGCAAAATACTTGTGGTCAGAGGCTAACTGGGGCTACATGAAACCAAGGAAACTTGTGCATTTTTTTTCCAGCTGAGACTGTGATCAAGCGCAAAAGACAAGAGCAAAACGGAGCCTGCTGATAGCCTATTCCTGGTGAACAACGACAAGCTTCAACACCTAAGGCAGAAAAGAAGGCCAGAACCTACAACAGAACAAAAGCCCCTTTTCAAATCCTCCACGCAAGTGCTTACTTCAGAACTGCTGCTTCGTCCTTTACCAATGATTTAAACTTTGGATTACCTAAACAACATGACAAACCCCTCTGACTGCGAGTCTCCTCGTGATGCTCGGAGGTGCATGAGAGGCAAAAGCAAACCACCAATGTGACACTGATCAAAAGAAAGGTCCAAACAAGATCCAAGGGTACTACTGAGCTCGTTGTTGACCTGGGATGACCACCAAGCAAGAACAGTACATGTTGCAGAACCTGGCAGGGGAGGACAGACCTGTCTGTCGCAGAGCGCAGAGGTCAAGGCCATACCTGGGCGTGTGGGCCAAAGTGAAACGCCTTTGAAGAAGAATGCTGCGGTTCATCAGGAGCTTCCTGAACAGCAGTGGTGAGTTTCGGGGAGAGTTGCGAGGTGACTGTCTTGAGTTTGGAGATCCGCATGGAGAATTTGCTGAGGATCTAGGTTTCAGCCTGATTGGCTGTGGCCCTGAGCTCAATGAGCACTCCTCCTGGGATGTCTCACTCATGGTCCTGAAGTACCCTGATGTCCAATTAATGGGTGTCCAGTGTCCCAAGCTAAACTGATGACCAAGAGACTCTGGAATAGCTGCAAGAACTTCAGAAACTTCATTTGTTTCTGAAGGGATCCATGAAGGGTCGAACAGAAGTTTGGAGATGCATCAAAGGCCTCTTCATTCTCAGGCCCCGAACAGTTCCACCTCGCTCAGGGGAGCCGCTTAGCAATTTTGACAGACACGGACACAAGTGTAGTTCATCGCCTCCCCTTCAGCTCTAGTTCTGTTTATATTACTAGAGTTCCCTCCCTCCCCCTGCCTAAATATGGCTGGATGAATTACTGGGGGTTAGCAAGCAGCGTGAGTGGGGAGGCTGGGGATGGAAGGGGCTAGGGAGAAGAGATGGAGGACAGAGGAGATAGGGAAAGTAGGCAAAGGGGGGCTTTGGCTTGGAAGCCCACAGTGGACCGATCACTCTGAAGAAAAGGAAGGAAAAAAGTGCACTCTATAATCATTTCCTTTCTCAGCCCATCTGTGTATAAACATTAACCACCCCCACTCTCCCCCTTCACTTCTGGCCCTCTGGCACTGCTTTCCAAAGAATAATGTGTTGCTGGTCTGTCTCAGGCCAGAGCACACGCATTCTCCCAGACTTAAGTCTGCCTCACCACATCTTAACGTTTACAACACTCAGTCATATGAGAGCCCCCCCAGTTGGGTCACAATGGAATAGTGTCAGGCCTGAGTTTACTTTAAAAGTAACGAGAGGCATCACAGATGCTTGCTGCTATTGCAGAGGACTGCATCGAGTCTCCCATGTAATATATCTTTTGAGTAAATTCTCCCTGGTTTTATTGGGTCATTAACTGCTATTGTTCCCAATCACCATACTACGCCTTACATAGCAATCCCTGCCCTTTGCACTTTGTGACTTACATACAGGCAGACCTTCTCATTCAAAAGTGAAACCTGAACGGGCCCAAAAGATGAGACTAACTCATAACCTTGGTTAAAGTGATATGTTTGCCAAAACATCTATATCTATATTTCATTTTTATCTTACCCCAAATGTAGTTAATCAGCCAGCACATGTTTGGTGACTGAGGTTTGCTTCTTTACTTTTGAACTGGAGCTTATGAGGCTAATGTAGCTAACAAGCAGTATCCTGCTAAATAGCATTATTCAAATAAATAAAAGTATGGAAAAATGCTCCTCCTGTTTTCAGCTAAGCAAGGCACTTTTGTCCATTATAATAGATAACAGTATGTTGTACATTGTAAAAAAAACAAAAAACAAAAGATAAGTATTTTTGGGATTGAGGCAAGTTGTGACAATTTATGCAGACTGTTTGCACAATGCTCGAGTTTGGCCCCTAAACATAACCTGATTATGATAATGCTGATGACTGCTTGTGTCCCTGTGGGATTCTAGTAGCATGTTTGTGGTAAGTGAACGGTGATTTACAGTGGTTATTCGGGATTAAATATCAACTATTAAACCTTGCAAGAACTTCTATCTTTAATTTGAGGCTTGTACTTTATTAACATATATTTCTCTTATGTGTAGCAGTTTTACAGTGACCCCTGCAGTAAATAGGGCACTCATACTCACAGCCAGTGATGTATATAGGAAGCCAAGACTGATGTTTTTTGTCATAACACTGGTCCCATCCTTTCTCAGTTGATTCAACCTTCAGTCCCTGTGTTTGTTAGTGCTTAATCTGACACTTTAGGCCTTCAGTTTAGCACGTAAAGCCCGAATCAATGGAAGAGCTCACTTGGCTGTATGTACCTAGATAACAACGAGGGGAAAATACTTTTGTTTTGAACCAAAATTTAACAAATAAAACGAGTATTACTACAATACAGAGTTCAAATACTACACGCATATTAAAATTATTAGTAAAAAAAAAGTAAAACAAGTAAGTAAGAAAGTAGAATTAACAGTAAAAAAAATAATTAAAAATAACAGTCACAAATTCTGAAGACTATGCACATTTATTATATTGGTTGTACTTATATACAAATAAGAATAAAGGCAGGACAAATGATTATCTGCATGTGTTACATAAAGTGGTGTGTAACCGCAGAATAGCTGTCACCATGAAAATCAAGTGCTCTTGATAGGCACAAAGCACTAAAGGATCAGAATCAGAAATCTGTCTGATCTTTCTACCTATTCAAACACAGCTGTTGTGTGAATGCTTGCCAAATCCAACCAGCAGATGGGGCTCCCAGAGAGTTTTCCCAGCCTTACATGAAACTCAAACACTAAGACCACTGTGTGCACTGAAAAACAGCACACTGAATCTTCTGCATTCAAACATCAGTAAAGCATGTCAACCCGGTTTAGCTGCTCAGTTTACTCGTTTTATCAGTAATCCTATTGATGCAATACATCTGATGTGTGAAGAACCACTGTAGGATTATTTGAATCAAGTAAATTCACATTTGTATATTTTGTAGACCATTCAAAGTACTTTTTTAGTCTATATCAGTTCACAGACCCTTGGCCATAAAGTACACATAATTTACAGTACAGGCTGATTTGGAGGGCATTACCACAAATGCACCATCTTCTAAGAAAAAACACCCTGCGTTTCTTAATGCCATGCTTCAATGAAGTCTTTCATCATATGATGTGTGATTCTAATAAATAAAATAGGCTAACTAATAAAATAACTATTCAATTCCTTTTTTAAGATTTATGGCAAAAGCAGATCAATGGAAGGTGCCATAGCAAAAGCAGGATATAATAAATTAATTATAATTATTTTGCAATCAAAGCTCATTGAAGCAAGCAGATAAACTGTGTCAGAAGAGCAGAAATATTTTACCATAATTTGAATCTGATGATAAAGTCATTGCCGTCCTTATGGTCTTCTTGTACATAAAGAAAACAGAAGTTTTCAGAACTTGGAACAGAAGAACAAATAAATGCATGTAAGTTCATGTAAACTGAATAGAATTAAGTAAATATGTAAATATTTACATAGTACAGCAACATAACAGTGATAACTCTCAATGTCCGTGGGTTAAAGGACTCCACATGCTATACTAACATCAAGTCTATTCATTCTCCATAGCTAGGTAACCACATGTCCAATTCAAATACATCCAGGCGACCAAAGTAAGACTGTACAACGACCCTGACCCACTACTAAGAGCAACATCTACTCTGAGGCCCAATAAAGCTACAGAGAAATCTGCATTTGAGTCACAGACAAGAGGTGTGAGCTGATTGGACAGCTGAGTGCCTCAGTTCGGTAGCCCACCTGACTGGGAGTCTCAAGGCCATTGCCGTAGAAACACATTATTTTATCCGTGTATAGCCTTTTATTCACCAAACCTTACAATGAGAATGTGTGCGAGAGTGATTCTGTCAGAAACAGTCCAATATTTCATCTGCAAATGACAGCAAGTCTACACTGAGCAGCACTAGAGAGAAAACTGAACTGGACATTTCACTGTTTTGATCAAAGTATTTTGTATGAACTTGAATACGAGTATTTGGTATGCCTCACATGCTAAGGTGGGGTTGGTAAGACAGTAATATAGAAGCCTAATTATTATTCTTTTTCTGTTGTTTAATGTGTGGATGTTAATATTCTTAATAATATAACATTTTACTAGCTACCATTTTGCAAATATTTACAGGATTTGTGATATATATAAATAATTTAAATATCTGCAAAATGGTAGCTAGTAAAATGTTAAATATGTGTGTATACACACACACATCCACACACACACACGCATACAAATACATGTTAACATATACTGGAAAAATCTGGAACCAAATCTGTGTTCTTCTAAACAGCTCATATCAACAACTTCACTAAAATCATGAATATCTTGTTACTTTTTATGGTATTTAAGTTCCTTTCTACTTTTTCTACAGTAACATAGCATTTTATATGGATAAAAATACATTTACTGCAATAAATGTGGTATGCAAATGTCTGAATACCCTGTCAAATGACATGTTTTGTTGATTTTCTAAGTGAAAATAAGTTATACATCCTCTACCGTGAACAAACATAAAATTTGGCATTTGCTGAATTTAACATATTACAACAAATATAACATACAGTATAAATTGTGCCATAATGTCTTACCTAACCCAAATTCTGTGCTTTTTTCCCCCCAAAGATCTTACATTCAGCAAATAAATAGTAACTGTGTATTAGAATCTGCAGAAGTGTGTTATCTGTAAAGCATTTCTTGACTTGACAAAAACAAATGAACAAAAAATTTTATTCTACCAGAGGGGCTCAAACTTTTGCATACAACTTTATTTACAGACTACAACTATCACTGTCCATTCAAAAGTAGCGGTATGATTGTGCTTCTTTTACGTAGATATGATAGCACGCCAGTTACACATACTGATCCATTTTACGATGCCCAACATGGACATGCATGCAAGGCATGATGGAACATTTTAATGAGTTGAATGGGACAAAGTTTAAGAATGTGACATACAACAGTTGAATAGAGCCAAAGAAAACTCTCAGAGAACTGATTGAGCATGTACTTGTCCTAGAAAAGCATGTCACATTTTTGGTATTGCGGGAGCACATATATTTCCAGTCCATGCCTCACCACTTTATTGAGTCATCTGTTGAATCGCAACATGTTACTTGCGATATGGCATCCCTCTCTGCTGCGAAATCAAACCTCACTGTTGCCTGTCAGCCTGATACAGCCTACAAAAATCCCCTAGGCAACCAGGGTTGCTGAAAAGCAGAGATATTTGTATGTAAGGGAAAAGAGGACAGCCGTTGAAGTGTCTCTGACCTTCAGTGCACCTGAATCTGCGGCTCCTCAATTGGCTTTTAAAAGGTCTTCACAATGGCTCAGCAAAAAAAAAAACGCTGAAAAGAAAAGACGCTGGAAAAGTGTGTCTGCCAAAACCACACATAAACACAGCCATAAACACAGTAAAGAGCTGGACGCTTCCAGTCTTGTTGACTTTTCGCCCTAAAGGTGGCCCTGTTGGACCGAGGACTAAGGATGAGGTAAAGGAGTTAATGCGGTACAGACAGAAGGTCAAGTAAAGCTACGAGAACTGTTCCAGCTGGGACAAAAAAATATGAAATACTTCAACAAGTAAAATATTATACTGCTTGAAAGGTTCTTGAGCAATGTTTGAAAAACACTGCCCTCTAGTGACTGAGAAAACTGGTGCAATTCAACAATGGCCCAATCAAACGTAAGGCTAATTAGGTGGCATGTTTGCACAATGACTTAAAGTATCACCTTTATTTGTTACTCTGTGTTTAGTGGACAAAGCAAGTAAGGGGCTACGTGTTTGTGAAGTTACACCAAAGATTATAGGTAATGTACCCCTGGAGCAGAAGCAAAAGTAGAAACGTAGGCCAAACCTGTGCCTTGGTCCATTCTAGGAAGTAAAGCTTCTAATCAATATCTCTCAAGCCATGGTTTTGACAAATACCCTGCCTCTATCGCTAAAGAACATTATGTTGACGGAGCAAAGCTGTGTGCCTGCGAGGAGACAAATTATGCATGACCACTCACCGCAATGGACAAACAAGAACACCTTGGAAACCACCTTCGAGGCAAGATGGATAAATAGAAATGTGAAGAAGGGTCAACCAGGCCACGAGTGCTAATGTTACAAGCTGCATTACATGCCAACCACACCAAGTGACTTGACGGGAACTGAAAAATTGAGTTGACCTCACATGAATCAACGCTAACACATCAGTCAAAGCACTCGTGAAAACTCATGTTTAGTGTCAACTCATCCTGAACAGCTGATGAGTGATAATGTTGCCGGCTATCAGATTACACAGAACTGCACAGATTGACATGATTGTAGATTTGGACTAAGAGTATTGCTTCATCGTAACCGCAAGTATTAGATGTAATGAAAAAATTACCGCCGCAAATGCATTTCCCTTCGTTAAAGCTCTTACCAAGCTCTTTTGAGGATCTATTTAAATATAAGTATACTCTGAAGAACCTGAAGAACCAGAAATGAAGTACATCAAAGACATTTCCATACAGAAAATGGGGGAATAAGGGAAATCTGCCTTGTGTTTCTTCATCATCACTGTTTGTTGTTTTGCAGTACTGGAACAGGCTAAATGGGAACCAGGTGGAAGATGAGAAAGAGCTCCAGAGTAGTACAAAAGATGAGAGGAGGGCCACTGGAAAGAACTGAATTGGGACTTCAAGTTGTCAGCATAATAGAGCTGTCTAATAGGAATGCTGTTGCACCGTATCTGCCATTAGTAATACAGGGTGAAGTCAGGTAAAGTGGAAAGCTCAGCCCTTTGATGTCTCTAGGAAATGGACACTGTTAAGAAAAATACTGCTTTCATAAAAATGTGTGGTGAAATAGATATTCCCAAATGTACTGACGCATCACTGTTACATTAACAACTACTTCTGAAAAAATAAAAATGATGCAGAAATAGTCTCTAGTTTGAAGCTGGAGGACTTACTAGTGTACAAAAGTTATGATCTGACATCACAGCATGATCATGTCATCAAAGAAAATGTAAAGAAACCTTTGTAGTGTGTATAAAAGGAACACAAAGCAAAATGAAACAAAAATACTGAAGCCCTGGTTTTAAACTGCTATTTAAAAATAGCAGTGTCAATTGTTTAACAAAAGTATTTGAAGGCAGTATACATTTTCAGCTTTAATGGTGCCTACACAGATCTGCAAGTTGTCCACTAACGGCCCCTCATACCATGACAGACTTCGGCATTTGAAGTTTATGCTAGTAACATTCTGATGTTTTTTCTTCATTGGCCTTCATTTTCTCCACTGCCTCTGTTCCAATGAGTGTACCATACATACCTATAATATTTATCAAGGTAGATTTATGAATCAAGGTTTCCTGTTTTTATCTGCATTTCAAATACTGTCCTAACTTTTTTTGGAATTGGGTTTGTAGTTGAATGACAGTTGTGAACTTACATTTTTGATGATTTCATATTCAATTTGTCCATCCAAGCTTCTCACAGTGACACCACTGTAACTTACATAATAACCAATCAACTTGGTTACGCACACTTGATGGTCTCCTATTAAACGTAATTGCAGTGTCATCATTTAGTCATGCAGACAGATGTCCACAATCTGGCAGGTTATATTATGACTCAGATGCGTAAGTAATGCTGAGCAATAAGAACACAGAAGTGCATATGTTTACAGCAGTGTAAAGTACAAAACAGATTTATTGCTTATTATGGATTTTATGCCTTCATCCTTTCATGTGCACTGCAGGGCAAGAAACACAGTTCTGAGTGTCTATACAGTTAACAAAAAAAAAGGCCTAATAATCTCTATCACACATCTTCATGCGATGCGGGGGTGTGTGAAGCCCGTCAACGCAGGAGATTCATATTAATTTACAAGTTGTGAAAAGGTGCAAAAAGCCAGTACCTTCATCTAGTTCATATCCTGCAGTGGCTAGAAAGAAAGTGAGGATTTGAAACATTTTACATGATGACATAACATCCACGTCATACGCCTTTGAACAAATCAAAATAATAAATTAAACATTAAACAACATGTTTGTTCATTAAACACAGAATCATTTGCACATTTACAGAGAACTTCATGTGGCTGTGTGAAGTTATACAGCAACATGTCGTGCTACACTGAGAAACCAGCAAACAATGACTAAGAGCGAGAATGTGTCTGGAAACCAGATCAGCTTTTCCAATGCAATTCACCCCCAGCTAAAACACAAGAAAACAAAACTTTCAGTGATGCCTGCCTGCCTGTGACAAGGTGGCCACTACTAGAATTACAGAAGCTAAAATTCCCCATAACCGATAAAATCTACCAAAACAAAGGAATAAGGTCAAATTAATCTAATTTCTTACAGGAAGATGCTGCAGCAGAAGCAAATCTGCTGCATAATTAAAATCCTGAGATGCAAACAAAGCCATTCAGAGTGGTTTGATGTGAAATTGTAGAGAACAGAGATGAAGTTGATTGTAGACCATCTTACTGACTTTACAATGGTGGTGACAAGAATCAGAGGTTGCAACATCTAAATTTGAGCTTATGTGAAAGCCATCACAGAACAATGTGTCAGGTATCAGGAAGGGTATCCATAATCATCGTGTTTACTGACTTTCTGTGAGCTAGCATTAAGTTTAAGCTAAGTAGAAGTAGTAGAACTAGCTAAGAACTAGGATGTCTGGTTTCTATCATCAGCACTTAGAACAATTACTTCTAATTCAAGTTTCCTTCTTTCTTTTTGTTATTTTACCAGCATTTTTGTTCAAGTTTGCAAGTTCAGCCTGAGTTACTGTAACAAAGGTGAGTAAATGGCTCCAGGCAGTTTTTCTTTTACATAATTATTTCTGTAAAGACAGGCATAAGTGTGTAAAATCATACAACAGTCTCACAATATAGATTTCTGCTTGTTACAATAAAAAAAAAACCAAATATTTGTGCTGTATGGCCACCATTTCCACAGACAATGATAACTCAGTGAGATCTTACTGTTAACAGATTTTATCAGTCAGTGTATCAGTTTGGCCCTACTTTCCGACTGACAACGGCTAATTTTACTTCAGACTGTCACTAAACAGTGTTTCATATTAGCTGCATCTATCCAGCATGATGTCTGGCATGCTGCTGATCCATGATTACTGCACATTCCCAGAGGTTCTGACTCACACAGCTCCAGAATTCCTCCCTGCACCATGTGGCCAGGCCCTTACCACACCAGGGTTAACTGCCAATCTAGACAGATTAGACAGTACAGGGAGATGGGGGGGGGGCTAGTATTTGTAGTGGCTTGCTTTGGAGCCATAGGATTTATGATCCCTCTAAAGTCTGTATGACTGGTCATCATAATGGGCTCCCCGATGTCATGGACACATTACTAGTGGACTAGATTTACTTGTTTGTAGTAAATGTGTGAGTTTATCCTTGTATTGGCCTTCACACATGTTATTTCATAAATCATAATCCCTGTAACTCTGTTGTCACTCCTGCCACTGTAGGAAAGAAGGTATTTCTTCCACTGTATTGACTGAGCCCAGACTTTGTTGTTTTGTTCATATCAACGTAGTGCCATTGACCGAATCTTTAACCTCCACTATTTCCACTATACTAACAGCACCACTGGCCTCCTGAACAACTAAAAGAGGCGCTAGTTGTTAGTTGGATTAATGTCACCGAAGAGCCATTTTTGATTCCCTAAAAAAAATAATCCTCAAATGGTTCTTTAACCTTTCATCTCACTGGCAATTGATTTAAATACTTTGGCCCGTTAACCACCACACACATATTTGGAGTGGTATTTGTTTTGCCAATAGTTTGCTTTGGATTTGTTTAATCTATGGATCATATTCCAACTCATGTTGTTGATATTTCAAAGTGAAATTTAACAACACAAACAAAAGAAAATCTACAAATACAGCATTTGGCCTTTGAGTCAGAAATGATATTATGAGATGTGACACACACATTAAATTTGGTGAAATCTGCCTTTAAGTTTCATTTTAGACCTACACTGCTGATAGAGGATGTGTTTTATTTTATTACTATTTTCTACAATTAGAATTTAGACACCAACATTAAGAAATCACATTATAAACAGAGACGAGTAGATTCAAATTAAGAATATTTTTTTGCGTGAGACTAAAGAGTTAAAAAATGTTTTTTTGTTGTTGTTTTTAAATGAAAGGGGCAAGAATGGAAAAAAAAAAAAAACGTTTTCAAGTTTAAAGAACCTCCATAATGTAAAACTGCTATGTCGTTTTCCTAGTATCACACAGTCAATCCAAAATAGCGAAATGCAGAGAAACGTATGGGGTCAGGATGTAAAAAATCAAATATAGCCATTTTATTTACTATCCAAAATGACCAGTGACACATGTCTACATGCCTTCTGAGATATGATATGTAATGTTAGTGACGATAAAACAGTCATAAATATGGGTGCGTTTACACAATAACCCGATAAGTGCAGAGGATTTTGTTAATAATCCGTTCACCGTCTTTATGTGCACTTGGGTAATGGACAAACTGCAGGTCTACATGAGTCAGACGGTAATCAGATTCTTGCTTTGCAACTGACAATATACACGAAAACATAACATGAACCTTTAATTCCGTGACTTTTTTCCAAGTCACTTTAGCAGACATTATGAACACACATCATCTAGAAGATGAAGAATATTTACATCCTTCATTTCACCAAGCATGTAGTTTCACTTAAAAAAAAAAAAAAAAAGTCTTGTTGCCGTCTGTCTTGCAGTTACTTTGCTAACGTTGTTTGTTTTTTCCCGGTATTGCAGCTTGTTTTCACAAACACATGGCCTTAAAAAACAAAATAAATCAGAGTAAGGATATGCATGCTCCAAGAAATCTGACTACTGATCCAAAATCCAGCTCTCTTTGTCGGTTTTCTTAAACGGATTTCTGGGCTTTAATCATTCTAAGAAATCAGAGTATGCTGTTTATATGAGCCGCTACCTGCAGAAATCTGCAATCTACTTCTCATATAAACAACCTCTTCACATCATAAAACAACCTCTCCGAAACACTAACTGTATCTCTCCTGCCACACACACTCACAAACACACACACCCTCACAAACACAACAAATCTTGCAAAATATCTGAAAAATAAAGTTTTTTCTAAAACCTGTGCATTCTTCACTTTTTTTTTTTTTTTGTTGAGGTTGATGCTTCTTATTTGAATTTCTGTTCTACCTTAAAATAGTGCAGAAGCATTATAGACCGTATAGGCATTTGAATGCTACTGTTATACCATTAAAGGTGGAATAGGAAATAAGAATAGGAAGCTAACTTCAGCTTCTTACAATCTCTCCACTGTATGCGACTCACAATCAGCAAACCAAGCCTGTAGCACTTAAGGTGGGAGCTGCAAGATGGACTATCTAATGCTAGCCTGAAAGCTTCCAGTACCCTCACAGGTAGAAATGCAACCAAAAGATCAAAACACTGCAAACATCCTGAGGGTGAAGAAAGCCATGTCAAATAATCTTACTGTTTTATGTGCTGGTCACACCAGACAGGACTGATCTCATCTTTGAGGCTGAGAGAGCGGCGAAATTATGATAGATGAAAAGGTAGATGATGTACGTCATTACGTTGGGGGGGCTTTAGTGGCAAGCCAAATGATCTTATGATGGAGGTCTGCAGCTGGCTGAGTAGATTCACTTGACTTGGGAATGGTCATGAAATGGTATTAAGGGCAGAGGGACCTCAGCTATAACACGAGCCGTCTATTAGCGGACACCGTGCCAAGCAGGAGAGGGAGAGGTGGCGTGACCCTTTTCTGCCTCCTGCCGTTCCACAGCCGGTCCTGTGACAAGCACTCACCATGGACACGAGAAATGAGTTTCTTTTTAAAAAATGGGACACTGGCTGGCAGGTTGGGAGGGGCAGAGGAAAAGGAAGTATTTGTGCACTGAAGGGATGCACAGTGCCAAACAGAACATTGTGTCCCTCTAATTTACAACAGTGTGTGGCTTCCCCTCAGTTAGGCCTTCAGTTTATGTGCAGATAAATACTTTTTTTTTGCAAGGAAAGACTCATATGATTCACTGCTGTGTGTACATTATTTATGGCTTTAATTTTGGGTGACACTGATAAACATGAGAGTTTGATATAGTAGTTAACATTGCAAAATGTACCATTTTGTCCCCAGTTCACACAGTCTTTGATAAAACAAAGATTTAAATAGAGAAGATCATTTCCAAGGAAAAATAATAAAGGATAATCTAAAATAAAAAAATAAAACATAAAATAAAATATTTAAGTACACATATACAAGCAGTTAATAAAGCTAACAAACTAAGATTTGATAAAACAAAGATTCCAAAGTGGAGACAAAATAATATAAAATTAAATAAAGGAAATGAAAACATTATTGAAACTAATTTGCAAAACTGACCCATTCAAGTTATAAGGAGTGTTTCAGCATAGACTGCTTTTTGGAACGAGGCACAATACAGGGCAGCCAATCAGAAATGAGCTCATTTATACATTTATAGCACTCCATTGACGTCATCCAGTTTTACCACCATGTTGGTAGGCAACTTAAAGTTCACTCTGTAGCATGTTAAACATAAGAGCTATGAATGAACCCTGGCCCATTTATTCTGGTTTTGGCACTAAATTACGTGATGTTCTGGTCGGAGATGTTTGGTTTTTATTCTGAGGTGTATAAAATTGACCCTCCCCCAGGACCCTGCAATTGCTATCGTAGGCTAGTCAAAAATACTTTAATGGTGTGGAAGAAAATATACCAGAGTTGAAAGAACTCTGTAATACCTTGCACATGGAGAAGATCAGATATGAATGTGCTGGAAAATGTAGTAGATTCACTTGGGAGTACTCTTCTTACCTATCTAGATGACCAGTAAAGTCCACCACGTAGTGCCTGAAGCATAAGCGGGTACCAAACACGTAAATATTTACAAAATGCATGAATGCATGTGCTGCTGTGTGTGTGTGTGTTTCCCCATATTTTATTTTTCTTTTCCTCATGATCTGGCATAGCTGATGGGGTGGGTGTGAGTGCCTATAATTTACTGTCACTGTTTATTTGCTTGTTGTGTTATAAAATATGAATATATGAAAATTGACTTGACTTGGAAAATTGACTTGACTTTCTTGATTAGAGCATTTATTGATGGAAACTGATGTTAGCTTTGCATACTACAGCTTTTTTTTTTTTTTAATTTGTCACACATCTGAGGCACCTCAATGCATCTGTAGCACCATTCACAGAGAAACGCAACTTCAGCTTTGTATGCATATGTGTATGGGTTTATTATTAGTAGCGTTGGCAGTTTTGGTAGTCCCTTACTTAGTACTTATCTGGAATCTTCTAAACTCTACCAATCCAGCAATCTAGCTAATCTTCTCCTCCAGGAACCACATTTCCACAAAGTAATCTTTTTGTTTATTCAGTTTTTTATTAATTTTGATCTGCTTCTTCAAAACAATATGTAGCAGTAAATTGCATTTTATGTCTTTTTGTGCAAATTATGTGCAAATTATTGTTCAAATTAAAATGCAATAAAAATATGACTTAGTAAACACTGCTTCATAAAACAGAACACTATCAAGGATATAATGCTCATTATCTTTCAATAGTGCAAAAACTGAAAATCAACGTCACAATGTGATGCTAATATCTATCAGCTAGAGCTATCTATCAGCTAGAGCTATCTATCAGCTAGCTTTATCATCTGATATCTTATTTTCAGGCAAAAGGGCACAGTACAGTACAAAGCACAAACCAATTTAAAATACTGCTTTGATCTTCCCCAAGGTTTGTGAGTCATAAGTAGATAAATTCAATGCATTTTCTCTTGGTAAGCTATTATTTTTTGTACTGAAATTGGAGTGAATTGTTCTCAACAAAGGAAAACTGCTTTTAAATCCAAGGCCCAACTACCCAAATAACCCTTTTCTGCAGTTAGTACGCTATTACTAAACCATGAAGACATTCGGTTCATCTTTCTCTGCTTCATTTGGTGACAAACTAGAATGAAAGAAATCAAGAAGGTGTTATTTTCTATCATAGTCATGTTTGCAAGTCACAGTACAGGGCTGTTATTGCTCAGTCCACAAGCTCAGAATAGAAAGTGTATGAGTAATCGTGTCAAAAATGGGCCAAGATGTTATAAAATATGACACACACATTAAATATAAAATGTAAAACCTGCCTTTAATTTGTACCAAGACCATTTTAGACCTGCACAGATCATTAACAACATGATTTTTGTGTTAGGTCTCTGATACAAAATCCGATCGTATGCATTGGGATTATTTTGCAGTAAGGTTTAGCACAGTTAAATAGGGGGGTTAAAAATATTACCATACAGTACTGCGCAAAAGTCAGAGACCACCTTTTCTTTTCAGTTTTCAGATTTGTGTAGATTTGTGCATCTACTGCCACTTTAAGTCTTCCATCCTCCTCATCTTAAAGATTTACAGCTCCTAACAAAAGCTGTTCCAAAAGGAGACACTGACATTACGTTCCTCTTCAAAAAAACACGAACATATGGGAAGCCAAATAGCTCAAAAGCCTGTCCAAACTGAGCTCCTTTGCAGAACCGTGCAGTGCTTGCATGACTAAATGAAAACACTGACCTTTCTTTCTTTATAATACATTTATTTTATATAAACTAAAGTGTTGTTGAACTGTAGTGCATGCTTAGTAGCTGTAATTATGAAGTTCTGAATTACAAAATTCAAACTGTTTCATGTTCCTCCATTCAGCTAAATGCTAAGCCTGAATATCAGACCAGGCAAAATTAAAGTGGCTTAAAATACTAAAACATTGACTTGTCACGTGTTCAAATCTTCATATAAAAAATAGTCACCTGTGACTAAACTGCACCTTATAGTAGCGTGTAATAACAGCTGCAATTCGATTTGGCACGGACTGAACACATTTCTGGATGTAGGTGACATCAATGTACAAAGAATTGTACAGTTGAGCCGTATTTGGTGGACGCCTTCCCTGGCACAGTTCTGAGGAGAGTTTCCTGTAGATTGGGATTTTGGCCACTGCTGGTAGATCCGTATGACCGTACGCTTCCATACACCTGCAAATTCAGCTACGTCCTTCACACAACGGTCTTTGGCATACCCAAATACAATCACTCTTTTTTGCCAATCTTTAACATCTGCTATACGACCTATCTTCCATACACTGAACGAGACATTTCAAAGAAAATTAACAAATAGAACTAAGCTCTTGTAGAACTTGTTTATGTCTGTAGCCACAATTTTGTTAAATAAAATGTCATTGAATAAAATAAAAGAAAACAGGTTGTTTAAAAACATTTAACCTCATATACCTAACAAAAGAAAGAGACTACGACCAAAAGCACAGTCTAGTAGTATAGCTTTTATTATAACTTTTATTATAAAGGTTTTTAAATGAACAAAAAAGTATGCTTTTTGGAGCCATATTTCACAACAGGCCAAATCATGAATAATCTGTATGGGCACCAATATACCAATATATTTCCTATTGATGAATCTGTGTTGTGTGGTGCAGACATACAGATACTGAAACCACTTATGATCCAGAACTGATCCTCTAGCATCAGTGTTTAACTTCAGTAATGCTCTTGTGACTGAATGCAGTCAAATCCTCACAGCAATGTGTCCAACATCTAGTGTGAGGATCATACAGTAAGGGGGGTAAACTCCCTGTTAATACCCTGCTTTATTGCACATTATAGCTAAAAATACAAGTGAACCCTTTAAAAATACCTGGATTTCTGCAGTGATCGTTATCTAAGTCACAATTACAGACAAACACAATCTAATTAAATGAATAATACACAAGCAGCTGTACTTTTCATGAGTTGTACTTTTAACTGGCAAAAGGTGTTTCAATTAAGGAGATGCACAATGTCATCTGAGGTAAAGAAAGGACACTGCACACAAACACCTCATCCCAACTGTAAAGTATGGTGGAGGTAACATAATGGTTTGGGGCTGCATTGCTGCCTCAGGGCCTGCATGACTTGCTAACACTGAGGAATTCAAAGGTGTTTCAAAACTTTTTACAAGCTGAAAACATACCCAAACTAAAACATATCTGCAGGAAGGAATGGTCCAAAATTCCCCCTCAGTGTTGTGCAAATCCTATATGTAGCTACAGGACATCTGGTGGCAGTAATTGCTGCTAAAGTGGGATAAACAAACCTGCACAGTGGATGTTTAATCATTGTGCTCAATAAAAGGCATGAAACATACAACTATTTGTGTATTATTAGATTAGATAGTTTGTGTTTGTCTATAATTGTTACCTAAATAACAATCAGAACACCTTTTGTAAGTCATCAATGCAGAAATCCAGGTATTTACAAATGGTTCAATTACTTTCTCTTGCAACTGTATAAGATACACCAAAGCAAAATATGTCAAAAACAAGAGTTTCCAAAAACTAGATTTAAAAAAATGATTAAAAGATTTAAAGCAAATGGGACTTCTAACAACCATGCAAGACCTGGTATAGCACTAAACTTTCACCATCAGATAAACTATATTTCAGGCCTTTCAAAACAAATCAAGCTTCACTCTTGCTTCAGATCTGAAACAAATCCTACAAAAAGAAGACAATTTGCCCTAGAACATCAAAATTGGACATCAGTGATGTGAAGTAAGGTTTTATTTGGGATTATTTGGATAGTGAGTTGCAGAAAAGCAACCAATTTCTAAACCTGAACTTTGGAGGTGTAGAGAAATATCCCTGCACATTTCTTTGAAAAACTGGAAGCAAGTCTCCTGAAACTAAAGGAAGTTGTCCTCAAGGCAAAGAGTGGCTATACTAAATACGGAAAACAGGAAAAGAGCAGCAGGTATTTAATTAGTTATTAGACTAATTCCTAGACAGGTACAATGTCATCAGACAAGGTACCCCATAGTGTTAAGACTATTAGTCTTGACTATCATCAGGCTTACTTATTTATCATCTCTGTGTAATTACAATATTCACAATTAACTTCAACACTAGCTGTGCTTTTCATTCACCTCCCGCTGCTTGAAAAAACATCTGAGGAGAATTTAGACACAATCATGGAAATGGCTGGAATGAGCAGAAGTGAGCTACTGAAATGGATAAAAAGCAAATGGATTTAAAAACACAAAACAAAACACTGAACAAAATATTCTTCCAGGCTGGGAAAACATTTTGGCCCATAAAATGAAAATGTAGTCTAGCTGATACGTGAGCTCACAAAGCCTGGAACAAAGCTAAACTATTGTTAAGTAACAGGTTTTCTGCAAACATCCACTGAATGTTGTATCCATGTATTTGTTTTTGCATTTTCAGGGAAAACCTGTTATTAACAGCAGTGGGGCTCTCATCATTTCCTTTATTCTAGACAGCAAATGGGATTTGTTTTACTTTGTGCTGGTTATTAAAACTTTACTTACTGTGCAGAATCACATGAGATTCGCTCCAGAAATCATCAATGTTTTCCTTGAATATGACGTACAGTTAAACGCTCAATTTATACATGCTGCAAATCACGATGCAAATCAAATGTAAATGCCACTCAATGCAAAACTAGCTATGATGTTAATTATGTAATTACACATTTATATTTGCATTGTATAGCAAAAGTATAAGAGCGAAAGAAATTATTCTCGACCTCTATGGGTTAAGAAATTGCTTAAGAAATGAATGTCTTTAATAGATGTGAAGCACCTCAAAGATTTAACCGATTAATTGATGGATTCTATAATTCTGAATCCATTATAAATACATAAACAATTACACATTTAATTAATGAATTCTGTTTGAATTGAACTTATGCTCTTTATCAACAGGTTCCAGTTGATTAATTTTTATTCTTATGTTACATTTCCAATTGCAATTCCAATTGCCCCTATTCCATCCTCGACCCACACAGACCAGAGACTTATCAACAGTAACTGATCATACTTGCACCACAGGACACCTGAAAAATGGGCTTCACTTTAGATATTCCATCATTCCTTGTCTGAAGAGTTCTAGGGGCTGCTTTGTTCATTCTTGTATATGATAATTCCATATGGAGCAGGTCAAATAGTTAGGAAGATATGAACCAGTAATGTATGAACAGGCTATGATTGCATTCTGATCTTTCCGTGATGGAAAATCTCAAGCCATTAGTCAGATCAGAACCCCATTTGACTTCATGTGATTTCAGTGCAGATTTAGATCTAAAATAAAAGAATAAAGAATGCTTGGATATTCCATAATGAGCAACTACTTCATCAAATCTCAGACATTTGCTGCCATTGACTTCTTCAAAAACCCTTATACCCTTTTCTTCCCACGAGCTTTGGATTTGAAGTTTGTCGCATGTTTAAAGATTGCTGTTGAGCCAGATTGGACAGGACTGCAACAGATGCAACATAACTGTTATCCTCACGTACTTCTCAGCTGCACGTCTGTATTTCTGGCTCTTTAACATGTTGTTGATGTCATGAGTTGACAAATAAAATATGCCATAAATTATATACAACAATGGCTTTTCTTCAAATTCCAAACATAATAAAATAGATTTAATCTACTTACATATTGGAGCCATGAAAGTTTAGAAAAATGGTTCCAGCAGTCCATGTGTGAAAGATTTCTCAGTTGATCATTAGCATCTTGTGTTTCCTGGTTTTCAGTGATTGTTTTAAATTAATCCAATCAATTAAAACAGCAACTGGCTAAATTGGACACAAACAGATGGAATTATTTAAATTGCATGAGTATGAGTCTGTGTGGGCTGGTGGCCATTGAAAGAAAAAATACAAATAAACAAAATTTTTTAAACAGTAATTGGCAGTAGAGACTAAATTCAGAGAAGTCCAAGTCAACAGAACAAACCTGAGTCTGAGACAACAGAAAGAGCATAAATACAAGACCAAAGAAAGAACCTGAAATCCATAATCCATAAAGAAGTCTGAGACACCAGATAAAAGCTGAGACAATATAAAAAGAACTTAAGAATTAGACGATAGAGAAACCTGAATCCATATCCAAATCCAAAAAAATAGTCCAATAAAGAGTCCAAGATGAGAACAAGACAACAGACAGAACCTGACTCTGAGACACCAGAAGGAACAATTTACCCGAATCTGAAACAACAGAAAGAACCTGAAATCTGAGAGAATAGAAAGAACCTGAATCCATAAAATCAGAAAGAACTTGAATCTGAGACAACAGAGAGAACCTGGATCTGAGACGACAGAATAAACCCGGATAAACATCCGCTGACAAGAAAAAGTAAGAAAAAAAAACAAGAAAGACAATAAGATGAAGTGTGCACTGAAGCCTCACTAAATCACAGAAGTCACCCAGTGACAGACGAACTAAATGAAAAAGGTCTTTCTTATAATGGTAGAAAATCCCAAGGGATCCAGGTAGAAATCAATGAATCTTACAGAGAGACAACATGGTTTCCCTTAGTCAAATAATCAATCAAAGGGAAGGTTTATTCTGCAAGTGTCTCCTTTTCTAAAGGAAAGGGCCCAGAATGGTACCGTATGTAACGCCACTGAATCAATCCAATCAATACCGTTCATCACTAGGGACACTTGATCACCAGTCCTTTTGGGTTAGAAATGCACAGGATAGCGATGAGAGATGAACCACTGCACTGATGACTGTATCACAAATCCTACAAGGAAAGAACTCCTATTACGTCTGCAAGGAGATTAAATATAAACTTTATATTTACAAAATATACTGCCAGCTTTCGAGCTAATGGACTTTCCACATGATTATTTTAGGCACCAGTTTCTTTTTGTATGATAAACAAGTGCAAAACACACAGGCTGCAGTCTGCAGAATACTGTTTCGCAATATTCAATCCAATGTTTTACCTCCTGCCAAATACCGCTGCAGTTAATACAAGTTATACTTTACCATGTTTTGCTGGCATTGAACAAATAACAAACACTTGGCAAAATGAATTCCAATCATGTATTCAATTCAGCTTGCCTTCAGACGGGGTATTCAGTCAATTCAGTGCTACACACAACAAAAACATACACATTATCCCCAGAGACACATGCTCTTTAGTTCAAACAGGTAGCTTTGTTTAAATGAAAAGCTGTACCTTCGTCAACAAGCTAACTCACCTCCCTCCTTCACATGGAAGGATGCACAGTGTGAGCAGTCGGTGGTAGAGGCGGTCCCCTGAGGCATATGCTCATCCGGTCAAACAAGTATTCTCTTCCAAATGAAAAGCTGCAGCTCAGGAAATAAACAAACTCAACTCCCTCCTACTTCACTTATATAAGACCTAGGTGTGCAGTTCTGGGTAACAACTCTGCCCTACACATTATAGCATTACATAGGCTGGTTTTCAATCCCCACCTGGGCAAGCATCCTACGCTATACCAATATGAGTCCATGGGCAAGACTCCCCTTGCATACCTCTGTAAAAATGATCAAACTGTAAACTGTTTAATTATAATATTTTCATAATTTTGTGAAGGTGTACATTTGTAGTACATTTACAGTATTTACAGTAGGGTGCACAATTATGAGACCACCCATCACTTATTTATATTAATTTTTCAGCATCGGAAAACAGATAGCATACAAAACAGAACATGACACAAAAACCTCAACTAAATGTAGTATTTTTTCAGCCTCTATTTTTACAGCTTCCCATTCTCATCAGGAGGTTTGCTTTCAATAAGACATCTACAGGGATAATCCACACCTCCAAAGTTTAGTCTTAGACATTGGTTGCATTTTCTGATTCTCACGATTCACTGGGGTTGTCGGTGCAATGTTCTGAGAAAACCAGGATCTTTTTTTGGTCTTGATTTGCAAGCTTTCCTATTTCTGTCCATTACTTTTTCCTCAGTAAAGGCTGCATAACATCTAGGCATCCCTTCAGACCCACAGCAATGAGTTGTTTTCTAACAGTAGACAGATTTTTTTCAGATCTGAAGCAAAAATGAAGCTTGATTTTTTTCCTGTCTCCTTACAGTTTATGCAGTCATTATGTTTTGGTATATTTTTATTTTGATTAATTCATTAATTTTCATTTTATTTCCTTAGAATATACAAGAATGTGACTTAGTTAGAGGTTAACATGTATCCCTGTTTCCAGGACACACAAAAATGTGGCCATTTAGGGGTGGAGTGCTGCTCTGGGGCAGGGCTTAGTTTAGTTTCTAGTAATGTGACCTTGTTAAGCGGGGGGTTGGGGGTGCTGCCCTCAGGCAGAACTTATCTGCTTGTCATGAATTCCTATCTCCAGCAAAGAGAATGCAGAGCCTACCTCAGTCCCTGTGTGTACTGTGTCACGTCACAATGTGCCTGGGAGGGAAATGTAAGCTATAAAAGCTGTATTCTAGAACTGGCAACCAGATTTGCACTGGACATGAAACTGAGCGCTCTGAAATAAACCAAAATGCTTTGTTTGGTCTCCTCTCTTTACTTGACATCAGCCGAAGAAAATACAACAATCTGGTGATGACAACTTTTTATTGTAATAAACAATATTCTAACTAGTGTTATTAATATAGTAAATACTGTATTATCTCGTATCTAAGCTTATATCTAATTTTATCTTTTATCTAATCTGAAAAAGAACAGCTTGTACTTGGCAGTTTTGACTGGAAATTAAAGAAATGAAAGGTGGTCTCTGACTATTTACTGTACTGAAGTACTGACGGAATTCCTGAATATAATTGTATTGCAAATGGTAACCACATAGTTTTGTTTTTGACTGGAAAAGTTTGTGTTCCAGAAGAGTAACATTTTGAAATTTGTATTTTATTTGCAAACAAAAACAAGAACAGTACTGAGCAGAAAGTCCAATCTGAAAATGTAGTGAAAATGTAACACTGCTCTGTAGTGAGTTTCCCTAAAAGCACTGGAGCATTAAGATCACAGTAAGATGGTGGAGTGAGTATCATTCTCTAAGACATTCAAGATCATCTCAACACTACTACGCTTTTGGGAAACTGAGGTCTGGCCTTTTATGCTGGATCTAGAGCTAAGTGTAAAAGCCCTGGATAGTTCAATGAATAACTGAAGAGTGCTTCTACCTTCAGCTACTTTTGCAGTCCATGACTACAGCATCTGTAATGGTATATTAATGTACAAATACATCACTGAAAAACCAAAATGGTTGATCGTTGTTGTATTATCGATTGATCATTTTTGTTTTTGGCTTCAATTTAAGTATGAGTGCAATATTCAAATCACAAGTGCATTTTTTTATAAAGCATGCTAGATCTCTTAACAATTTTAGGTTGGTAAATTAAGTTTAATTATGCACAGCTAGCTGTGAACTAGCCATCTGGCAAACTATGTTTAGCATTATAAGCCGCAAAACTGGAAAAATAATTTTCTGGTCCCTTTGTCAAAAATTAACAAGAGACCTGGTGTTCCATGTATAGAAAATTACCATTACATGTTTTTCCCAAAACTGTTCATCTTTATCACTGAGTCTGGTTGTTAATGCTCTCCTCTGAGTATGTTGAGACAGTATAAGATGAACAGAACAAGAAGAAGACCACTCTGGGAAAGCTGTAGTGGAAGTGCATAAAACAGTCCATTTAGCTCCAACATCACAGAGGCTGAGACAGGATCTAGAACTTTGTATTATTAGTAGCATTATTACTGCTTCCTCACGACTGCAAGAGTGCATGGTTTAATAAGCTCAAGACTTTGTTCACAAATGAAGATGTTGGCGTCTACACCAACACTAGGGGGCCTGTTTGAAGAGGCTGCTCTGATGTTCAGTAATTACCCCCACGACACACCCTGACATGTGGAGCTATAGATGTGAGCCTTGTTAGACTTGGAGTCGGTACAAATGCCTTGAGGGAAAAAGAAGGCATAATATTTACTATGCACATGTATCCGCACTGTAAAAGGGATCATCATCCTAATCAACCATTTAAGCTGAGAAGTAAAAAGGTTAAAAAAGACATTATGATAATGTGGGATCTCACTGTTAATAAATCTGTGGCCACCTCAGTTACTAAGGAAACTATGCATTGTACTCTTACAAACAAAAGTGCCTGAAAGGGTTACTGGTTCTAGATTAGATTAAACATTTTTAAAGGAGACCCACTGTGCTCATTTACAATGTTTATCTTTTTTGGGATCTCCGGGAACAGTTTTACATACTTCAGTTTTTCCAAAACACAATAATTTTCATGTACCGTACATCTGTATTCGCCTTCTGTCTGAAACGCTCTCTTGGGGCTCCTGTGTCTTTAAACCTGGTCCAGTGTTCTCATCCACTCTGTTCTGATTGGTCAACCACCAGAGAAATTAAAAGTGGCAGAATGCAAAGCTCGTTGGGAGACAGGCAATAAGGATTGTGTTATGAGATTGCATCATCTTGTAACAAAGGAAAAGGGCATTTCAGGCAGCTGAGAACAGTGATTTCTGTGGGAGAGAGTTTCTCTCTCTGAGGAGTACTTTGGGCTTTATTATCCTGCAGAACGTTTATATGCACAAAAATGTATATATCACACATAAAGGAAAGGAAAAACCTGAAAAAAGCCTAACAGGTGCCATTTAATGTGAAAGAACCTCCACACTACATAAAGATTTAAAAGCATAAGGCTAAAATCACATGTGCTATCCAATAATTGTTTGAGGACCTTTATTTTTAAGAGTGTAGGTAAACAAGACAAGAGGTCTTTGACGTCTTAGTTTCACCAATCGATAAATTGATTGATGCACAATCACAACAGAACATCTTTCTCTGTGGCGGGAGGGGCTGGGGAGAAGAAGCAAGATCTACCCTGTCTCATTAAGAATAACACATTACGGATAACACAGTGGCTAAAGCTAACTGGAGATCTTTTCATAAAGACTGGCCTCACATCAAATCACAAAACCCATTGCCCTTTTCACTATCATGTCACTGTCTCATACAGAAGTGCAAATGGGAATCAAATGGCATAACCGCATAAGACCTGCTAGATAGGTCTGCACAATTTTAGAAAAACTGACATTGCGATTGTTTTACTTCCGATATCTATATATTGCAATATGAAAAACTATTCAGGAATTTATGCCCGATAACGAGAACATCAACATTTACTCTGTGAAGCTTAGAGGAACTGGGCAAGTTTTTCTTTTTTTTTCAAGCAGCAAAAGTATGACGTGTTTCATTTAAATGTCTTGCTAGACATTGCCATCCAGTGATGTGAGTTCTGCGCATGCGCACCTCGCCATGAAGATGCTGAAATGATATATTGTGCAGCCCTACTGCTGGACCACCAAAACTGTCACCAACAGATAAACAGTGTTTAAGGAGAGTTTCTCTTTTAGAGAGAGGAGATTTAGCTCCACTACTCCATCCAAAAAACCCACAGCTGTTTCTGTGCAACCACTGTGAGAAGACAACTCAACACTATGCATCTGAAAGGATATGTACCTGTCAACAAGCTGTTACTGAAAAACAAAAATAGAGAAAATGGGAAATTTCTTTTTCAAGAAATGTGCACATCAGTGCCCAGAACTCAAGATCACTGAATGTGTTACATATGTGTGCAGAAAATGCAAATGACTTCTAAAACTGGACATCCCTTCAGATTTCTTTAAAAAGCTGAAAGTAAGAGTCCCAAAAAGAATAAAATACTTTTGTACTAAAAGTAAAGTATGGACATGCTAAATCTAAATCAAGATTCTGCAAAGTCAATCACTTACCAGTCGTTTGGACTAGAAATGAAATAAAATAAAATATTGCCCAATACTTTGTGTACAGTGAAATGGAAAAAGCTAGAAGTCATATAAGGTGTGTTAACGTACCAGGAGCTGAGCAGGGCCCCCTCAGCCTGAACATGCAATCATGGGGCTCTCACAGAGCTGCTCAATAAGCTATAAGGCTGGTCACAGCAGGGTCTCCAGGAGGCTCCTGCTTCCACTGCGGGTGATTAAAGATGTGTGTGTGTGTGTGTGTGTGTGTGTGTGTGTGTGTGTGTGTGTGTGTGTGTGTCTAACGTCTACAGCCAGTAGAAAGGAAAGGAATAGGGAAAGCGCTTGGCAAACTCTAATGGAAAACTGAATCAAAATAACCCCCATGAATATGGATTATGTTAAGGCAGTGGCCCCTAAATTTCCAGCTGTCTGTTAGCCTGACTTCTGACAAGAACATGCCAAAGGCAAAAATAACAAATAAAATTAATATATAAATAATGAAGCCACTCACAGGGAAGATGCACAGCAATATATCACTCTTAAAAATAAAGTGGGTTCTTTAACCCACTGAATACAATATCTGAAACGCAAAAATTGCTTGTGTTCAAACTGATCAAATCACGTGGTTAAAAACTGAGTTTTATTATTTAATTTCAGTTGTTTGGCCAAATCCAAATTTGATTGGGAATAAAACTATGAAAACTACATGTAACAAAAAGAGGTGCAATAAGACATTCATTCAAGATGCAGTCATAAGCAAAGGTTTGAAACCCCATAAACAAATATTTCCTATTTGAAAAAAGTTAATCCTCTACAGAGAAAATAGCATTTTCTGCATTGCTGCACAGTTTCAGGGCATAGTTCTATTTATTCACCACATATATAAAACAAAAAGCCCCACAGTTTTGCACAGGGCACATTTTCTGTTTATATTTGTTCTTAATATATTAAATTCTGCAACCCAGCAAAAAACTATTTGTGCTAAAACATTCTGAGAATATGCAATGTAAAGTTCCATTAATGTTTTCAGTTAGTTTTCTTTTGTTTCCCAGAATTTTCATTCTAATGACAGGAGAATGTTGCGAATGCTGCGCTGAGTATGCTCTTCTTTTGTGATCATGTAACATAGTGACACCATCCTCAAAACATCCTCTGAGTGTTGCAGTGAAAACGTTATGTCTTACGTTAACATTCAACCTTATAGGAACACTATCCGAAATTATAAAAATCTTTAAAATGTTATTTGAACGTTTTCTTTAAAACTCTTTTAGAACTTATAGGTAACAACAGCCAAAGTTCTGGGAACGTTCCCTGCCAGCTGGGAAATAAACTATAGTTAGTAGTATTATAAAGTGCAAAAGTCTGTTCTCTGCAGAGGATGTGTTAACAGGTCATTTGACCAGTGGCGCCTGAACTTTTGCATACAAAGGTATAACTACACATATTTCATTAGCTGACCACATAATTTTACAGGTATTTTCAGCTATCCCTGAATTGTACAAGTATTCTCCAGCTATCTCTGGAATAGACACCATAAACAACTCAGCCATCCCATAACTCCTAACTCCTTAACTAACTTATGACCTCCTGAGCATCAAACTCTCACTGAAACAACTATGAACAGGTCTTTCAACATTCAATCAAAATCCATTGCCAAAGGTATGGATATGGTTTGTAAATGATTAAACCAATCAGGTTACATTTACGGCATTTAGCATACGCCTTTATCCAGAGCGACTTACAAGGTTATTCATATTACAGGTAGGCCAATGTAGTGTTAGGAGTCTTGCCCAAGGACTCTTATTGGTGTAGCACAGAATAGTTACCTAGACCAGGAATCGAACCCCCATCGCCCACATGGGGTGGCAGCTCCCTGGCAGGTAGTGGTGTTATCCACTGAGCCACACCAACCACTGGGTTCTATGGCTTTTTTTCTTATCATGCCAAGTGTAGTTGTTGGATCTAAATGGGAAACTTTTTCATTCCTTAAATTCCCATTTACATCTTATATTGTCACTTTATAAAGAACAACTCAACTTTACTTGATTTTAACAATTACACATAATTTGAACAGCTGCCCTATATATTATGTGCAAATTTCATCATGAAATGATAGAAAAGCTCCAAAATCACTTAGAACAAAACCCTTTTTACTTTAACTTGCAGTAAAAATTAAGAACATTTTGCTTTCTCCTAAGAAACAGATTTTTCCTTTGGACACTGACGATATCTATACTGCCTGAATTATTCTTAAGCTACAGAGGTGAGAGAAATTGATGCTTAGATCTCTCAGCAGCCTGTTTAAGGGTTTAAAAAGATTTGTTTCATTTATACACCAACTAAACATTGTGCAATAAACACCAACACAATATAGTTCTTAATATAGTCACAATATAGTCTTAATAAGGACTGATAAACCAAATGAATAGGAGTGAATGAGGAAGAGATCACTCTACATTCTCTCAACAAACAAACACAGGTATGACACACCTACCTAACATTTGTGTGTTTTGGTGCTCGTTTGGTTGGAGTGGTATAGCTTAAAGAACCGGTTCTTTAGGGAACCAAAATGTTTTTTCTATAGCCCACACCTAAGAATCCTTATTGCCCTGCTTCTATTAAATAGTGTGCATCCATATGGTCACTAGCAACAGTACAGCATTTTCATCGTCCAGAAACCAGTGCAGAATGAGGTAAAGTAATGCCAGCTAAGAGCGCCTCATATCTACGCTGAATGACCTCATATTTGTTCCTCCACCAAGTCTATATGAATTGACTCATCTAATATGTGGTGTGGGGGGTGGGTGGGGGTACAAATGTCAGGGGACTAAAAACTCAGCACTGATATATAAAAAATGAGAACATAAATAAATAAATAAATTCTGAGCGCTATGAGTCATGTTGATACACCTACCTCTGGCTCTCTGTGATTCAATGCTATTCAAAACTCAATGCCAAACAATCAGCGCTGGCAGCTTTCATGACTTACTCGCAAAAAAAAAAACAAGAAGAAGAAAAAGAAGAATAACATCACCTATTTTTAATTGAGCGCAGATGCACAAAACAGAGCTTCATGGCTGCATTATTTGTCTTGGTTTGTGTCATTTTGAAAGGGTGCATATGTGGGAAAGTGTTAGCGAAGAGATAAATAATGAAATGCACTCGTGATTTTTGTGAAGTAATACAGAATTAACATAACAAAGAGCTTCTCTGGGAGAGCAAAACTGGTGAGAATGGCAGGCACTTCTAATGTTCTCTCTAAGCAGGCTGATTTCCATAAATGAGCAAATACCTCTGTTTATATGGGAATCAATCTTCAAATCTAGTACTGCCTGTTCAAGAGAGGTGACAAGCTGCCAAATAGAAGCCCTTTGGAGGAATTACTTTGGGCTGCCTCAAGAACCTTTCAGTGGAGTGGTTTCATTTGAGAAGCTCCTATTAAAAAGGCTCAAAATGGTTCTTCTATAAAGAACCCTCTTTGGCATCTTTATGTTTAAGAGTGCTGAACACCTTCTTGTATTTGTCTATCATTTATAATTTACGTGCTTAGCTATTTCTGCTATTTGATCAGCCCCATTAATGCTTATCATTTAGCTACTTAATTGATCTCTACAACAATTAAATGTGTGTGTGTGTGTGTGTGTGTGTGTGTGTGTGTGTGTGTGTATCTATTTATATCTCTATATAGGGTAAAAGATATATAGATATAGTACAATATACACATATATACATATATATTTACATATATATACATATAAATATATAGTGTACTATATCTATATATCTATTACCCTAGATAGATAGATAGATAGATAGGTAGATAGATACACACACACAGATTTGTCATGGGTGTTAAATATCCTAGCCTATCCTGAATCAGCGTTACCGTTTGTGGAATGAGGATGGCCAGGACATGCGTGGCTTTTTGAGCCCGGGTCGGTGGTTCTCCACAGTCCGGTTACAGCACAGGTAGCGCTCCGTGTCCGAGTGGTAGCGCTGCTTGATGCGGATGTGGGTCCGCGGCTGTCTCCATAAGTGTTTGGGCGGCTTGGCGAAGCCGGCTCCCTCTCGACTCAGAGCCGCGCACTCCATCCCTCAAACAGCCTGCTTTCCTTTCCACGCCGAAGAGCAGAGGGGGTTCTGGAGCTCTCTGCAGGACTCGGGTCGCTTTCTTTCAGCGCAACTTTCAGATCATTGCTGTATTACCGGGAGCGGAGCTGTCCACTGCCGCGTGGTGCTGAAACGAGCTGGCGGCTCTGACGGAGAAAAGTTGCCAAAACAAAGGTCGAGTCGATCATTCGGCGAAAAGAGAGCATCTACGTTTAGTACTCATTCAACCAGTCTTCACTCCTCTCAGCACGCTGTTCACGCCGAACGATGTCAGTATTAACATCGTGCAGCTTAACGTCCTTAACCAGCAGCCCTTCAGCAGAACGAGTCCAAGCGTTCTCTCTTACGGACGCCTGTAGCTGAAGTGAGCTCTTCAGGCTGAGTGAGAGGGGAGCAGAAGTAGACTGGGGAGCAGCGGCGTGGTACAAGCACCGAGGCAACGATGTGCTGAAGTGACGCCCAGCTCCAATTACATCACCACACACAACTCCATCTCTCTGCTGACTAGTTTATAAACCACAGTCTCACAGACTGAGTAAAGCACAAAACAAGCTTCAGCTTCGATCTAATTGATGAGTGTAGACCATAATACATCTTATAAACGGTACCTCCTCCTCTTGTTTTGACCAAGTTCTCTGACTGCTTTAATCCTACTGGTCACTGTTTAGTTAAAGAACAGAACCTGCTATATATCATGTATTATTCACATCTAGGGTTCTACACCATATCTGCCTGATATCATGATGCTCTGCTGGGTAACCACAGTAGACGGACATCTATTAGAAGTCACATTATGAGGCACAAAGTACAGCACATAACAACAGCCAATCATACGGTATCTGTGTTATTAGACGATAGACATTACACAGGCCATACGCAGTGTAAGACTCTGTTCCACATTTAGACATCCAAAATTTAAAGACTGCTTTCAGTCTTAATGCTGCTGCTCATTAGTTAAATGGCAGTTTAGTAGTTGCAAAAAGGCTTAAGACTTTTTCATTGTAGTGTATTCTACAGAGCTCTACAACTGAGATAAGTGGTAAATGGTGACTGTTGCGGAGTAATATGTATATGGGCAATATGGCAAAAATATAAAGTCAGGATACACAATATGCATCACAATAATTAGTTGTTCTGTGATTTAATAAGTTGGAACAGACAAAATAGAACCTGTATTGTAATAATAATAATAATAATAATAATAATAATACTGTTGTTGTTGTTATTATTATTAATATTCTTAATATTATTAACTTCCATCTACAATGATTTGTACTCAGTGTTGTACAAACTGCACCTGCACGAATTCAAATTAAACAGGCTTAATTCTGAAAAGTTTGCTTCTTTTAAAAAGCAATGTGTAGAAATTCAGTTTAACCATTCCAAAATTAACTACAGAAAACGACTAAGAAATAACTGTTCTGATAGCATGTCAATAACTTACACATATAGTCTTGCAGAGATATCTAGTTTAGTTAGCAGGCTAACCAGCTAGCCCTGGCTCATCCCATCTCATAATGACACTTTGTATTTCAAGAGGCGACAGTGAGTCACTGTAGCGTCAAGTCTGCCATTAGTCCAACAAGAGAGGATTAAGAAGAAGCTACCTGTTGTACCAATAATAAAGAAGTTTATCTCAGGCGAAAGGGGCTTTTAATGAACAGCAGGACTTATACAGCGGTGGTGTGACGTCTTTCGGCAACGGACACCAGTAATCTAGCGGATGCAGTGGGTCCGAGGTTGCGTTGGTATAACACACCCGTGTACTGGAAGATCCTACTGCTTTGTCGGTCCAGTCTAGGATGTACTGTCTAAATGCAATGAAGTGCAAAAGTAGCTAGCTAGCAGCTTGCAGGCACCACCTGGAATTACCAATTATTGCTTTAAATGAGATTAAGAATGGAGACTCCATTGTTGTCCTTATCCCTAAAGTGTCTGGAATGCAAAGCTGGCTATGGAAGTTCAGCATTATTTTTGTTATCCACTGCACTGTAAAAAATGAGGCATTGAAAGGCAACAGTTTGCATGGATCTTTCTGGGTTGAATGAACTTTCTGTTCCTTTAAGTAAATGTAACTTATCTAAGACACTTAAAATATACTTAAATAAATGATCACAGTATAACTAAAAACACAATGTTAAGTCAACTTTTTTTTTTTCTTCCTGCTAACTCAAAATATGTAAATTGAATCTACTCAACTAAATACAGTCAAAATAAAGGACTATGAATTTACGTTGTTCTAACCATTTTATTTTAAGTTGTACCAACATAAAAATATCCATGCAAACTGTTGCCTTACTTTTTTGCATTTGTATTTCTTACAAAAATAAATAATATAAAAAATATAAGCCCACTTACTTGCCACTCAAATAAATCAATTCTCAGACTTCAAACTACATCTGCATTTATTGAGATAAAAAATATCTCAAGTCACAGTTCTCGACAGTTGTTATGTGACATGAACAGAGCAGTAATAATAAACAAACATGTCACTGAAAATAATTGTGCTTGAAAAGTTCTACTCTGTTATCATTTCTATTAACAAATAGTGCCAAACCAAGGTCTTAACTTCAAAGTCTTAACTCTATTTAGCCCGCTAACAAAACCTCCTCTCCAGACTGGATCTATCCAGCCCCGGTCCTTATCCACACAGCCAGTTTGTGCGCTAGCATTTAGCTCTTTAGCCCACTAACAAAACTGCCTCCAGACTAGATATATACAGCCCCAGTCCTTATCCACACATCCAGTTAGCTCGCTAGCATTTATCTAGCTAGCTAGTTAATTTAATTTGGAAGCAGTCCTTAGCTAACTACCAAACATAGGTTTATTCAGAGAAGAGCATATTCATATATACAGTACTTCTCAGTAAGTTTAGGTGTATGAGTACCAAGAAGCACAACGTTTAGCACTGTCAACCTTGCAACCTTCCAGTTTAAGATCAATAGAAAGACAAATGTAAGTTAAAGTAGCCTAGCTAGCTAGCTAACCATTAGGAAAGTAAATCAGTTAGCCAGCTATGGCTTTCACATTGATGTATTTCAACAATTATAATCTTACAAAGTCTGACATGCAAAAATGAAGTTTTAGGTGATAAAAAGTATTTAACGTTACTTACTTTATACCAAGCACACAACTAATGCTGCACGTTTGAACCAATGACTGCTTCTATACTGGTTTGAACTTAATGAAAATAAGCCAACTCAGTTCATCAGTGTTGCTCTGAAAAATTAAGTAAATTTTGACAAGCTTGTTCAGTTCAGGTTATAATGGAAAGTATACGTTTAATAAACATAAAAAATATTTAGAAGCAGCATGAAAGTATTATTATTGTTTTCACTTTTTATAAGATGTTAAGTATAAATTGTTGTATAAATACAAATATGCTGTTTTGTCATGTATATAAACTGGCCTTTAGCCACAGAATCAAATCACTGTAAATTATACATGCCATATGAGATGTGGAGGAAGTCCTAAACAGCAGGGTTTTAAAGGCCCGACTACAATACGTATACTTTCCAGTAAACGTGCGAGCAGACATCCCCAGTTATTTCTGACTCTATTCATGCTCATGTCATGCTGCCCTTTTAGTGCTTTAGTAAACATGACGGGCTGAAACGCGCAGAGTAGAACGAAAGGAAACCACCTGAGAGAGAAACCGCCTTCCCCTCCGCTGACCTTTCTCCTACTAAATCTCCCTGCCATTTGATCTGACAAGCAATTAACATTCATTTGGGAGGAGAGAGGAAAGATATGAGCTTAGCTGCAAAACAACCAATTCACTCGGGCTTCCTGTCGTGTGTCCTGACCTGGTGTCTGTATCTGATGAGACGCTTACTGGCCTTTGACTACGCCATGACTGTCCTGCGTCCTGCCCAGCCACACAGCACATAATGAATTATGTGGATACACACACAAAAGCGCAATAAAGGAGCTGATCTCTTGTAACCTGAGGCAGAGACGACTGGTGGCTGGTGGATGCTAACCCGGTCTCTAGTTAGCTAAACTGACAGACTCTGCTCTCTGCAGATGAGCTCTGCACGTATACTAACACCAACCACACAAACACAGTTTCTGGCTTGTTGCAAAATACACAACAATATATTTAGATCACACTGGATCTAGACAGATATCTATCCTGTCAAGAAGCCTCTGTAAACGCTTCTAAAACCACCTCTCTCCGCTCTGGGGGAACAGTCCATAAGGCAGCTACATCCAGTACAATGTGTGAAGGGCTGCTGTGGCTGCAGGTTTCTTTTCAGCAAAGCAAATCAAAAAACTGTCTGAACAGACTGATAGAAGAGACGTACTGACCCCTTCATGCCCACCAAAGTATTATTAGTGATGGAGCACTATGAAGCCCCATATTATTTTTCTTCCCGCAAATCTACACCGTTCTGACTACAGACTCAAAGTCTTACTGGGTACAGCTTTCTGATCAGATGCACGGTTTTTATACTGTCATCAGTAGAAGACATATTTGTTCATCCCTAGGAACAAATAAAGAGAGAATACTGACTGAATAAGGAGTGAATAAGGAGTGAAAGAGTGACTGAGGACTGAATGAATGAATGAGGATGAAAAATTGTGCACCTGACTTTATCATAAGGATAAAACTCCATTATTAAAATATATCACAGCAACCACCCTGCAACACCGTAGCAACCCCCACCAACACCCTAGCAACCACCTACCAACACCCTAGCAACCACCTACCGACACCCTAGCAACTACCTGGGATACCATACCAACTACATATCAACATTCTAGTAACCACCTGGGATACCACAGCGACCATTTACCACCATTCTAGCAACCACCTAAAATACCATAGCAACCACCTTACAACACTCTAGCAACCACCTGGGATACTATAGCAACCACTTAGCAACACCCTAGCAAGCCCCGGGATACCATAGCAACCATGTACCAACACTCTAGCAACCCTCTGGGATACCATAGTGAACACCTACCAACACTCTAGCAACCACCTAAAATACCAAAGCAACCACCTAACAACACCCTAACAACCACCTGTGATACCACAGTAACCACCTACCAACACTCTAGCAACCACCTGGTATACCATAGCAATTACATATCAACACCTTTGCAATTACTTTAAATACCATAGTAACTATTTAGCAACACCCTAGCAACCACCTACCAACACTCTAGGAACCACCTTGCATACCTTGGCAGCCACCTAGAAACCACCTGGAAACTCCTAGAAACCACCTAACAATATCCTAGCAACCACCTGGGATACCTTAGCAAACACTTATCAACACCTTTGCAACGACTTATAATACCATAGTAACTATTTAGTGACACCCTAGCAACCAACTGGGATACCATAGCAACCAACTACCAACACTCTAGGAACCACCTTGGATACCATGGCAACCACTTAGCAACAATAACTGAAACAGATTGTTACACTGTTTATTTACAGTCATAATGCTCTTCAGTTACAATATCTGCACTACCCCGCTGGAATATGCTGCTGCAGGTAATTAAAAACTAAGCAGAAAATAAGAAAGAAAATATCTGACTACATAAACCAGGTATTCTTGCTCTGTAAAGCTTGTCCACCCAAGCAACAGTTGCTAGGAATGTACACAGCTGTGGACGGGGCATGGATAGGTCAACTGATTAAATAATTAAAGTCAGGGGTGCACCTGCGTGGGAAACCTGCAGCCACACTGCCATTTTGCATATATTGTGAGGGTAATCAGTGGTATTATGCTGATGTTAAATATGTTCTGACATGCTAGCAGTCAGTGTCCTTTCTGAGATAGCATACTGCATTTACCACAGGTGTTAAATGACTGATTTAAAATAGATGCTGCGTGTAGAAATAGAGGCTTATCACTGACCTTTGCTCAGACTGGGTGTCGTTAATTGTGTCCAGGTTATTGGCTTCAGCTATAGCTGACTTGTAGAGGGCTTCCAGGTCCAGTAGCTTCTTGGTGTCCAGAGTGGAGTGTCGACGGGCAAGAGGAGGCAGTAGGAGAGGCCCCGAGAACCTTCTGCGAACGGCATAGCTGGGCTTAGGCACTGACTCTGGCATACCAAAGCCAAGAGAGTTACGCTTCCTCTGTGGAGGCAAACATAAGCTAAAGGTCAATAAACTACAATAAGGAAGATACCACAGTGTCTTGCTATAGCGAATAATTAGTTCTAGACATGAAGAGCAATTACAGTAGCATATGCAACCTATGTACATACTCATCGTCAAAAGAATAGTTGCACCCAGAAGGAAGTGTCAGATGCTATTCGAAAGGAAGATAAAGGTTACCAGGAGTAAATAAACAAATGATGATAAATTTAGACTAATATGGGCAATATTTATTGAGTTACCCTTCCAGAAGTAGTGACTCTCAGTATGGGGTCGGGCCGCCCTGTTTGCTAATATAACATGCCAGACGTCTCAGCATGGAGTTGTACAGGTTCCTAATGGTGTCCTGCGATAATCCACCACATGCAGTTTGAATGTTCTCACACAGTTCCTGCAGATTTTGCAGTAGGGGTGGAGGTGGAGTGACCTCAGGTCTTCATCTTCATCACACACTTATTTCCTGTAGCGGGACTCGTCACTAAAGATTACCCCCTGCCATTCTGAGTCACTCTATGACAGTCTGGCACTATACCATTGCAGGCCAATGGTGCTGGCACTAACAGGATAACACATGGTGGGCATCACTATTTGCTGAATGTCTGTATCGTGGCTGTTGAGTCAGTCAGGTACAGCGATAAGGTCCGTCCTTGTTTACATCACGCGTGGCCGAACGTGAAACCTGAATCATTCGCATGTCTCTTGACGTCACCCCTACCCACCAGATTTCATTCCTGTTGGTTGATTCCATCTGGATGAAACTATTGGTGGAACTATTTTTTTGGCGATGAGTGAACACTGTTCAACAGTTCAGAATCACATGACATATTAATGGTTGTTGTGATTATATTCAACAATAACTAACACACATAGAACAAGCTATGAACTCGAGACCAGGGGGCTTTGTTAGATGCTTATTCAATACTTTTTTTTATGGAAAACAAATTATTTATTAAAACAAAATTATTAAAACAAAGTATTTACAGTAAAACCATATCAAGTTAATTGCCTGAACACCGCTTTTTAGTTTTGAAGCCTTTGAGGCATATTAAATCTATAACTTCACTTTTGACGCTATACGTCTTTCTCAGTCATCATGGAATCATACAAAACTGTGTTCACCATCTCACATTTCTTAACTTTTTATTAATTTTATTCATTTTCCAACAAATGCTTTCAAACGTAAGAATTTTGTAGGGGAAAATTACAAACATTTTATACATGTATCTGCATCAGAATTAGCTTAGCATTATTGAAAAAGTATGGTTTATTACTTAATACCAATAAATATACATAAATATGCATGTTAGTCCTTCAGCTGTGGCTACATGTGTCAGATAAACATGTAGTCACATATGGATATGGATACTTTTTGGAGAATAAACCAGGACACTAAGCTATCTACATATTTTTATAGAACATCCACAATTCTTTATGAATTTTCTCTGAACCACCATGACATCCCTGATTTAAAATCCTGAAATCCTCCCCTCAGGGAAATAAGCTACTGGGACCAAGGCAGCATATCACCTAGTTACAGCAGGCTGAAACATTGGAGGGGAATTAAAGTGCTTGATTAAATGAGAGGAATCAAATCTACACATGCCGAACAGATTGGGCGTAGGCCTAATTGCTGATACACGAAATGAAATGCAATCCTTCATTCTTATACTACAAGAGGCAATCCAAGTCACGTCACAGGGCGGAGTTTTACCACCAGACAAACCCAAAATATCACTGGCATGAGTAATCATGTCACTTTTCAAGATCACACAATACATCTGGAGATAAACGGTGTTATTTACTTGGTGAAATAGCACTTGAAAGAACGCAGTGTCCATGAACTCTTCACAAACTCTCGAGCCTTGTCTCCGGATTGCTCAAACCTTAAAATAAACAATGAACGCAACATGCAGTTAAATCAAAGCCCGCTCTGCTAGCTTTTAACACAACCACTCACAGTGTGTTCACTGGTAGCAGAGGACAGAAGGACTATTTCACAGTCCATACTCTTAACCATAATTTAAACATATCAAGACAAAATTCACAAATCATGAGGATTCACAAGTTTTGCCTGGAAGCTGCTGTAAATAACCAAGCTCCGACTGACACGCGCGGTACAAGTGTTCGCACTTTTGCTTTGTTACAATCCACATATCTGTTCTGTAGTCTCAGTGGGACTGAGAGGTGTTAAACCATTAGAAAAGTGTGAAAGTCACTAGATCATACACACACACACTCCTCGCTCGCTCGCACACACAACATCCTGGAGCTCCATTTTCAGAAGTGACAAGAAGACCCTTCACTCTGCCCTTTTCTATTAGCAAGAGGCTTAGGTGATCGATCAGCTGTCTCAGAGCAAGAGAGCGGAAATCCCACAGTACTGGACCTTTTGTCTTCTCTCAATTTTTCCATTAGTGCGGGTTGCTCAAACGCTCATTCGGGAATTGGTGTTTTATCTCTGTAACTGTAATGTCACGTTTTCCTCATGCAAAATCGGAACTGCAGGACTGTGACTGCAGCATGCAATAATCATGCCTGATTGTTAACTACACAGCATTACTAATGTCATTGTGTGCCATAACTTATGAAAGCTCTACCTTTTAACACACAATATGTTTTAAAGCCCAAAGAAAATCCTACATCAGTGTTTTCTTTCTAAGCTGGTTAGTCTTGCTCTTGTGGGCACACAATATACATCTACAAAGTATGGCCTGCAACCACTTTTCCAATGTACACTAAATGGAACTTCTCAGCCTTCGATAGAAACGGGTTAGCCCTACTTTGGTAAAAGACTGTCTTGGTTTGTTCCACCCAGAAAACTTAAGCAAAACTGTGCTCCGCTTTGGTCTCTCTCTGTTACACAGTGAAATCTAACAACCAAGCGAAAGCTAACCTGGCATGCATAACTAAGCCATCAAGCTAGCTCATCTGTCTGCCTGTCACCCATCTGTTCCCCCCGCCTGTTCATCTGTTCATTCACTCTTCCATTAAACTGCCCATGTCAGTCAATAAGTACTTTACCTTCGTTTAGACACCAACATATGAAAGCTGTTTTTACAATTAATGTACACAGAAATCTCAGTTTTTATATTCGATTTTCAATTTTTAGAACTGTACACCACTGGAGCGCAGCAGCTGTCCGTTACAGTGTGTGAAAATTTCAATATGAATAGGCCAATAGACAGATAGATAGATTCCTTTATTGTCATTGCACAGTGACAACAAAATTGGGTAACAGTCTCAACAGAGCTCACACATAAGACAGCTATAGATATAAAAACTAAAAAAATAAGACTGTATATAATATAGAACATATTGCCAGAAATGTTGAGAGGCAGTGGTTATAAGTAAGTAAGTAATGAAGAAATATGATCATATAAAAATGTACAGTATGTATAACAGCTAAGAATACTGCTGCTATACAGCTAAATTGCTAAATGAACTTAAACTAAACATAAAGGTTGTAATCATTAATGTTACTATGTTTGCAATGCAGAACCTGTTGTACTGATTTACTTTCCTGCTCATGCTACTGTGCTTCGCTCTGTTCCAGTGGGGAAGCAGACTGGGAGTGTTGGATGGAGGGCTGTTAATCAAGCATGCTCATTAGAAAATTAGGCCCATACCCAGATAGCTCTCAGAGAGGCCTGGTCAACATTTTTAGCTGTGTGTTCAGCAGCATCTTTCAGCATTCACATGTTGTTGTATCTTTTTATTTAACACACAAACATTTCTAATATTTTATACTGTGTTTCCTGTGACATCAGTAAGCCAGGACATCAATAAGCCAGACGCTGTGATAAACTGTGATTTATCACAGTTAGGAAATGTTATCAGGCATGACCGTGCAGGTTTATAAAACACTGATTATGATGCAATACACCAACATTCAATCAATAATTCCATTTATTACATTACGCTTATTGCATTAAACAGTTCTCATGCCAAGCAGTGCAGTTCAGTACAAGTAGGCCATGGCTGTGAAGTGACATGATAACGTTCCTACAGAATTCACTTGAGGTGTGCATGTGTACATGAAGTTTTGTATCAGAATAACCAGAATTATTCATCAATGTCATTCTGACACAAGACTGTTTGGCCGCTGGTGTTGCTTTGTGGTTGCAAGGGTGTTGCTATGATATCCCGCGTGGTTGCTAGGGCGTTGCTAGGTGGTTCCTGTGGCTGGGAGCCAGCCTGTCACATCAGTAACCAATATGTGGTTAAAAGTAACATGTAGATTTTGAAAACATTCAATGTGCTGACAAAGTGTGATAATACAATACAGAATGCAATGAATCTAATAAATATACAGAAATATACACAATAAGTAGCAGAAGGATATGAGCCAAATAGCTAAATAAAGTGATGGTGAACAGTATGTCATCAGAATGTGCAAATACCAGCTACATTAGCAGGACCACGCAAATAAAACCAGTGGCAAAAATAAAGCTATATGTTTTAAAAGGATGATGCTCCAAGCAGGACTTTAATGTTGAAATAAACTGACCTGAATTTAATGCTGACTTTGAAAGTATTACCTGCACAAACAAGAGCTAGCTGAGCGAAAACATTTGGGTTCATGTGTTGACATGTAAGCTTTGAGGTAAGGGATTACGCAATTTTGCTGAAGGGGAGATTTTGAACAGGTTGTGGCTGTTGCATGTCAACCACAACTATGGTTAGCATCAGTTTTACAAGGAAATGTTAAAACCTGTCAGAGAATGTCTCCACTGACTGTTTAGTCCTCTGCTCACTGAGAAAAGTCCAATTTATTATGTAAATTTCAGACGTCTACAGAAAAGACACTTGTATTAATATTGCTCTGGTTAGAGAAGCTTTCATTCATTTTATTTCCTTTCATCTCATTGCTATTTCAGGATTAAAAATCATCAAGTTCTAAGAGATGACATTGTTTTATAGGCTAAGAGAAAAACGAGCTCAACGAACATTTTCAGCAAGTAAAGAAGAAACAGTAAAGTGTAAAACAGCAATTATTACAACACCAAATGCCATCCAGACTATATTACTAGCTCTGTCAGGCTAGCAATAAAAACTTTCTTTAATTCAGCTACCATTAAGAAACGAGTCTTGACATAACCCAGCTGTCTGGGGTTTTGCAATGATGTCTGGATGATGTCTACATTTTGAATGTGGAATTGAGGACACCCAGCTTGACCTCTTACTCTCCCTAGGAGGCAATAAATTTTTCCTCTTCACATATATGTGGTTCATTCTATTGGCCAGAATGACTTGCCTGTATTTGGAACATGCTTCCCTTCTCCAAATGGATGGGCTGATTGCATTGCTGTGGTTCTACTTGCCCAAAAAAACAGTTTGTTTCTTACACACTCATTTGGTGCAAAGCCGATATGTACTGCCAGTGCCTCCTGGTACAATCCACTTAGTGTACTATGGTGGCTGAAATACTACGGCATTAAAATGGTCTCTGTGTAACATTAAAAGTGAAAAGGCAAAAAACAAATTACAGGCAACATAACAAGAAAATAATTTCACCAATATGAGCATTTAACTTTCAGTTTGTAAACGACCCCAGCAATGAGACAAATCTTCTGTGATTTGCATATTAAAAAGGGAATGTCACCGTTCCCAGTTATTATGCTGACCTGCACAGCACTGAGAATCTGTCGCACAGCTTGAAAATTACTGTCTGTAAGCAATGCATGGGTCGGCAAGCTTATGCAAACTGCTTATGCAGAATGGCCTTCAGCACATTCATCCAATTCATAAAACCGATAGACAATCTTTGAAAATCATTCACAGAAGCTACTACTAAATACAGCATACATGCAATATTGTGCAGAGCTGGTCTGTAAATTTCTTTGAATAATATTTGCTTATGCTTATTTTTGTTCAGTCTGACGACGTATGCATGTAGAGCACAGTGCAAAAGTCAGAGACCACCCTTCATTTCAGACAGCCATTAATTGTTTATTTTTGAGGAATGTCAGGAATAACAGGAGAAACCATAGATTCAACAGAAAGCAAAATCCAAAATCAACCGAAACACATTCAATTATGTTGAAGCCTGTATGCTGCGGTGATCAGCTGATTGTTCACCACCAGCTTTTTTTCTGATTTGTAAATCTGCTTTTCGTCTATTTCATTTTCTCAGCAACGACTTCCTGCCAGCTGCAGATCCTGTACAAGTCACAGCTTTGAATTGCCTGGATGGAATGAAACACCAGTTTTCAGATCTCAAGCAAAAGTAGGGGTTGATTGTCTCTCAAAGCTGAAAGCTTTAAAAGGTACAATTCATAAGATTTTAGTCCATGACTTACCAAATTTAACTACAATTATTAACTTAACGTGATTGTATGTCAAAAATGTCTTTCTATCACAGAGATGTCTACTATAGTTAGCATGCTAACTAGCCAGCACTGGCAAGTCCTGTCTTGTAATGCCACTTTGTACCAGAAGTGGCCATAGAAAGTGACTGTAGCGTTCAGTCTGCCTTCAGCCCCCACATGTGTGGATGAAGAAAAAGCATGCCAGCCCACAGCAAGAAAACACATTTGAAAATAAGAAAACAACTGAGAAACAAAGCAGCAGAGCAAGCGTTAACACTGACATTGCTTCCCACTGCTGGAGATGCTCTTGGCAAATAAGGGGATGAAGTCTGACGCTGAACTTGATTCTTCAGACTGGTAAGTAAACAGGGGGAGGAGTGAAGAGGGAGAAAGAGAAAGACTGTGACATGTTACTTATTGCTTCTTGAAGTGCTGTTTATCTGATAGATTTTGTTGGTCTACCAGGTCTTGCAGAGCCATCAAGTCTGCCATTTTCTCTATATCTGCAAAACTCCAGTTTTAGAAACGTATTTTCTGTTCACCTTGTCCTTCCATATGCATGCAGATTATCATATATCTAATTTCCTCAGAAATGTCTACTGAAAAACAAATAACTTGTACCTCATGGCCGGTTTGACTGGAAATTAAATAAACAACAGTGGGTCTATACGTTTGCACAGTTCTGTAAATAATACGTATTAGTGGTTGATGAAAAATGTATAAGTCTTCGTTTACTCATTCAGCAAAGTAATAAGCTTGAGATTATTTAGTCTACATTCAATTGAGCGCTACAAAAATGTGCTAATTGTATAATTAACTACACAGTCCTGAAATACAAATTAGATATGTAAATGTAAACTCAGATTTGCCTTGAGTATGTGAGCTCGACCTACTTTAATGCCCCTTTCTTGGCCTTAAAACAACACAAATGCATCAAACAAGCCTGCTGTGTAAGAGTCACTACCAGAAAGTGACTATGATCTGACTGTGCCTCCATCTGCTCAACAATAAGGCACAGGGAAATGTCATACATGCATAACAGCATTCAAGGCCAATCCTGTTGAAGCAGTGGGTGAGGGGGAAATTACACCTGGGGCCAGTGTCACTGATCTAAGAAATTACAAATCTGCTTTTCAGGGCACTAACCCTTAGAAACATCTATCAAACCAATCCGGGTGGTTGCAGAAGACGCATTATCCAATAACAGAAAGCTCATTTGCATAATCTGAAAATGATTGAGAGGGTTGTGGTTGGCTGGGCTGGAGCATATTCTCATTTACTGGCACCAAGGCTCATGAATTATGCAGGCACATGCCTGATATGCCAAAACCAGCCGCTGTTGATTTGTAAGGCATTTTGAGAAGTGGTAAAACCACTCAAATCCAATACCAGCCCAATGTTTTCTCCTTTTAAATTGTAATTTAAAGGGCGTATATAATTGAAAAGCAAATCCTCACTTTTTAAGTTAAAGAGAGCTTGATGTAGCATGTACCATTCACTCCACAGTCCATCGACAGACCTTCAAAAATGTCCTGTTTTTAATTTCATTGCTTTAATGATGTAGATATATTTACATATATCAGCCTTAAAGAGTGACAAAAATAACCAGCTTCATTCTAACGGATAACGAGAAGCTAAAAAGACAAACGCATCTTTTTCATGATCACACACACACACACACACACAAATACACATTCTCGCCAAGCACTTTTTAAGTACACCTCCTTGTATCTACACTCGTTGTCCATTTAATCACAAGTACACTTTGTAGTTCTACAATTGCAGACTGTAGTCCATCTGATTCTCTGCGTACTCTTAACTCCCTTTCACCCTGTTCCTTATTGGTCAGGACCTCCACAGGACCACCACAGAGCAGGTATTATTTGGGTGGTGGATCATTTTTAGGACTGCAGTGACACTGATGTGGTGGTGGTGTGTTAGTGTGGGTTCCGCTGGAATAAATGCGTCAGACACAGCAGTGCTGCTGGAGTTTTTAACCAGTCAGTGTCCAGTCAGAGACAATAGCTCATCTGTTGCAGCTGCACCAATGCTGTGTCTGATCCACTCATGCTAGCACAGTCCACACTAACATACAACCACCACGTCAGTGTCATTGCAGTGCTGAGAATGATGGACCAGTCAATTAATATCTGTTCTGTGGAGGTCCTGTGAGGGGGTCCTAACCATTGAAGAAAAGGGTGAAAGGAGGATAACAAAGTATGCAGAGAAACAGATGGACTACAGATGGATACTCGAGATTGCAGTATCAGTATTGGTATCAGACATGGAAAAGGGGCACTGAGCTTCTATTAATATCTAATCTAACCAGAAAGACCTCCAAAAAATTAAATACTTGGGTCTTTTAATTAGAAATTAATAATAGTAAATAATTATTAATAAACTAAGTCAGTGCTTAACACTGTGCATTATTTTGGCTGTGGTATTTCAGTCTAGATTCTTTACTGGAACACAACAGATTAGCTATCAGTTTACCAACGCAATAACAAAACTATAGTCAAGATACAAGTCTCTCTCCTCCTCTCTCTGAACGTCTCTCTCGCTCCTGTTTTGCGTCCCAAGGTTCAGCTGCAGGAGCATCAACAGGGAGTCTCTTCATTAAATGTCACAGTCAAACCAGATTCAATTAAGAGCCCCATGAAGAACATCACAAAGGAAATCAGCATGTATCAAGAGCTGGGTTCATCAATGTTCAGTGAGTGTTAATGATTATTAGCAAAAATATCGAAGGATGTGAAACAGAACACTTAATTAAGAAACATGAATCTGATTGGTTTAGTTTGTTCTTCAGGCGTTCACGTACACGACGGCATGCATTCTCATCATCATCAAAGTCACTTTTTCACGCACTTGATTACTGGTGCTGTCTATCACTCACTTGTTTTAACTCAACTTTCTGAAGTGTTATTAAATTACATTATATTATCATAAGGACATCAATCGCTGTAGAAGCACTTGGTCTGAATGGTTCCTGGTTTGGACATATCATTTTAACTCATTTCACTTTTCATTTCATTTACTGTCTTCATCTAAAGCCCTGTCAATAATAATATCTAGTCTGGGTGACTCCAATCAGAGTATAGCAGCAGGTGAGGTGCTTATGTTATACACAAATCACGGCTTAAGTGAAGAGCCTGTTTTCTGTAGTCACTGATTTTTGATACCCAATTTAATGTGCAACATCAAAATATTTTTATCATATTTTCAAGACATTTTTAATATTGAAAATATCATATATATGATAAAAAAATATTTGAATGATAAAAAAGCTTTTAACATGTTCTTCAGACACAAAAATGTTTCTTTAAAGACCATCCACTGAAACATTTATTTAGGAACTAAAAATAGTCCTTCTATGGCCTCTCTCCAAACAACCCTTTCTGGTACTTTTCATTGTAAGAGTGTACATGTAAGTGTAACTCAACAATGGAAATATTATTAAAAGGAAATTCCATCCATTTTCAAAATGTCTGCATAATTCAATGGTTACGATGTAAACAAAGACATTCGGAGTGGTTTTATGGGAAATGCGCAATAGAGAATCAGAATAGTTCACAATGATGGTGATAGAAACCAGACATCTGAAGCATTTTATGCTTCTAAAAGCTCCCTCACAGAAACTGGTACTGTACAGTGAAACAGGCTTCAAAGAAACCTTTCTATTCTGATTTTATTCTGACTATTATCAACACATAAAAGCTCAGAAGATGTGAAGGTTCACTGGTGGCTTTGAATAGCTAATAAAATGCCTTTATTTTAAGGGCTGCCTTAAAAATTTGAGTTCCAAATAGTAAATCCAGTTTGAATTCCAAATAGCAATTCAACAGAACCTAAAACAAACATTCTTGTTTAAGTCAAATGTCTTATTCCCATAGCAGATAAAATACCTGCTGCAGTAATTTTAAACCCATTTGTGAGCAATATTTATTACAATCAATATTGCTCACAAATCACAATCATTTCTGAAATATACATTGTCCTGGCATGTATGACATTGTAAAGAGGAACAGAAGACAGCATATCTTGACTGAACTGATTGCCAGTTGTTGACGAGCAGAAAGGTGATAAAATCAAGGGTTATATTTTATTATAAGTGGCTGATTGTAGATGACTAATGAACTCTTAACACAGTATCAGAAATACATAAACAACTTATCAGTGAAGCAGCAGTAGTTACAGATCTGAATACGCTGTAGTAAAAATCTTGAAGATGTACAGTTGATACATTGCTTTCATTGAGTAGATGTATTGTTGATGTGTTAAATTAAGTAGTCTCAGTATATTAAGAAACACCTAACCCAAAACCCAACCCTAACCCTAACCTTAATCCAAAACATTTTCCTAACCTTAACCCTGGCCCTAATCCTAACCCTAACCTTAACCTCAACCCAAAACTTAATCCTGACCTCCCCCCTGGCCCTAATCCTAACCCTAACATTACCCCAAAACCTAATACTAACCTTAATCCTGGCCCAAAATCCTAACCCTAACCATAACCTCAACCCCAACCCAAAACCTAACCTTAGCCATAACCTTAACTAAAATTTAATCCAGTTCAACTCCAGTTACAGGATGGTGTCAGCAGCCTGTCTACAAAAGCTTGTTGAGAATGTTGAGATGGTCTGTATTATACCTGTCACATGCTCAGTGACCTCTCAGGGTAACATTTACAAATATGAGCCTGAAGCCTCCAAATAAAGTAAAAAACAACTGAAATCACCAGATTATTAATACATCTTATTTACACAGTAATTAAAAGTTTTTTGGTAATCTACTGAATGTATTCAGTTGCTTCATTATTGCTACATAATTGATATGTTGTTAGGCATCTTTTGAAAATGACCACTCCAAATAAAGTGTCACCAAATCAATAACCAAAACAACCACTTACAAAAATATGGGAAATGCATGAAAAATCTTTGATAATTGTAATAAATTGCAACTAAAATGTAAAGACGATACAAAAAAAAATTCCCTGTGTTTCATAATTTGGCACAATAATAATCAAACCCTCTGGCTTCTTAAAATTCCATGATATTCCCAAAACTGACCCATGACCTGTGCAAGTCCTGCTTATTGTGTGAACTTGCTATTAACTTGCTATTAAGTTAATTTAACACAAAACTTTAAGGTATCTATTTTTTTTTATTTTTAATAAGTTAAATTTCACATCAAAACACTTTAAATGACTTTGTTACATCACATCAACGTAATTACTGCAAAAACATTATGCAAAAAATCCCTTAAAAGGATCTGAAGTTATCAGTTGCATAAGCTATAGTGTAGTCCTTATCTACACCATCTCTAGTCTGCGTGGCTGTTATGTGACCTTTGACAAATTACAGTATTCAGTGCGTAATGAGTCTGTACATTCATATCAGGTGCGAATGACTTATTTCCACTCGAAATGGTTGATGATTCAAAATTCTTTGAAAATGGCTAAAGACCAACATGCCTAGTGATGCAGTTACAAATTTACAGTTTGTTCCTAAACCAAAAACAAAGTTGTAAGGCAGACCTCATCATCTGTTCAAGTATTTCCACAGTATAATGAAGTGTGATTAGCACCTGGTACTTCTCACAATGCTAATTATTCAGTGCTGACTCTCATGACACTTCAACATATGCTGAAATTTTCTTGAGGTGTTAATTGCAGGTCAAATTAATCCAGCGACTTTATGTGTGTACTCTGTACTGCGCTTGGGTGGGCAACATGCCTGCTTATGCTGGCTAGATAAGCCTTTATAACAGAGTGACTCCCTATTCCACCCACAATTCTAGCAAACGTATACATGACTAAGGAGACAGTGATACTTTGCACACATAAAAGCACTGTTCACTAACACAAACTGTAAAGGTAATGACTTTATTGTGGTGTTTTCGTGGTCATGTAAATTACTATTGTCAAATCAAAACATTCACAGCCCTTCATGCCATATTTACATTTTATAATGAAGAAATACTTCAAATCTTCTTTAAATAAAATGTAGTTACTTTTAGTTACTTTAAGTTTAAGAATGTATGCTCCTTCTCCTGTTTCAGAGACACAAGGTTTTCTTACGACAGCAAGGGTAATGATTCATAATGATTCATATATGGGTGGCAACAGTGCATGAGTGCGTGTCTTACCTCTGTTGATAGACGAGACATTGACACAGAATTCTCCCTTTATGGTGTTTTGTACTTGGCAAGAAGCAGCAATGTATACGTCTGAAATAAAAAAACAAAGTTAGAATAAATTTCTGAATAACAGTTCAAGACAGTCACTTGACAGAGGACAAATTTCAAACTCGTATACATTTCACCACACCCTACAGCTAGAACAAAGACATAAAACGAGCATACCTGAAAGTAAATCATCACTATAGGGACAAAACTATGTACCTCTGAAATAGTTACTTTATACCAGGTGGAAAAACAATTATATACATCAATATAACAAAACAAAAACTCAAAAGCTGAATCACTTGCCATATTAACAGCTGCTGTTTTATTTATTTCTAACAACTTAAACAGCGTTGATTAAAATACGCCAAGTTAGACAACAGAAGATATTTAAAGATGTTATACTTAAGTTTTATACTTCAGTATACACAGTTTTCTTAAACATTACAATAATCTACAGCTCAGTACACATAACATGATGCATCATATTAGCAAAATGTCATATATTTATCTGCGTTTTTTTATTATAATAAAACTGTGATATTTATATACAGCGGTGAGCAATAACTTATTGTCATAAGCAATATGCTTTTGAGAGCATGTTGCAGATATTGCCTGTAACATAAAGGTGCCATAGATGGAAAAACTGTATTTACATTGGCATAGTTGAATAAGGAGAGTTTGATACACAGAGCAGACATACTGTAAACCTCAAACACTGTTGTGTCCTTCTTCAAATACTAGTCCCGGAATTGAGAAAGGGGTCAGTAAAACAGGCCAATTCCAAATTCCTAGACTTTTATGTAACATCTGGATTCAGTAATATTCACGGCCCAAATTTTACATTCAACAATGGAACAACAGAAAGCAAAAAGGCAGGCTAGGTGAAGAAATCATTCCTGCATGTAAAGTGGATGTCCACCCCCTTTTTCTGAACCTTTTCAAAGAACTGAACTGTCAATGAAGCTGAAATTGGCTTCCTATTCGCCATCTTCTTAATGAAATGTTCCGTTCCACCTTAAATGCTACATGTCGTGTAAGCACCAGAATGTAACAACCACTTAAGGGTGAACAGAAAATTCGCAAAACAAGCTGGCGAACAGGAAGAAGACTTCAGGTTTCCTATCTTTAATAAGATCATGGATAAATTTAATCAGATTTGTTAGTTTGCTCTACACATTTCACTTCAAACAATTTCCCAAACCTTGGTCAATATTGCTTGCCGTTTGACACTGAAGACACTAAAGAGAGGAGCAAATCCACCTTTATTAGCATCAAAAACCCAACAATCTGTAAGGAGCAACCATGCCGTGTGATTGTATCAGTGTTTGATGGTTGAAGTAGATCATTTGAAACTGAAAGTTTCATAGTGAGTAACAACTCTTATTTACTTTGTGTTGATGTCACAACCGAAAGCAAGAAGCTAGTATAGGTAGTGTCAGTTATTAGTAAGTTCCAACTAATTAGCATGACTAACTAAATAGTAGGATGATCTAGGTTTATTTTATTTTCCAGGCTGTGTCTATTTTGACATGTAGCTGCTGCTTGATCATTGTGGTGTCTCGCTGTAAACCAACAAAAAAGAGCAGAGCTCATCATATTCTTCATTTCCCCAAAAAGCAGAAACAGTTTCATTTCAGAGCCAAATCATAGGACTGTAAATGGGCATGTAAAACTGCATCTGGGCAGTTTTTGCCCCTGATGAATGTCATATCTTGTATGTACATCAGAGAACAATTAAAATGCTGAATACAACCATTCAATGGCACCTTTAAAGAACCATGACTGACTGCATGGTTCATTATCATAAGAGTGGAATTTGTTCTGGTTTCATCAGATAAAGTGTAGTAGAATATGTAAAATGTAAAATTATTGTACCCAGAACATTTAACAGCAGATCTAAATGTGGCATTTCCAGTGCATTGTGTCTGAAGGTCAAAATATTGCAGGTCAATATCATTCATCATAACATGATATTTTTGCAATATTTCCCATGCCAAATTGTTTAACTGTGTAACTGTTGTCCACTTCCATGTCCATTCACTGTTAATGTTATGTAATTTAAAAGAATCTTCCCTTTTCAAATGGATTAAAAATAAAATTGGATTTACAAGGATGGAACCAAGTGATGATATGCATTATCTCTTTGTACGTCTTTAAGACTGTATCCCTTCAAATATTAACTATTTGGAAGCTGCAATCTATTAAACTGTGCTCCCTGAGTTCCCACTTATCATGAGATATCATAAAATACAAGCGTGAACTCCTTTGAAGTGCCCTCCGCTCTGACGCAAACACTAAAACTATTGTCTGGGGTAATAAAGCGGAGCTGACTTATAACAGCACTGATCCTTCACTTCAGTTTCTCAGGAAGATGACAGGCAAAGTCAAATGTGGTGACAGTGTGGTGATGAAATCAGACGTGAACCTCCGCACATCCTCAAAAGCTCAAGTGCAATAGAAACAGCCTTAAATCAATATATTATCAAATATTAATGAAGAAAACTGAACAAGTGGATTGCTGTTTACCGCAGCAGGGGATTTCTGATGCCAACAGCAAGGCAGCTCCAGTACAACTGACAATTAAATATGAGAGATAATGAATGCACAATGCTGCACTCATCGAGGCTCATTTAACCAGACATCAAGTGAATAACACAGGACCCAGTTCTAGCTCCGCACTTACAATCGTGCCTTAATTGAGTGCACTGATTTGGAACCATTTTTTATTGTGTCTTTGACTGAGTTATTTAATGTTCGTCCATTAAAGAGACACTTTCATTATGTCATTACTTTTCCATTACAGTAAGGTGCTGATATTTGTGGGGGGGGGGGGAGAACAGAGCATTCATTTAGAAACATTCAGTCTCTACTTGAACTTAATCTTGTTGCGCATTAATTAAACCAAATGACAGTTTGAAGTAGAGATTAGCACCAATGTGGTTGGGCAGTCATGCCACAAATAAATTTTGGGAAAAATTAGATTATGAGTTTGGGCTGGAATCTTGCAGCATTTAAATAAGCAGTGAAGTCTGTCTGTGGGGCCCAGACACCACCCAGAGGACAGCACGGTGAATATCTAGACACAGCTTAAGACTACCGGTGGGGAAAACCATCTTAAAACCAAGGAACCCTGTTGTTGCTTCACTGTAATAATGACTCAAATAGCTGCGCAGCTGCCAAAAACAACCTGAGGAGGAGTATAAAGAAAAAAATCAGGGAAAAATAACTTCACGTCCTTGTGTAGAACCACAGTGGAACTTCTTAGTATACAGGCAGCATCCCATAGAAACTGACGGTTGTTTGGGCTCCATTCTCCTCTTTTTAAGACCCTTTCGGCATGAAATAACATGCTGCAGCCCCAAAACAGGAATAAGGAACTAAATGTGAAGGACTAAAATAGAACTGAGAAGACGTTTGTTTCTTTTTCTCACAAATGCTCTTCAGTGAAAATAATACAGACAGTCTTACATGGAAAAGGTCAGCACAATTTCACTCAAGTACCTGGAACAGAGTAACTGTCACTAGTCACTCCACACTACTTGAGTCACTGACACATTTTCTATGAATACGTGATTTCCTGCCGTTTCTTCTCCTCTCATCACTTAACTGACTCGAATACAGCACGACTCCGGCAGAAAGTTTGTGAAGAATAAAGGTACAGACTTATTTTGGTGTGCTAAGCCTTAAAACAGACTACATGAACATATAATAAGGTTAGCTAACGAGCTCGGTAGACTGTAGACTGTGGTAACTTGAGCTATTCAGAAGTGGAAAAAAAATGCTGGCACTTACTTGAAAGCTCTCTCTCTCTTTCGGCTGTTTCTGGCTTTAAAGTCGTTTTCTAAGTTCGGATAAAGGACAGAAAGCCAGAAAAAGTAGCTGTAAAGGACGGAGACACGCCGTTAGGACGGACTGACAGACTGAGGTACAGTTAGGCTACATGTTTTATTCGGCCGTTTTCGGTCTCTCAGACTTCAAACTCTGAACCGAAGACTCGCAGATGACGCTTTATGTGGTCACGTGGTACGAGGCGAGTAACTCCAGATGTAAACAATGGCGCGTGTGATGCAGCTTCGCTTTACAGGGTTTTTACGTGGCCTCGTTTTTAAAGCTTTTCCGTTTAGACTCGAGTTCTTTTCACCCTCTAACTTATCGTACTGTTAACCGAGGAGCTGTTTGCCGAGCTTTTTTCTATGTACACACATTTACAGCCATTCATTTACATGCACAGTCTTTCCTGTGGAGCTAAACTAGCCCAAGATGGCTAAACCTGCCCAAGTTTGCTAACGCTAACGTATTTATTTATTATCTCTTATTAATTCAGCTCAAACAAAGTTGAAACCATCAGAAAGCTACTGCTTACTTTATAAACGTTATAAATTACGGCGCCTAGAGGAAACACCAAAAACTACACACCTCATAATCCAGTTCTTATCTCGCTGGGCTGAAACAAGTCTGGCTACATTATTTAGATTAGCTTGAACGTCAGTGCTATCAGCCCACAATAGGGAGAAACGCTGATTGTCGTGCGTTGTTATCTACTGTCGTGTCCACGTATGCAAATTATGTCATAGTTAACGTGGGACTCCACCGAAATTTCTGCATAATTAAATGGTGTACAAGTGAACAAAACCATTCAAAGTGGTTTGGTGTAAAATGCTTAATTCTAAAGAAACTTACTAAGTCAGAATTTACAGTGGCCGTGAGTTTAACGCCTCTAAAAAGCCCCCTCACATGAACATATAACAGGAAAACTTTATGAATGCGATGCCTGCAATATAATACCCTGTGTTGTGGTAGTTGTGAGATAAAACCCTGGCCTAAAACATATTTTAATCAAGTCATTTGAATGCATGCACTGGGGATGGATACATGAAGGCCGTTCTAAGGCAAAATGTTTCAGGTTTTTCAGTATTTTACCATCATCAGTATTACATGTAATAACTCAAAAGGCACATGTAGGTTCACCGGTTGCTTATGGATAGTAAATAAAATGACTACAGTTGTGACATTGGGAACCACAGGAACACTATAAGCAGCAGCAAGTTTTTCTACATACCCTAATTAACTTTTTCCAACCTCTCTTTCTCTCTTCTACTCTCCCTTTATACCTGGTTGCATTGAAATTACCTCTATTCTGATTGGCTCCCCTATATAGTGTCTTAATCCAAAAGCAGCCCAGACTGTAACACACTTCTAAAAGTCAGTGGGCAGGGCAAACCTGCTGTTGACCGAAGAGACAGAAATACACTCACTGAGCACTTTTTTGGGTACATCTCCTTGTATCTACACTCATTGTCAATTTTATCAGATACAGGAGCACTTTGTAATTCTACAGATCAAATCAGATTTAAATCCATCTGATTCTCTGCATACTTTGTTAATCCTCTTTTACCCTGTTGGTCCTAATGGTCAAGTAAATAGATCAGACACCAACCCAAAACTATCCAGCCAACAGCTTCCAGAGGGCAGTGTCCTACTGATGAAGGATGACCAACACAAACTGTGCAGCAGCAGATGAGCTGTCATCTCTGGCTTTACATCTACAAGGTGGACCGCAAAGGTGTCTAATAGAGTGGACAGTGAGTGTTTAGAAACACACTAATACAACACCACCCCGCCAGTGTCACTACAGTGCTGAGTATGATCCACCACCTACTCTGTGGTGGTCCTGTGAGGGGTCCAGAGAATCAGATGGACTACAGTCTGTAATTGTAGAACTAACTATTTATTAATTGTAGAACTAATAATTAAAGTGTTCGGTGAGTGTATGTGAATGCATTAGTTGATGTGACATTGCGCAAACAAGAAATTCAAAATGGTATGTGGCATGTGTTCTTCAACATATTTTATGTGGTATGGTATGTGTTGTTCCACACATTTCTACCCCCAAGCCATTAGAGCTCTGAACACCTCACTTCCTCCAACCACCATTCCACCTCATGCCACAATACACTGGTGATTCATTGTATCAGTATATAAGGACCAGTATTATTATTATTATACTGCATATACTGCATGTGTATGATACATGTATACTTAATAAGGATACCTGAGTCCTTTGGTTACTATTGGACAGTACTGTCATTTGCTCTGATATTGTACACTGTACATATATTGTGCTCCATGCTCTTCAAAGTTGCATTAGATACAGACACGCACAGACTGTACTGTGTAAGGCATTTATATTGTACATTTCTTGTTTTATATATATATACACTTATCAATTACATGAGCTCTTTAACAACCATATTATGATGCGTATAACATAAAAACTACCTCCATTTTATCAGCCCCATTTACCATATAGGTGCACAATGTAGTTCTACAGTTGCAGACTGTAGTTAATCTGTTTCTCTTTGCATACTTTGTTAGCCCCCTTTCACAATGTTCTTCAGTGGTCAGGCCCCCCACAGGACCACCACAGAGCAAGTATTATTTGGGTGGTGGGTCATTCTCAGCCCTGCAGTAACACAGACGTGGTGGTGATGTGTTGGTGTGTTGTGCTGGTACATGTGGATTAGACACTCCAACCTTGTTGGTCCACCTTGGTTGTAAAGTCAGCTCATCTGCTGCTGCACAGATTGTTTTAGTCATCCTCTAGTCCTTCATTAGTGGCCACAAGACACTCATCATAGGAGGCTGTTATCTGGATAGTTTTGGCTGGTGGACGATTCTCAGTCCAGGAGTGACACTGAGGTGTTTAAATACTCCAGCAGCACTGCTGTGTCTGATCCACTCACACCAGTACAACACTCACTAACACACCATCACCACGTCAGTGTCACTGCAGTGCTGAGAATGATCTATCACCCAAATAATACCTGCTCTGTGGTGGTCCTGTGGGGGTCCTGACCATTGAGGAACAGGGTGAAAAGGGGGCTAGCAAAATATGCAGAGAATCAGATGGACTACAGTCTGTAATTGGAGGACAACAAAGTCCATCTATATGGAAAATGGAGCTGATATAATGGAGAATGAGTGTAGAAAAAAGGAGGTGGTTTTAATGTTATGGTGTGTTTACTAATAATAGCTTATTATACTGAACAAAAATGACTACAGATGTTTTCTTTTTTATTCTGAATAAAGTCTACAAAACTCATAAAGCTCGGCTAAATATTTTCACTGTGACTTTTTGGTGAATAGTATGCAATGTCTGACACATGACTTGGTCACTGGGTTATAGTGTTCTCATCAAGAAGTTGCTGGGGGCAAAAAAAAAATGGGAAACAAATAATATCACAACACTTAAAGATATTTTCCTACTAAATAATATGTGTATCACAATATTTAGTTTTTCTAAAGCTTAAACAAACTGGAGGAAACAAAAAAGCACCAGAAAAGTACTGCTAAAGAAAAGTATAGGGCACTGCATTAAATCCAAATAAACTGGCCTAATGCTCTCTTTGTACTGATGGCACCAGAGATATTCTCAGAAAAGCATACTGTGATGTATATATGTAATATAAAAAAAGCATTCATTCTTAGACATATGATTTATATGAGATGTATCATGAGTTAAATAATAAAAAAAACTTTATTCAAAAAATGTGCATTCTCACAATTTATTGTCACTACAGAAACACAAAGGGAGCATTCAAAACTGCACACTGACAGTCTAAGTAATATGTCAAAAAATAGTACACCTTATAGAAGTCCCTTTATTAGTGCAGTATGCGTAGTATAGTAGTATGTGGGTTTGGACAAAGCTAAAGACTTTTAGTCAGTAGGTGGAGCCTTATTTCAGCCACACCCCTGCGTTTTAGAGCAGGAAGTGAGACTGCATCCCTGTCTCTCAAGGCCATATGGTGAGCAGTTAGATTCTATTGTTATATGCTATTATATATTAGATGCTATTTTATGTAAATGTGTCCCAAAATCTGAAAAGCAGTGTGTAACTTTAAAAATACCACTCAGTAAACACTACTGGATTTAAATAAAAAAAAAGAACATTATTTATATGCATATAACAGTTCACATGTACTGGCTAGCGCGTTCTTGTTATACTCAAATTGTCTCTAACAAACTGACATTTGGTAAAGTGTCTGTAGTATTATGATTTTGGTAGAGACAAAATGCAAAATTAAATCATTTACTTCAATAAATTAAACATAGGGTCCCCTGAAGAATACAGCACAGACCAGCATGCATTCCATGCTGGTTTAAGCTGGTGTATTGCTGGCCTGGTGCTGGTTTAGCTGGTCATTAAGCTTGGTCATACTGGTTAACCAGCAAACCAGCATTAAAACACAAAATAAACTGGTTTTGATGGTGACAAGCTATGCTGGTATGTGCTGGGTTTTCTAGCAAGGTCATTCAAAGCCAAAACTCTTGCTGTCCAGTCCTCACTGATATGGAGCTTGTAGCTCACACTGAGCCGCTACTGGAACCTGACTAAAACATGCCGAGTTAGCTAGGAAAAACACAAATAATGAGGTTTGCATTTTACAAGCATAATCTGCTAATTACCTTCATAAAGTCTCCCATTTTTTCAGCCTAGAGTATGTATATTGTATAACTGTCACTCTGGGTAACTTGGCATCGTGTAAATATATAAACATATCGGGCAGAAAAATCTATGGCCAAACCACAGCTGTTCTGAGGTCAGCCGAGAACCAGGCTCTGCTCTTTACATGGTCTTGCTGCCATTTCTGAACTGAATCTCATAAAGGCCATCCAAAGGTCCAAGGTCCAGATCTCTGTATCCTCATGCTTGTTCCAGCCATGAGTACGTTATCACAGCACACACATACTTTCCTGTTACATGTTGGTTAAATAAACATGTTCACAATCAAATCAGGCAAATAATCATTTACTTACTGCATATTAGTGTATTATGTTTGAAAGTGTCCACTCCTATACCTATACATTAGTGTCCACTCCTATACCTATACATTACACTGGAGTATTAATGAGAAAAGATTTGGCCTCTACTTCTGTATACATGTTTAACAAGCTAACTGCACTTTTGACCGCAGTGTAGTAGCATCTCTACTGTTTTCCCATGAAGCAGGACAACCACATCTGCATGTATGTGGAGTTTGTGGTGCAGATGATGAAAATCTTCAAAGGCTCCTCTATTTCGGAGGGTATCGGGCAAATGGTGACTCCTCACTCATCTTGCTCTGATTGAAAAGAAAGCAACGAATGAGAACCACGGAAAAAGCAGTGATCACAGATGGTGGCTGAGCAACAGGCTGCTACGTGTAAAGTTGTACTAGAGGGTGTGAGCTGAGCAAACAGAAACTCACCATTGGCAAATCGTCCAGTCTTTCAAACCTGGGCTTTCTGTAAGAGGTGATGACTTTGGCGATCACCACCACAAGCACTAATGCCAGAACAATAAAGAAAATGCACAGGACGGCAACAAGCCCGGGATTCATTGCCAAGCTGTTTCCTCCCATACTTTCTGAAGCTATGTGAAAAGAGAAAGGAGCATAATCACAAAAACTATACACTTACAGTGTTCTTTGCAAAACAAGCATTGTTTGGATACTAGTCAATAAAGCTGTTTACCAATGATTTGGCAAGTAATCAAGTGATCAGAGAAATCTACACAGATATCACTATTGATTATTTTATTTGTTAAGTAATCTGCAGATTATTTCGGAGTAATCAGTCATTATTGATTGTATGAGCAACTAAGTAATCCAACAATATAGCTGGCGCTATCGATTATATTAGTGATTGAATAAGCTGCAAACTATTTTAACGAATAATCAGGTATTTAGAGCAGGCAAGAATAGTCACTATTGATTAAATCAGTGGCCTACTTATCATTTTGTCGATTAATCAAGTAATTCTAGAAGTCAACAGATCTGTCACTATTGATGATACTATTAATTGAGTAATACACTGATTATTTTTAAAATTAAACAAGTAATGAGAGAAATCAATAGCGCCGTCACTACCGATTATATAAGCGATTGCATAAGCTGCCTGACTATTTTAGTGAATAATCGATTAACGAGAGAAGGCATTAATAATCACTATTGATTACATATGTCGACTGATTACTTTAGTGATTAATTGAGTAATCAGAGAAGTCAGTAGAGCTGTTGTTATCGATTATATTCATGATCGAGTGATCTACAGATTCATTTGACATTTATTCGAGTAATCAGAGATTTGCAGAACTGCTAAACAATTAACCAGTCATGCGTAACCTTTTAGAGTTATTAAAAATGGGAAAGCTTTAAATAACTTGAATAATGCTAATGCAAATAAATAAAGTGGCAAAACAGGCATAGAAATGGGTGTGTCCTTCAGTCTCACTCAGTGTCTTACTGTAAGACTATCAAGTAGCAGAATTTCAGAAAATGCATTACTATACAAAATGGGACTATTATTTGAGAATAATAATTTTCTTAATGGAGTAATTGCTTTTAATCATGACAACTCTCTACAGCTTTCATTCTCCTGTGGTTTGGGTGTACCTGTGATTTGGGTTGTGCTGACTTTCTTTGTTGAGGCTGTTGCATCAGGTTGTGTGCTAGATAATAGCATGGTTGCTAATGAACCAGGCTTGGTGGACGTTAGCACGTTGGTTCCACTGCTGTCATTTTTGACCAATTTTGTTGTCAAAGACAAGTGCACTTCTGTTGTTGAAACGGTGCTATTGCCATGTTGTGAAGATGTGACTGTTTCTGAATGCTGTCCAGTTGTTCTTGAAAGCGTGCTTGTTTCTGGGCTGCTTGAAGGATGTGTTTCAGTTGTAGCATGACTTGTGGTGGCTGTGATGAGAGAATTAGAAGCAGAGGTATGAGTGGTTGCTTCAGAGAAGTGCCTTGTTGACCTGTGTTCTTCAGTGAAGCCTGATGTTGTGGTCAGTGTTGTAGACGAAACGGTGATGTTAGTGGTTGATGCTGGTGATGAAGTATCAGTATTGGCTTGAGGTGTAGTGGTCAACATTGCAGAAGACTTGGATTCAGCACCCGCTGACGTGGGATCTTCATTTATTACTGTTGGTAAAGTTGAAAATAACATTTGCATTAGAACATAATGGAAAACTGACTTATGAGAATATGCCTTTTAGCAGTTAACTTAATCTCTAGATAAAAAGTGATAATCATTTCAGCAAAAGTTTCAGTTTGAGAACCAGCTTTAAACACCAAAAACCACGCTTGTAACCAAACTAGGCCACAATAACAAATGTACCTTGTTAAAAAACGCCTCCTACATAGGCAAGTCTTCTACCTTGAGGAGGTACTTTGCATGCATTTGCATTCTGCCATGTGTTCTTCGACAGTTTGTGATGTAAAAGTAGCACAGCAGTCAAACCACATGATGAAACAACTGTTTCCAAAAAGGCTTACCTAGTGAAGCTCTTGAAGCAATGATTAAGATTGCTATAGCATGTAGCACTTTAGCCATGCTGTTGAGCACAAGTAGCCTATGTAGAGCAGCAGTGAAACAACGCAGTGGCTGATAAAACTCTGCAGCAGAGGCACGAACCACATCCTTAACAGGATGTGGCCATGTAGCAGAGGTGTGGTTACTTCAACAAGAGCTTATCAGTGATATCGGACTGGTTAGTCACTGTTTGCATTAGTATACATCATCCTCCATAAGACGGAACAAATGAGTAGAGGCTGAGAAAGACAAGACTTCTTGCCAAGAAACACATAAAACAAGTAACTTTACATTAAAGAGGTTTATTTTGTGGAATTACATTTAGATTCTGCTAAGACTTCCATAATAGATACTTTAAAAATTAAAATCTGAAGGAAAAAAGAAAAAAAAAAAAAACTAATGCAAAGTTACCCACAGTATTGAGAGTACAGAGTCATGCACTGAAAACAACTTTCACTTTCAGTACAAATTTCAGTTGTAGACATACATAACACCAGAGACCCGGCAGTTCAAGGTACATGCATAGCACTTTCCAAAAGAGGGTACGAACTGTCAAATGGCAAGAATTGTACAGTATCTAGAAAGATACGCTAATAAAACATCATTATCATCTCTCAAGAAATTAGAGTTAATATAGCAACTAGTCACAAAACAGTCACAAAGGACCTTTTCTGTAAAACAGTATAATTAACAAATTAAGGCAGCAAGACAAAAAGGACCTGATATTTTCACACTGAACTGCAGCATTATTTATTTTCCTTCTGTAATCTATTCTATAATCTATGGGCTTATCTTTGGACTTTTTAAAATAAATATATCTCACATTCAGGATTATTAGGTAAAAAGGACAAGCTCTGCATAATTCACTCAAACAAATGGCAGTGGTGCACTATAGTACTGTGCAAAAGTCAGAAACCACCCGTATTCTCTTTCATTTCCAGTTACAATGGCCACTAAGGTAATTCTTTTTTCAGGAGATCTTTCTAAAGAGATTCCTTACATAAGGAAGGGGAACGTCAAAGGAAAATACTGTGTGGGGAAAAAAAAGGATTTTATAAAAACTACATTTATTATTAAACCATACAGAGAAACGGGGTCTTCTAACAAGCATGCAAGACCTAGCAGACCACCAAACCTGTCGCCGTCAGATAAACAGCACTTAAAAGCTTGTATCTTTGAGAGGTAGGAAAAAACTCAAGCGCCACTCTTGCTTCAGAAAAAAAAAAACACAGATATTTCTGTCCATCCTTCCGCTGTCAGAAGACAACTCAACACTATGAGTCTGAAATGATGTGTAGCTGTCGAGCACAAGTTTTTGGACTGATGAGCCTGAATTTATATTTGGGTTACTTGGATAGTGAGAAGCAGAAAAAACATCCAGCTTCTAAGACTGAACTTTGGAGGTGTAGATTTTTTAAAGAACCGAAAGCAAGTCTCTTGAACAGAACAGAAGCTGTAATAAAGGCAGAGGGTGGACCTTATAGGAAATTCTGTTCACTCTGCGGCCATGTTTGCACAGTTTACCATTCATATTTCAGTGATTTATAATCATTTATAACTTCTCTGGATAGACACATGAATAAACATATGACATATGAATAAAAGTCATATTAAAAAGTTTGCTGTGTGTTTCTGTGTATTTTTCTGTTAAATGTATGATATCTGCTTTTTTTTTTTTTTTTTTAATAATAATAATAAATGTGCACTGGTCATTTAGAAATGTTATAGATTTTGATTTCCAAATGGCCATTAAATAATAAAAAGGTGGTCTCTGACTTTTGCACTGTAATGTGCATGCAGTACAGAGTTCCTGAGGATTTTAGTTCAAGTTGAGTTATAGCTGATATATTAGTCTGTTGTTAGTCTGACAACCAGTTTTAATCTAAACGTACACTGACCACAGATCCCAGTCACAGGAGTAAGCATCTACAGCAGGTCTGGAGAGGTGCCACGAAAAGAAGTGACACACTGAAATTCAAATATGCACATGAATAAAATATGTCAACACAGCCTTGGCTTTCAGTTTACTTACTTTTGCTGATAAGTGTGTTGATGTAATATATTTTATTCATGTGAAAATGATGGATATATCTGAATCCAGCACTGTCAGTAATAGGGTATATTTTTAAAATCTTAATCAAGCAGCTTCTGGAAGGATTCTCATCAGTACTTCATTAAGTCCTCTTTGAAGTAACAGCATTTCTACTTGATGACAGTTTTACAGCAGTTTCTCTAGCAAACACAGATGGACCACCGGCACAGTAATGGGATGGGCTGCACATCTCGTCAATAATACATAAGATGGGACTTTTCTTAACCCAGATACCCCCAGTGTAATTATTAATTTGCTTCATTCCTCTGAATCTTTGTTAATTAAACGGCACTTACAGTTGCGGTAAACTCTACAGCTGGCATTTAGCCAAAATCATTGCACTTCATTTGTCCAAACTAAGTTTTACTGATTGGTAACTGGACATTAAACATACATTTCTGTCCAAATTCTCTAAACTAACCATTAGAAAACAGGACACAGTACATGAAGTAATTTTTTTGGAGACATACGACTAGTTGCATGCTGTGACTCCATCAGTTGCTTCGCCATAGCTGCCAAGACCAGCCACCATATCTTTAGATTCCCAGTCACAAACAGGAAAAGACTGTTTTCAGACTTGATCGGAACTAAGGTTCACCTTCTCGTGTTCTTCTGAAACAGTTTTCACGGCAATGTAACATAATTCAATACAGGACTCTGGACTCCTCCAGCAGTCAGAAAATTAATGATTGAATCAAAACTGTTTCCATCAGTGATGTATATGTGTATATATATATTTACATATTCAAGTAATACTTCCTGAACCTCAAATCAACAATAGAAAGTTTACAGTTTATCGTCCAGTTGCTTCACTGTTGGAAGAGGTACTGACGATTCCTGTGCATCTGGCCCCAGTGTATCCTCTTGCTGGTTTTCCTGCTAAAAAAAAATGTTTGAAACATAAAAGTTTGCATTCATGGAAATTACCATCATTTTAGATTAAACATAGTAGTAATGTCTTAAAAGTAATGTCTAGTGAGGCAAGGTAAAAAGTACAGTACTACTACACGACTAATATGGTCTATATTGTCTACAAAATATTTTTGGAAGAAAAGACAACCAATGAGACTCAAAAGTTAGCATACAAAATGTGAAATGTGATCTGATCTTGGGAAAACTTACTCTGTGTTTCAGATATGACAGGTAGGTGTCCCAGCCCAGTGTGACAGTATTTACATACAAAACCCGAAACTTGGCCGGCAAGAAGTAGAAATTAATCATCTGTGCGGTGGGCCAGACACACCAGTCTGCCTAGTGGGAAGGGGGGAAAAAAAACAGTCAGGGTTTCTTTATCGTTTTACGGGGTAGTTTCCTGACAGTTGTATTTGCATAATGCCTGCAGATGGATGTAAACACAAAAATGATCCAAAATTATGAATTCCATCACACTGATGAGCCTGTCAGATACTTGTATACTGGAATACTACATACAAACACAACAAATAACATACTGAACACTAGTATTAGGTGGGAGTGGCCCTTTGATACTGTATTTTGCCAGTTAACCAGTTAATTTCATTTTACTTCACTTTGCAACAATATATGAGTAGTTCATACAATCATATTTACTTAAATGAACAATCATAAATAATGAGTAAATTTTAAAAGCTAAAATTTAGAAGGTACGATGGATTAAATGGAATCACACATTTTTACTATCTTACCTTATAGAATTCCCAGAATTTCTCTTTAAACTCGTTGCAGCCTCTGACCCAACCTTGGCCCTCCATGATGCCCATGCCTGACACAAATACACAGCCACATTCATCATTACAATGACGAACAACTAACAATTAAATTAAACAACTAATACTGTGATGTATTAAGAATTTATGGACCACAAATAAGTTACAAAATAAAGCATTATTATAATTTACATTCTATATTACACTGACCGGTCACTGTATTAAGCTCTATACTCATTGTTCATTTTATCAGCTCCACTTGCCATATAGGAGCACTTTCTAGTCTACAATTACAAACTTTAGTCCATTTGTTTTTCTGCATTCTTTGTTATCCCCCTTTTTATCCTGTTCTTCAATAGTCAGGACCCCCACAGGACCACCTCAGAGCAGGTATTATTATAACTGCCATTAATATATACCAGTATATACTACACTAGTGTATTACTACACACATGAACTGCTCTGTGGTAGTCCTGTGGAGTTCTGACCACTGATAAACCGGGTAAATGGGGGCTTACAAATTAAACAGATGGACTACAGACTGTAATTGTGGAACAACATACTGCACCTATATTGTAAGTGGAGTAGATAAAATAGACAATGACTGTGAACACGAGTTTACTGAATGAAGCGGCTGGTCGGTATATGGTTTGAAGCTCACCTATGAAGTACCACGCTCCAAGAAGTGGTGAAGCAACAAGTTGGTCTATCAGGACTTTCTTGGCAACAATCTTCACAACTTTTCCAGAATAGACCTTGTCCAGCCACTGATACCAGTAGTGAAGGAAGGGCCCCATGGAACAGCCAACTGCACACATTCTCCCTGTGGATTACAGCAATGCTTTATTGCAGGCCATGAGCTTATTGCCGGTGTGAGTTTACTGCAGAGCTATAGGTTTTAAAACACGGATCTGAAATGGAAAATGAATGCCCTGATTACCTTAAGGTGATTATTGTAACGGATTGCAATGGATTAATGTAACCGCAGGAGTGGGTGGCAAATTTGTAATTTGTAATTGCTAATTATTAATATACAAACAAAAACACACATGTTCTTAACACAGAGCAGCAAAATGCATTTCATATTTTTGAACGGTTTTCAATTCCTATTATAGAACTTTTTACCCACGTGTTATCTACAATTGTGATGTCAGTGAATACAAAGAGCTTTATATGGTAATGATCCAAACAGCTTGCCAGCTAGTCAACATTCAGCAGCAGTAATGCTAACACTGTACTGCCTAAGACCTGTCTGCTGTAGAAAAAACAAAAGATACAGGCTAGTTTGTCTTCTTCTTTCCAAAATGTAAAGACATTCTAGTGTTTTGCAGGAACAGAAAGCAGGCAGGCACCCTTTGAAAAGGCTCTGGCTGTGTCACCCTCTAGTGGTTGCTTTAGTAATACCACTTTGTCTATAATGCATATAATGCCACTGCATGTAAGGCAAAGCAGACGGGTCCAACTTTTAGTTGACTTTTAGATATCTGGAGGATATGCGTGTGGGGCCTCCTGCATTGAATGTGGATGTGATTTCACCACCCACTATCATGCCTCGCTTGAACACTGATAAGTCATATGGCCTTGCCATGACCACGCACCCATGATAGTGTATATCATTATATAAAAGGTAAATGGAGTTCAAAATGTAGGCTGACTTTAATGCATTGTCTAAATAACTGATTCAGATGGTGTGTGTTTTGCAAGTCCGAGTGAATCAGACACAGCAGTGCTGCTGGAGTTGCGTCCTGTGACTGCTGATGAAGGACTAGAGGATGACCTACCCAGACTGTGCAACAACAGGTAAGCTATCGTCTCTGACTGGACATCTACAAGGTGGGTGTATTTAATAAGAGTGGACAGTAAGTAAACACAGTGTTTTAAAACTCCAGCAGCACAGCTGTATCTGATCCTTGCTAACACAGAATCCCCAAAAGAAATCGTTTGGTTAATTATTTGTATGGTTAAGTGTAAATTATTGAAAACACGATGTAAGATTGCCATGGAAAAATGTAAAATGTAATAAATATATATATATGTAATATAATGTAAATGTAAGTGGAACTGTTTTTAAACAAATAATTTAACTTTAAAGAAAAAGGACTTTGGACATTTGTCAGCAAAAAGGAGAAAATTGGACTTTCTTAAAATTTTTAAATGCTTTTGTAAATAACGAAATGTTTATAATGTGATCTTGATTGGATATTCTGATGTACTGTATATACAGTATAAATGTATGCTTCTGTTAAAAAAAAAATAATAACAAAGTATAAATACTGCTGCTCTGAGGTGGTCCTGACCACTCAGAACAGAGAAACAAGGTATGCAGAGCAACAAATGGACTACAGTATGTAACTGTAGAACTACATACAAAGAGCACATATGTGGAAATGAACAGTAAAAAGTGAAATCATGAATATAAATGTGTTTAACTTTTACTCATGTTGTGTTGGATAGCAGTTCTACTTCTACTTGGGTCATTACGTCAATGAAGTTACACCAGCTCAGGTCTGCTGATGAAATAAGCTGTCATTTCACATCTACTCACCTGTTCGCTGCCATTCAAAGCTTTTCTCTGGCGTGTGGCGCTTTTCTCTGCTTTGCTGAATACAGTCCCCCAAAGCCAGCATGCCCCCACTGCTGATTACGTTCGTTACTATCAGATACCTTCCCGAAAACAGAGGTTTCCAGTAGAAAGATATGCGCACAAGTAAGTCCTTGCTTCGAGGTATCATGACTGCCTAGTTATGGGGGGCTATCAAAATGACAACAATAACTGAAACATAAAGCAGTTAACGGTAGGACTGTACCGGCCTATATGTGCTCTTAATGTTGCTGAAGTGTTTGTTTCAAAGTAGTGATAGTGATTAGCTACCTATCGGACTGCCGGCTCCTAACCCGTCGCGAGCTTAGTGAAGGCATGGAAACGGTGTAGAGAGGAAACGGAAGCCCTCAGTGACCCGGAACTTTACATTTCAAAATAAAAGCCTTTTGTTTGTTTTAAAGGTCAAGAAGCACTTTTCCCCACCTGGACAATTAGTATTGTTTTCCCTATACATTTGACACAAGCCAACGTTGAGATAAGTCCCATCTTGCCTTTAAGAGGTATTTTCCCGTCTGTATTTACCCGTAAAAGTCCCCCCATGACAGGAGTGCGGGAAAAAATACCGTTTGGAACAAAGAAGGACTTAAGAAATATGATTTTATGCAGTAAATGTAAGTAATAAACTTTAGTAGATTATTAACGTGTTTGGTATGTATGGGAAAACTTGTATTCCTAAATACTACATAGTTAAATAATGAACACATTTCTGTACAATTTAAAATAGAAAATAGATCATCATACACATACATACACATGCCTAAAGAAAAAAAGAGAAAATAACAGTGTATTTTAAGTCTTAATTATGTAAGTAAGTAAGCAAATAAGTAAGTAAATTAGTTGTGGCAGTGGCAGTCGGTAGCGCTGTCACCTCACAGCAAGCAGGGCCCGGGTTACATTCCTGGCTGTGGTTTCCGGTGTCCTTTCTATGTGGAGTATGCATGTTCTCTGCATGTCTGTGTATGTTTTTCCCTCTGGGTGCTCCGGATTTACAGTCCAAAGAGATGGTGTCAGGTGAATTGGAGTTAAATTGCCCCGGCTGTAAGTGTGTGAGTGAATGTGTATGTCTGTGTGCCCGTCCAGCGATGGATTGGCAGCCTGTCCAGGGTGTTTGCTGCCTTCTGCCCTGTGAGTGCTGGGATAGGCTCCAGCACTCCCCATGACCCAGAAGGATAAGCTGCTCAGAAGATAAATGAATGAATTATTATTCAATTAATAATATTATTTCTAATATTTAAATAATTATTTTATATAAGTCTGTATTGTAAAAGGCTTTGATACCTCATCTGTATAGACGACATATGAGGTATGAAATATTATACAAGGTATGAAATATTTGTCACTGTTTAATCTCTCATTGTAGATCATAACAATCATAAGACGAAAAGGAAGAAGAAGAAAAAGAGGCACGGCAACATTTAATTTGTTTATTCACCAGTTATTTTATTCCTGATGAAGATTATCTGCCTTAGTAGAGAACTTCATTAGAGAGCATAATTGCAACAAGTGATTTATTTCACAGCCTTTCAGGTTTACATTAGCATAGTATGTGCCTGTGGGGAACCTTCAAGGCTTTCTAGACCTTCAGGAGTAAATAATACATGTCTGCTTGTATTTAAACTCTTCAATTATTACAGTAGGACTCTTGATTCATTGTTAAGTTATGAATTGAAAGAGATACGTTCTTGAAAATGAGTCTTGTTTTTCTCTTTAGAATATAGTTAGATATTTCTAAGCAAGCTCTCCTGTTGATTTGGTCCTGACCACTCAGAACAGAGAAACAAGGTATGCAGAGCAATATGGACTACAGTATGTAACTGCAGAACTACATACAAAGAGCACATATGTGGAAATGGACAGTAAAAAGTGAAATCATGAATATAAATTTAAAATTTAACTTTTACTCATGTTGTGTTGGATAGCAGTTCTACTTCTACTTGGGTCATTACGTCAATGAAGTTACACCAGCTCTCTACGTCAATGAAGTTACACAAGCTCTCCTGTTGATTAGGAGACCCTGGGGTGTTACATAAACCAATAATTACAGTCAACCAATCACAGTTTGAGTTACAATGGGGGCAACAACGTTGTGAGAAAGAAACATGACTGTAATCCAGTGGGCACCAGCACTAGCGCAGGAGGTCTTCCTTCCTGCAGAGTCTAGTTCCAACCACAATCTGCCACACCAGTTCCAGCTAATCAACATTTTGGGAAATTCTTGATCAGCTGGATCAGATGCATTAAAGGAGGCACCATATTAGATGCAGGTTGAAACCAAACTGTGCAGAACAGTAGAACTCCAGGAGGCATGTTGGTGGCCACTGCTGTAGGTCTTCTGGAAGCCTTAGATATGTCCCTGACTGTGAATATGAACAGCAGCTTGTTGAAATAGAATTGGAAAACAGCAGCTGGTCCAGAAAGAGTCACTGTGATACCACTACAAGATCAAACACATGCTAATATGTGTGTCACAGGCATCAAACCTCAAGTAAAACATGGGAAGTCTTTTAGAAGCATACAGAAATGTCTGTATTTAAAGTAGCATAGCCTATAATTATTTAAGCAAATAGCAGTGAGCTTAGAAACCCCTCGGGGTAAGCCGAGCTCTGATAGTCACCGTTCACCATTGGTATGTGCTGAGAATTTGTGTCAGTAACGTACCTTAAATCTAAGTTTACACTGATTTTTTTTTTTGCTTCAAAAATTGATGCAAAATTCAGTCATTCAGACTCATTTGATGGGAAATGGCCCATTAAGGGGGAAACATAATGACTTCTTTAGTTATAGGGCTGGTAATAGGAACCAAGGAATGTAATGTCTACAAAGCAAATACGACTGTTTTATCATTTTCACTGAACAACATGTCTACAGGTCTTCTGAGTATCTGCTTATAAATAGCATACATTTATAATTTTGAGAATGTGCCACTCGTTTCTCTCTGCTATTAATGTACTGTATTTAAAAACACACTGTTCTGGCCAAAGCCTGATCTCAAAACTACCATGAAGCTCATGAGCCTGGCAGTGGATTCTTAACCATTTTGTACATTTTAAAGTTCTGACATGTCTTACTTTGACGGTTTCTCTAGAATTAAGCAATTTTTGAAATGTTGGGGAAAATTTTTTTTCATTTCTCCGTAATGGTATACACCATTAGCAAGCTATTAGATGAATAATTAAAAAAACTCTTAAATAATAATCAAGCTTTAGTGATGTACATATGTGAAGTATGAATAAAGTATAAATGTATCAAATTTCTGTAAATGAAAGTCTTTAAGGTCACTCTTAAATTCTTACAGTTACTTACACTACAGGTGTAGATCAGTTACACTATGTGACAATTTCTAACATAATGTTTAACAAAAGCTTCGATTCAGCTTCATCTGCGCTCCAGTGCAGACAGGAGGCTTGATTCCCTTCAGAAGGAAAGAAACAAGATGATTACCAGTCAAGTTCACTTTCTGTTTATATTCTGATAAAGATCTTTGCTTTCAAAGCATTCCAAAGTCCAGCAAAAGCAGAAATATGAGCTTACTTCATACAGCATGCAGACAAGGTTGAAGAGAGTTGACATTGCCTTGTCCTCCCAGTCATCTGTGTATACCTGGAGATATTACAGAGTGGATTATTATCCAGACGTCTCTCTAACGTTTCTCTTAAAGTGAAAGGTATTAATGAGAAACAGCAGTAACAGCAGCTCCTGTTATTGGAAGGCTTTACACTAGATAATTACTTCTGGATCACAATCACCACTCCAAACGGTCCGAAAAAAGTTGCTCTGTCATTCCAAAGACTCTGGTTTCACTGTTTTACAGATGATTGAGAGCTTTACACCTCTCTCCCAATTACAAATTTAGTTCATCAAAGCGTACTTAACATCTCGGATGTCCAGTTTAGTTTACTTCCTTTTCTCAGTAATAGCTTTTCGATAGATGCCCATGTCACGGAAAAACAAACCTTTCTCTCTCTCTCTCTTTTTTTTAATATGAAAGGAATCTGAAAGTTTGCAAACATGCCAGTTGCTACCCAAATTACACTATATTGCCAAGTTTCCACTCACCCATCCAAATCATTAAATTCGGGTGTTTCAACCACTTCCTGTCACAGGGGTATAAAACCAAGCAACTAGGCATGCAGACTGCTTCTACACACATTAGTGAAAGAATGGGTTGCTCTCAGGAGCTCAGTGAATTCCAGCATGGTATCGTGATAGGATGCACAGAGTTCTGACCTCAACCAAGTAGAACACCTTTGGGATGAATCAGAGCAGAGACTGCGAGCCAGGCCTTCTCGTCCAACATCAGTGTCTGACCTCACAAATGCGCTTCTGGAGGAATGGTCAAAAATTCCCATAAACACATTCCTAAACACTGTGAAAAGCCGTCTCAGAAGAGTTGATGCTGTTGTAGCTGCAATGGGTGGGGGCGACATCATATTAAACCCCATGGATTAAGAATGGGATGTCACTCAATTTCATATGCGTGTGAAGACAGACGAGCGAAAACCTTTGGCAATATAGTGTATATTCTCAGTATAAAGGAAACTGTGTTGTAACTGTGAATACTGTTACTGATGTGCAGCGCTGTGGGAGGTGTAGCCATGCAGAGCAGCCATGCATAAAGGCTCTCAAAACCGATACACTTGTGATGGGAGAGACTTTAATTTGCAATTATTTACTAGTTGTAGTAGAGTTTAGTAGTGTTCTGTTTCCTGCATTTTCTTCTATGCCACAGTGATGTCGGAAGTGAAATAGTGTCCCCCCCAGCAGACTCCCACAGGATAAATGGCACTCCCACAGAACCTGCTTTGGACCAGCATGCTCACCAGCATGCTTTCTTCGGTCAGCACTGGGTGGCGGTTCTCCCTTTCCTTAATAAAAGAGCTTAAAGCGCTGTGTTTCCTGCGTCTTCTTCCATATCGACACCACAATACAGTTTAAAATGGGCCTATTACACTCATTTTCAGTGTTGATAATTAAATTTTGGGGGTCTACTAGAACAGAATAAAATGCTTCAATTTTACAAAAAACATTTTCCTTGTACTGTATATCCGTGTTCTCCCTCCTGAAACGCTGAGCCCAATGTGCTCTGATTGGTCCAGCTCTGGAGCACTTAGTGGCGATAGTGGCAACCTGCGACAAGTCGCACCTATACGGCCAATACGGATTGTGCCACCATATGATCTCACCTTGTAACAAGGAAAGGGCTGGAATTTCAACAAGGTGTTTCAGACAGCTAAAAAAACGGGTTTCTTGTCCATATACTTTTGGCTTTATAATTTTGGAGACAATTTACATACATGAAATCTCTTACCCCATTGAAAGTGACCCAAGGAACATGTCTGAGGGTCGGCTTGAGAGACCGAGTCTTCACACCGTTCTCATGCATAAGAGCATGGCCGAGACTTCCTTTTACACAAGACTCTATGGTCCCCCACTCTTCAGATGGGCTGTACAACTGCAAACACTGGAGAAAAAGAAACAGCATTTAGATGAGTAAATCATTTGTTGAACTCGTGTGTACATGAAGAGCTAACATTGATAAAAGGATACACACAGAAGGAGCTGCTTTTATAACGTCTGACGAGGACACCATGCAGTGAATAACTGGAAACGCCGCATAGCTGGTCACATTTAAGATGCATGCCTGCCAAGATGGAAATAATCGTGAGCATGTTAAAGTAATGTACGTGCATTTGTTTTCCAAAAAAACTGAGCGAACTATGACAGATCACCTCAATGATGCTGGCTTGGCACTCTGGCTCGCCATGCTGGCATGAGAATGAGTTCTCTTTAGAAAGTTCCTGGCAGATGCAAGGGTTAAAATATGTTAAGAAACTGTAGTTTGTGAAGATTCAAATGATTGTTGAGAACCAGTTGCATTTGTGTACCTTTGCATTGCCATAGGGCACCAGATGTACTCTCATGATGTCTCTGAGCATCATCCAGGTTGGAAAGAGCTGTTCTGTCAAGAAAGATCTACAGCCTGGGCAGAGACTTTCATAGTACACAGTTACCTCGACTGGAGGCACGGATGGGTCCGGCCTGGTGGCGTACAGCTCCATACACTGCTTCTGGACCTGCAAACAAGGAAACAACAGTATGTATTAAAAATAACACATCAGAAACATCCCTATAAAACCGTTGGATGGGGGTTGATTTTTTTCTGCACATGAGATATGGGAGTGTGAAGAACCTTTGAAAAGTTTGAAGAACATAATGTAAAGCTTCTATACCAATACAGGGTTTTTGCTGTAACTGTGCTGCCAAGCCAAAAGCTTTTTAGAAATCTTAATTTTCAGGAGTGAAATGTCATTTTCACACGTTGATCTGCTGTAATATGGATGTTTACTGGTTAAGCATGTAATTTGACCTAGGAACCAAATGCCCTAATAACATGATATGAATGGGGCTGTTATTTTGAGGTATAGCTAAGGTTTACTGCATGGTAAGCATAAAACCTGACCCTAATTTAAACCATACTTCTTTTGTTTGTAAAAGTTTCAAATAAAGGCCTACTGTTCCATCCCCATGGAAACTAAACTGCAAAAATAGTCTGATTTAAATTGCTGTTTAAATGCTCACAAAAAACAACAACAACAAAAACCCCCACAATATATGTATCTATTCAGCCTACAGCTTTTTAGGATTTACTGTCACCTGTTGAGGTACAAAGTGGTATTACGAGACAGGACCAACTGGGCCTAGTTGGTTAGCATGCTACCTTCAGTAGATATCTCTGCAACATGACACATAGACAATTTTGAATGTGCAGAATTGTTATTTCTTCACATTCTGTTGATGATTTTAGTTCATTTTGGAATATTGTAAACTATAAATCCTACTGCCTCTTTAAAGAACCTTAACAACTACCCTCCCACCCATACAGGACATCTACGACAAGAGATCACACACCCGAGTCACCCCCTGTTCCAACCTCTGCCATCCGGAAAGAGGTACCGGAACATCCGAGCCAGAACCTCCAGGTTCAGGAACAGCTTTTACCCTAGAGCTGTCAAACTGGTCACACCAGCAGCGCCTACTACAACATGACTACACCACTAAAGACCGTTACTGATTTCTAGCCAGGATCCCCCAGCACACACTGGGCTCCACTACCTCACAGGACTGTTTGCACCGCACTTTATACTTGAACATCCCAGCTGTGTATTTATTTATCTATATTTATTTATCTATACTGAACATCTGTACTAAGCAATTTAGCTGAACACTAAGCTGCTATTCTCCTACCTGCACTGTACACTTTATATATCTATACTGCTTACAACCACATACTTAATTGATACTGCTCTTACACTTTGCACATGTCCTGTACACGTGCTGTACTGTTTGCACACACATATATATATATATATATATACATATATTCTTGTAACTGCACTGGAGAAGGAGACTGATTGTGTTTCATTATACTGTACAACCCTGTATTGGTATAATGACAATAAAGTTGAATTGAATTGAACAATGGAGATCTTCTATACCAATTCCGACAAACGTCCTGCAACCTTTACATTATGTGAAGGTTCTTTATTCCTTTAAAATGTTTTCCACTCACACATCTCACTTACAAAATAATATCTCTGAATCGATAATTACGAGGTTTTCTAGGGAACCAGAAGTGGCATCATGCGAAAAAACCTTTTTGGCCCCTTTAGTTTTAGTGTGTAGCAGACGTTTTAAGCCCCCAAAAGAAACTACTAATTCCAAATCTAACATTTATATATCATTAAGGACAGACTACAAACAAGCATTGATTATTAATTCAAATGTATTCATTAGAGTGAGTGTAGTGCAGATGCTCTGACCCTCTGAGTCAAACAGAGTTTGGAGGATACTCAGATGCCACATGCTTCTGTCAAATTAGAAGCCACTTGTTTTCAATTTCAAAAGCATGACACTCATTTACGGGCACAAAAGAAGCTTTGAAAAGTCTTTGAACTCGGAACTGGACAGTGTACTCATACTGTACATGATCAGTAACATCTCTAGTGTATTAGTAATAAATAACAATAGATCTCCAAAACAGTATGTTATGTTGACTCAGTTATATGTATTATTTTATATGATGTGTTTTACGTGTCATAAATTCATAATGACATCATTCTTTTCTTTTATGAACTGCTTTGTTGTGGCTCTCAACTCTGTCTTTGGAGCTTTAGCAATTTATTTTCTTCTAAGAAGAGAGAAATTGAGCCCAACAAACTTAAGCATCAACGCTGATAGAGGCTGAATGTTCTAAGAAGTGCTTCTGTAGGGAACTCATTACTGTTTCTATGTCTTTCATTCTTTCATTAATGTAACAACAACAAGTACATTTCTTTGGGTATGAGTTAAGCCTACTCTACACACGTTTGAGTTCAAAATGAGCATATAAATTAGACTGTAATCAGGAATTTCAACATCCACATGGAATAATAAACCACATACAAAGTTTTTTTTGTGGGGGGCAGTATTATACGCAGGTACAAAAACAAAGCCAGCTGTAACTCATTATCACAGCACTGAGTCGATTTCTAATATCTCATAGTTTAGAACTTACCCCACATTCCACTGCGATTTCCAGAGTCCTGCACCACTGTGATGGAGGATAACCACAATCAGGCTTAGGATGAGACTTACCCCGACATTTATCCGAAGTAAAGAATAAGAAAAGAAGGGCACAGAGCAAAAAAGAGTTCATGTTGACGGCTAGACGAATTTAGAAATGCTCTCAAATCTGCATCATCGCTACTGGGACTGAGGAGACTTCAGAGGATCTCTGGCTTTTAAACTCCTCCCTTTTGTGAACTTCTCTTCTGACCCTCAGTTTCATCAGCAGAGAAGCATCTAAAAGATCACAGCCATATCAGTGAGAAATGAAACATCACTGATGTTTAAAGGAATAATTCAAAATAATATTTTTACAATCCACCCTTTATACCAGGAGTCAACAATCAGGAAGAGATGTATGTAGTACATAGTTCTACTGGAGGGAAAAAGTATCCTCAAAGATATGTCTACAGTACCTTTAGTTAGGGAACATAAATATACCATATTTGATTGCAGATGTTTTTTTAAGTCGCATTAACTTCATACCCCTTGTTTTGACTGCAAACTTTTAAAGTTAATTTAAAGGTTATGAAAAGTTACACATATACATTATATACTGAAAAGTGGATGTAGTGTACCTTTGCACAACTTAGTCATGTCACCCAATTGACCATTTGAAGGACTGAAATTGGAAATGATGGATACGGCTCATCTCTAAGCGTTCTTTCCTCCAGGTGAAGGAAGAACTCCTTAAAACAACAGTTTAAAAGTGAGCCAAGAACATGATGTTACAACATAGAAGCCCATTCCTGCCATCATTATTAAGTGAATTGCTATCCTGACTAAGTCATTATTTTCGGTCATTATAATGAGATACCAAGTCATTATTAACACAATAAGATATTAACACATTCATTTGGCTCATTATTCACAACACTTACAATAATATATCCAGAAGCCTATTAGATTCTTGTTATTATTAGAGTCTAATAAGGTTTGGGATTTTTTATTTTAAGTGGTGGGATTGAGCTTCTGTACTATAATGTCTGGCACATGCTTTTCCTTTTTTTGTTTCATTCCTAATTTTGTGGAAAACCAAACTCACAGCTCAACGAAACAGTGAGAGTTATGCTCTAAGCTAAACTTTATCCAGGTCACTGCATTTGCTAAAAAGTCATTTTAATGATGACTAACGATAATATCATCTAAAATGTTAAACCCAGTTAGCTAATTTGTGAGCTTTTTTCTAATTTACAAAGTTATATTGATAAATCCGTCAAATTGCTTATTTCATAATCCCATTTGTGATTAAAAACATTTTGTGTGAAGATAAATATTAAGGCACTTGTATACATGACTCTCTTTGTATTATATCATTCAAGCAAAATTAAAGTAAAGTAGTCCTCCTCAACTTGCTCACGTGAAGGGGTAGTTTTCTGGCAAAATCCTCCTCCTAATTAGACACTAGACACACCACTTTGTGTCGAGTGGCGTAATGATTTCCTGGTTTTGATGTGATAATGATTTGCAGAATATACTTTTGTTGGCTTGAAATTGACCTATACTCATATTATATTAGTTCTCAAATATGTAAATCATATCTGCACTGAGTAAAGCCAGTTTGTTTCAGAGTAAAAACATTTCCAGCTTGAGTGGATACTTCAATCCACTGGTGGGGGACAGTAAACAGAAACATCTCTCAAGACCAGTTCCTGAAGGTGCTATGGTGGTGCTGAAAGTACGGTTGTACGGAAAGATCCTTCCTGTCATCCTTTCACTGAATCACCTCATCATCTTCTTAACAATACATGTTCAGTTTGTATTTAAGTCTGTCTCCCTCTAGTGGCAAAGCTGGCAAACAGCTGTGTAATGCACACTGGGGCTGAGGCCTTTCCAAAGCTGGAAACCTCTGTGTGGTGTCTTTGAATACTACAGCAGTGTGTTTTTATATATACTGTATAGTCTATAAACAGTGCATGCAAGATTGTAGTGCATGTTTATGCATTATTTATCATTTTTGCCACAATTTGCATAGATTAGAGTTATTTAGGAAACTGATCCCCATTTTGGCCAATTATTACATGATTTACCTAATCGGTAAAACGCAGAAATAGAATTCTGACATGAAACAGCTTGCCTGTGATTACTAGACAAAAAAACCCCAAAAGTTTCAGATGATAACTCTTTGGAAATAAAGCAAAGATTTCATATTCCACCTTGTACCTTTATTCTTCATAAACAAACAACGGAAAGAAGACGTACAATTGTTTTTACATAGATGTTTTATTGTTAAATAAAACAAGGAGTTATTTGCCCAAAATGAATTCTTATTTAAGCATGATTGTGCTTTTAAAATAAAATGAGCCAACTGGTAGTAATAGCTTTAGCTTCCAATAAAAGGACATATTTGATGTCTGAATCATTCTACATTCTCATAAGTTCCAGTAAAGTGAAATTGACAGAGACCATTTTTCTAACCAAATGTGATTTTTCTGAATGTTTCCTGAATGTTAATGAAATCCTTTTGGTAATATTGTGAAATTGCAAAAAATGAAAACAAAGAAAAAAAAGCAAGTGCACAAAAAGTAACCTGGATGCTTTTTAAGGATGGACGACTTTGACACCAGTGGTAGAATTATTAGAATCATAAGACTAATTTAGAAGGATTTGTTTAGAAATGCATTACAGTGCACGCAGCATCAAAGCATTATTAAGCTGAATACTTCTACTTATTCCAAGAGGAACAAACCCATACTTTTTACTTCTTTACATTTGAATTTAGACATCCAAAGTACTTGTTACAAATCTTAAACCTGGGAAATTTGACACTTTTCTTTCTCCCAATGAGTCAAGCTCCTTGTATGCTTGAATTTATTGGATTTTTTTTTTTTTTTTTTTTTTTTTTTGCAAAACATCCAACCAAATACATAAAATGAAACTGCTATGCAAATTTGTCTTTACCCCTGATTAGCTGATGCATCATCAAAAAAAGAGAAAACCTTTAATATGTCAGTCAAAATATTTAAATGTTAGATGTATATCACTGAGTACATACTTTTATTACTTTACTACTTTGGCCATACCTCCACTGAAGTTTATTTCTTCTTTACTGTTCCACTTCACTTTGAATTGAGCTTATAAATGGACAAATGATTTTACAGCCACAGAAAATGTGATCAGTCCCCCCCACAAACACACTTTTTTGGTGGTCCAGAATGCTGAGATCTGCCTCTGCAGTCAGCCGCTGTGTTTCAAGTGTGCTGTCTGTCATTTAATGGAAGCTAAATTTACAAGCAATTAACTTTCTATCAATATAGAAATAAGCATTAGATATGATGCTTGTTGTTGTTATCACTTTAAGCTCCCACAATTTCAAATGGAGAGGGGATTTCCTGCCGATACACAGTTAGCTGTTGAAGACAAAAGAGAAGTTTGTTAAAAGCTTTACAGCATTTTCTCGTTGTTACAGGATTATTAATCGTGCACTGAAATGTATTGTACTGATAGGTTTAACATGAATGGGGGATGCTCAACAATGTTAAAGCGTACTCTTACCTCTGGGATTTTGACTTTGACATCAAACGCCTCCTGAGTGGAAGCCACAAGCGTGGCCGAAACCTCATGTTCAGTATTTTTCTCATGTTTCTGATAGAAGCCCATGAGGTAGGACACACCTGGCAAGTATTCCTGTACCCTAAAGAGAGGTTAGAGTTCATTAAGTAAAAAACCTAAAAAAAGTTTAGAACGTTTTTCTACAATGTAGTGTTTCACATCAACACACTCTTACTGACTTTGTTTTCATCTGAATGACTGAACCATGCAGAAAATTCACCACATTTTAGGCAACTGAAATACAAGTTGCAACTTCAGCGTGTACTCTTTTATCATATCAACCAGATAAATTCAAACGAGTATTGTCCGGGTCAGGGGCTACTACAGTGCAGAGATCGCCAGGAATGTTAGTCTACTGACACTTTTCACAGGTGTTGTGTTGTGGTTTATTTTCATGCAAATAAACCCAGACACAGCATAATAATGAACATATGGGCAGCACAATTTAACCACATGCTTGATTTTTTGTAGTTACTTATATCCTTGAGATTTTGACTTAGTAGGTGAACAACTGACTCATAACTAAAGAACAAATCATTACCATCTTGACATATGCCATTATTCTGAGAAAAAAATAAATTGTAATAAAAAACAAATTGAGGCAATAAGAAATTATTTTGACTTTCAGTTTTAAAATATGTCTGTTTGGTGTTTTGAGCTGAACTTCAGTGCATTTAGAATTTGTCCCACATTGTAAAATCCCTGTTTGATTGTACAGAGAGCCTCCTGTTTGACTAGGAACTGCATAACTTGAACTTGTGTTGAGTTTATATTTTTAGCTATACGCAGTGTACTAAACTGTAACTGTGACATTTTTGCAACAGAAACCTGAAACAAGAACCAAGTAGTAGCTTTAGTATTGCAGTAATGGTACAGCCAAACGAGCTTCATAGCACTAAGGTAAGAAATATTACTTTACAGTAATAGTAAAAAAAAACGCCAAATCATTATTTAGACATAACCTGATCTTACACTTTGATAAGTATAAAATATAGAATTAAGAAATACCAATTCAAAACACTCATTTATTAAACTCATGTGGTTTGATTTTTATGTCTTCATCAAATTATGAATAGTATGAATCCTTTTTTGTAATTTTTCTCTGTCTCTCAGCAACAACAGTGGCAGCCACAGTGGACGGTGGAGGAAGTACACAAACCATGTAGTTGAGTTAAAGTAGAGATCCCCAAGGTAAAATATTACTCCAGTAATATTTAAGTAAGTAAGTTCCTCCCTTTAGACCGCCACTGGAGTAAAAGTACTAAAGTATTTACATTCAGATGTACTTAAGTATGAAGAGTAAAAGCAGCATGATTTATTATGGCTCTAATGTCCTATTATCATTTCTGGAACAAGATTCTTAATCAACAAATTTCAGGTGAAGAGACTCTAGTGTCTCTCTCAGTCCACCAGTCTTTAATAGAAGGTCATTAATTAGTCTGACACTGGTGTCTTTTAAAATGATCATAAGCACAGAACACCAAAGGAGAACCTGCTCAAAACAAAGTGACCCTTGTACCCTGATTGGTGGGTTTCACGTTTCTTTTGTTTGGACATGTTACATTTTAATGCACATGTAAGCCAAAAGGAAGGGCAGATTTGGCCATAATGTAGAGGAGTAAAAAGTAAGATATTAGACTTTGAAATGTACTGGAGTGAAAGTAAAAGTTCCCCCAAAATGGAAATACTTCAGTAAAGATACACCAAACAAACTACTTAAGTACATAAACCAATTACATTTGCTTCCTTACTGTCCACCACTGTTCCCAGGCATTCAGTAAAACACAGTTAGTATTTCCTATCTGTTTTAGTAAATCAGAATAAACGCTTCATTATAATAATCTCAGAGTATTTCGCATTTTTATAAATGCTTGTACACTTTTTAATATCTAAACAAGACTCACAATGTCACAAAACGTTAAATCTGCCCCCAAGACTAGCAGTGGTGTACACTCTCAGAAAAAACTGTACCTTTCAGGGTACAAATGCGGTCACTCTGCGGTCACTATCTTTAGTTAGAGAACTCTCTGCCTTATTCTGCAATTGGACCTGAAGGACCATGTTATACCTTAGAGGGTACAATTACGTTGTTTATACAGAACACTATCTTTTTACTGACAGTGAAAGTGCTATTTTTATATCTAATAGTTCTTGTATGAATGGACCTCCATCTGTTCCCAGATGGAAGCATCTCAATCTGTTTGCTGGATGAGAAGGTTTGAGGACAGCTTTTCACTGGATACAGGAATAAAAGATGTCAGACACAGAGGAAAGGTCACAGCAGGACCACCCTGTCCAGATGTTTCCTGCCTTGAGCCGTTGTATTCCCATACCAGACAGTGACCGAGAAATGTCTCATGGTCTCCACAGACACTGTGACGTTCTTCAACTGATGAGAAAAAGGTCTCTGACGACGTTTCATAATTATAAAACCTACATTGCTTTTCCTGAGAGATTACATGAAATAACAGTGCCTAGGAATTAAACACATTCCATCTATACAGTCATAAGGTCATTATAAAAATCTGTGATTATTTCTTCTAGTCTGACTTATCGCAGTAATGTATAGTAATGCATTTCTAATTACACTCATCATCAAAAAAATAGTTGTACCCAAAAGGAAGTGTCAGACTGCAGTGCTATTGGGAAGGAACATAAAGGTTAGCAGTAGTGACTCTCTGTTTGGTGTCGGGTCGCCATGTTTGCTAACGCAACATGCCAGATGTCTTGGCATGGAGTTGTAGAGGTTCCTAATGTCCTGTGATAATCCATCCCATGCAGCTTAAATATTCTCACACAGTTCCTGCAGGTTTTGCAGTAGGGCTGGAGGTCTAGTGACACCAGACCACCACAATGCCTCCACACACAGAATAGAGGACATCACTGCTCGGTGAATGTCCACAATTGTGGCTGTTGGTTCAGTCAGGTACAGCAAGGCCCGACCTTGCTTACATCACATGTGCAGCCGAGCGTGAAACTCGAATCATTCGTATGTCTCTTAATGTCAAACCTACCCACTAAGTTTTATACCTGTCGGTTGATTCCTTCTGGTTGCAGCTATTTGCACAACTATTCTTTTGATGGTGAGTGTATTATCAGAGCTCCAACATGCCAGTATGCTTACCTAGCCTTTCTAATCCACAAATTAGTCCATCTACAGTGATATTTTTTGAAAATGTTATTTTAAACAGTTCTGCATAGACCTGCAATTTTTACAAATGGACATCTTTTGGTATGAAACCTTTCACAATTCTCAGATTCAGTGCACAGCCGTTAGCCAATCAGCAATGATGAAAAATACTGGCTCAGAGTGCAGGAGAAAATACCCTTGACAAGTTTAATAACTGATGATAGGCGGAATTAACACATTGCCTTAAAATGATACTGAATGAAGCAAAGCCATAGCACACATTCTCAGGGTGCACCAGGGTTTCTGAGGTAATAAACTTAGAGACCTTGTGATTTATCACCACATTAGTTATAGTTCAAGTTACCTTCGGCCCACCACTTGCAAGAGTAAAGGAACTTCTCCCCAGTTCATTTCAGCATTTAGAAAGGGGTTTGCTTGAGTTACGCCTGCAGTAGAAACCTTCAGTGCCACTTCATACGACTGACACTCAGCACCCCATTTGAAGTGGGCCTAAAAGTACACAAGAGTTAGCATGAATAAACTGGTGCAACAGCGAAACCTGACAGCTTTAAAGAACTTCTCTGTGAACTGTCTTGCTGCGATCCTAATATTCCAATTAGCAAGTGTGAATGACAATCCACAGGCTAACACTCCCAACCTCCTACGCCATTTCCACAGAACTAAACACAACAAGTGAAACAGGCTCTACATATAAAGGAGGTGTTGTAGAGTCTGCTGCGTTCAGTCACAAAAAACACCCAGTTTCTCATTCAACTTCTTATAGAGGATGCCAGCATGGTTAGTTGGATGAATGGACCGTCAAATAGATTTTAGGTAGACAAACAGATGTTATTCTTGCTAGGCTAACTTTCGCTTGGTTGCTAGCTATTGTTCTGTAAGTTTCTCTGAACCCAGTTTTGATGAAGCTGTGTTAGTGTAACCAGCCACATCTTGCTGTGATTGGTGAGGATGCTGCTTACCCAAGCTTTACCAAAAATAGGACCACCCAGTTTACACCAAAAGGGTAGAATTCTGGCAAAACACATTGCTAATGTATTGGACTGTAGCAAGTTAGCCATAGTGCTTACTTGCTGATGGAAATGCAATGTAGTTGCAAAAGAAGGTTGAATTATTCTGGCAAATCGAGACTGCTGTATTCTTCTGTCACTGAGTGACTTTAACAGTAGGCGAATGTGGCTTCAGTAGTCTTGCCCACAAACAAGTGGCATAGTCATAAACTGTGGACACCTGGTCAGTTATTTACTATCACTGTGGACAACTACTATGCTTGTTAGCTAGGTAAGTAGTACTGTAAACTATGGAGCAGCATAGTTAAATCCCACTTGTAATTTAAACCTATTAATGGACTTGTATGCCACTGAAATTTAATTCTTACCTTTCCTTTAGTTTGAATTTTATCAACGCTGAGGTCAGCACAAATCTTCCAGTTCACCTCTTCAGCCACCTCAGAAACGATCAGTTCTATGTCGTCTCTCTGTCTGGCTGGAGTGTAATAGGCGGCAGCCTCATAGCCCAGTTCCTTTTCATTAGGACTGACTGCCAAAACTCTCACTGAGATCACAGGCTCAGGAGCCGCATCTGCACCCTAAAGATAGAGAAGAGGATCACATATAGAGGTATTATTGTTATTATTGTTATTATTGTTGTTGTTGTTGTTAGTGATGTAAATGGTTGGGATTGTATTGCTTTACTTCTTGTTTTTTCATTAGACCACTTTAACACTGGTCATATAAATGGCTATTATTCTTAATCTGCAGATGTGTGTTAATATGTGTTTAAAAGATCTAATTCTCTGTAGTATGGAAGTATTTTACAGTGACCATGGAAGCATGTAATATCTGCAGTGACAATGTTTCTACTGTTCAAGTTAGACACTCACATTTTTTTGTTGTAAGTGAGTTGAAAATGTTCTGCTTTACCAAACCAAATAAGTTTTATGCAGTATTTCAAGTAATCCCCCAAACATCAAGTTTAGAGTATACTCTGCTATGTGCATATTGGAAATGTAGTTATTTCATATTTTTAAAATATTAGGCTTACTGGAGACAAAAAAATAGTCATCTGTGACTGAAACATACCTAATAGTGTGTATTACCTTCCCAAGCAATGTATAACAGATGTGATTTAATTTGGCATGGACTGGACAAGTTTCTAGATGCAGGCTACATCAATGTTCAGACACTCTTGCATCAAAGAATTACACAGTTGGTCCAGATTTGGTGGATGGCACAATTCTGAGGAGAGTTTCCTGTAGACTGGGATTTTAGCCACTGCTGGTAGACCCGTATGACTGTACACTTCCATACACCTGCAAATTCAGCTACTTCCTTCACACTATGGCCTTTGGCACGCCCAAATGCAATCACTCCTATTAGCCAATCATTAACATCTGCTTTGGACCCACTAGACGTTCACTGCACTCTACCACCTCTTCTCAAACTATGAATCCCGTTGCACACCTTGCAGGTATTTTTAGCCCCATCATCTTAGCATGTGTAATGCCATCTAGCAGCATTAATATGACTGATTGTTAAATTAGAGATTGGCTTTTGGTTACCTGAAGTAGTCTTGATCCAAGTATGGAACCATATGAGGAGTTTGTTTTCTAGATGAAAGAAAATAATTACACTAAGGCTGGGCTAAGGCTGGGTACTGTTTTCAGTTCTATTGTAGGTCATGGTATGTCATTCAAAAACAGATAGAAAAATATGAAAAGTGTTACAATACCTCAAACAGTTCATGAGTGATCCTGAGCTCTGGTGCCTGTTTTTGAGGCCCAACAATGATCTGGATTTTAATCTTTTCGACGGGTTTAACCGACCTGACTTTTGAAATATGCGTGACAAAAAATACTAAAAATTATGGCAAAGGAATTCAATTTCTGTATATTGACACTGTCGGGACAAAAGCCCATGTCTCCAAAACTGTAACTTTACAGGACAATACATATTATACAATAATAAGGGTACAGCATACCTGGCTCAAGTTGGCATGAAAAATGGGTGTATCCTAAGAGGTAATATAGAGGATATTCTTTCAGGTAATGGATTCGTTTAGCTTCCGCTTGAGTGCAGAATCCAGTTCCATAAATGCTTGCTTCCGCACAGTACTTCATTTTCGGGTGATATATCTCTGAACCTTTAACCTGTTCCAAAGACATGCAAATTCATTTTGAAAAGTTAATGAAGATCTGTTTCCTCTCGCGCATGCAGAACTGTAGTGGACAATGTACCTGATAATTTCTGATTGTGTCTGTTTCTGTTCTGTTCACTTACTTTGTCCAAACTTTCCTCAAAATCTGGCATCATGGGAGTCATTTTGGCTGACAGCGGATCCTCAGCATTTCTTGACACAGCGTAAACATTGAAACTAATAAAGAAAGACGCAAGTCATTATTTTGGCAAAAGAATATTTCAGCATTTTTCAACCTAATGTTTGTCTTCTGGAGATGTATATGTGGGGAGCCATTAGGCCCGTCTTGGCAGGAGGCCTAATGCTGTCCATAATTAAAAAATTACATATCTGAATTTTTTTGCCCATTTTTGTTTAATAACATCATCAAACTTGTTTAAATACTGTAAGCATTGTAATGCTACTCTTATTCCATTGAGTTAACTTGGTATATAATGTAGACACAGACCCGTAGAGATCCCATTGGTTACATGTTAGTAAACTACTGAAATAACTGCCCTTCTGGAAGCATTAGATATGATGCTGACTGCAAATGTGAGTTACAGCTAAGCGTTGCGTGACTTCAGGTTTTTTAAAATAAACATTTATAGGATGAATGTTGAATTGACAACTAATCTGCAGATGACATCATGAATAACAGAAGGAGAGGAGAATGCTGCACAACAAGTGACTTTAAAAATCCACACCCCACAGGTAAATAGAGCACCCTTTCCAAAGAGCCCCAGATCATATTGCTAGCCTGCAGGAAAGCAAAGATATGAACCTCGGAATCTCATGAATCCGACTAAGACACATTAGGTTGCCTTGTCGAGCGTCTCACCACGACAGAGGTGCGGAGAGGCAAAGAAATTTAGAGCACCATAGTTTTATGTGAAAATAAGAGTCACTGGACTTTCCTGCTTTCCAGGATTATATAGCGTCATGCTGCCTCAACACAAGACTGTTTGTTGTAATCTTCAGGATAACAGCATTAAAAATTTGATCTCTTAGGCACTGTACATGTAGTGAGATATGTGAACACCACAGAATGAACACCACAGCTCAGTAGAGTGTAACATGCCTTGGAATGCATTGCTAGCCTTCAGAAAACTCGAAATATGGATCCCAAAATCTCCAGGCTCCTCACCTGTCTTCTCTGAGGTGTCTGTGTTGTTTGCATCATAATTACATGATCAGTGGCTACTCAACATCAAGATTAAAGCGTAATCGCTGAGCAGCTAAGTCCAGTAGTCTGTGCAACCCTAACCAGTCTGGTAGCCTAACCAGATTTCAGGTTTACTGAAAGAACATGGTGAAATTTATGCTAATGTCTGTTGCAAGTCTCAAACTCAACATATCACCACTGTTGTGCAAAAACATTCAAATTAAATCTTTAAATATTCATCTTCAAGGTAGAATGTCCAAACATATGCACCAATATTAGCTGTGCACTCACACACTCACTAAACATTACTGTAGCAGGTTTTGCTTTTCTTGGCCTGAACTGAAGTTAGCTCTAATATCTGGTTGATTACCTGAATATTGTTCATGCATTAATCTGTATGTAATTATGTTTAGAAAGGATAGATCTGAAAATATCTCTAAAATATTAATAGTTTAATCATTTCATTAATAAATAACTAAAGATATTTCTAAATTTAACTGAAAATGTCATTTGCTTCTGATGAAACCCTTTTGTAAGGGTTCATGTGAAATTGGGCAAACACCCAATGCTTTAAATATATGTGTTTCTAAATGCAGGTGAATATGTGAATTATTGACCATGGTAATCTATATATCCTATAAATATAGCAGACAAATATTAGACTGAAAAATGCCACGGTATTCCTTTAATCTGTGAATGTGTTCTAATTTACTTTCAGTACAGGTGATAATCTTGTATAACATACTTGACTGACAAGAGCTCTGTGGGTTTTTTGCATGGGGTGAGGTTGAGCTCATAATTCTTGTCATTGGCACTCTTTTTCAAGTTAGCTTTCCAAGGCAAAGCCAGGACCGTCTTACTGTTCAGCTGGGCACCGCACTGGAAAAGCTCTGTATTGATCCCATGGAAAACAAAAAAATCCTTTGCCACTCTGAAATAACAAATCAAGTTATTCTATACTAATCAGTCAAAACATTATAGTATCTTTATCATCTCTCCAGACTATCAATGATATATACTTACCCAGAAAATCCATCCGTTTCCAGAGATATATCTGCATTAAGCAGTTCACGTAGATGTTCTTTTGGAGGTGGGTTAATAACAGCTTTTGCTGCAATTGAAAAAAAGCATTAGTGCTTCTTTGTGCTTTCACACTATTAAAAAGTTATAAGGAATAAAAGCATGTTTTACCATTTACAGTAATGGCTGTCAACAAAGATAAATATTTGCTGATTTCGACGGGCAGGCCAAGGCACGTTGGCTGAATGAATTGGGTTTCCAGCATAAGGAATGACTTTGTCCAGTGCCATGATATCCCCTTTTGTAACTGCTGAATAATGTGCCAGACTTTGTTTTCTTTACTTGCAGTGAGACCCACAGACTATTAATAGAGAAACGAATAACACGATTAAGTTTCTATTCCACATCAGTTACTCAAAACTTTATAATTGTTATGACTGTTAATGCAGCATAGTTGTCAACCTCTAGAGACTCTTATATTCCCATATATACTTCCCAACTCAAATTCCCAAATTCATTGATATAGCCAAAGATTTGGGCTTCCCTGGTCAAATGGCATGTTTTGTTAATAGGCAACACATTCTAATACACAATTAGTGTGTATATTCTGAACTTAAAGGGCCATTTTGCTGGTCCAGATTTTCCTCTATCCTTTAGTGTCTTATGTAGCTTTATGTGCATATAAATGATCTTGTTGAAATTCCAGACATTTACTGCGTTACAAGGGGACATCACAATCCTTACTGTTGCCTAATGGCAAGCTTGGCACGCCCTCACCCAATGAAACAGTTAAACAGTAAAAACTTGCCACTCTGAAATGTCCTCCTCCAGTCTGTTTATCAAGTTGGACTGGGTGTCCCAACTTATTACCAGACCTTCAGGGTCATATTTTGTCTCAAACTGATACAGCAGAACCGACACAACCGAAAGTGAGATTAGCCACAGCGGTATGGTGGTGAAACTCGAAAGCCGCTGGAAGCCGCTTTGTTAGTTGACATATCAGAACAGAGTGTGCAAGCTGACCAATCAGAGCACAGTGGACTCATGAGGAGGGGGGCTAAAGACACAGGAGCTCTATCAGAGCATTTCAGACAGAGGGTGAATACAGATGTACAGAAACAGTGTTCTCACTTAAAACATGAACATAACATGTAATATGACTGGAGGTGTTCAAACTGCATATGACTGTACCCATATTGTAGATAACTATAATTATACCTATCCACAAAAGTAACTCATCCAGTTGTATTTCATACAGATTCATGTTTGAAAAACAAACCAGAGCTTGACAGACTTACTGGCCAGAGTTAGTGTTGGACTAGATTTCCCATATCCCAGACTACTTACTTTCAGAATCACAGCAGAACTGTATGTTACTGTGTTAACTGAAGGGGGTTGACCTTACCTTTAGAATTTGTTGAACCACATCTTGATTCAAATCTAGAAAGGAGACTTCTTGCCCGAAAAGCCTCGCATATATAGATAGGAGAGGTTTATTTTTGGGGACAGACCGCCAGTCTGAGAGCTGTGAAAGGGAATGAAGAAATGCATTAGTTTGGTGCAAGCCTGGAACATGACCAACAGCAGTCTGAAAGTGAAAAGTCTGGCAACAAAAATATACATTTGCAAATCCATTTATAATAAGAGTTCTTAAATTAAAACTTAATTGCATTCTTCTAATCACAGTAATTTATCGCTATTATCCTACTTACAGACGGCAAACATCTCATGTTTAATTTCACATGTATTCAATATTATACAACAAAATAAAAGAGAACAAAGCACATTCCTGCCTTTTTCCACTAAAAATACACTGCCATCCTCTGATAATATCCATTATCACCTGTAATATAAAAGTAATTGTAGGCATGCCAACATTGGCAAAAGCTGGGAACACTGCATCACAGTTCAGCCCCACCCCCAATCAGTATTGACAATATTAAAGGCAATTGGCAGTCTATATCAGTCCCCAAAACACCGATTGGTCCATTGAAATGCTGTTCTAATAACACAGATAGTCAGGAACACATCTAGAGTTTACATTAATACTTTCCTGTTACAACAAAGCAGAAAAAGAGTGACAAAATAATTTACTCACTATTTTCATAATTGCTGCAAAGTCAGTGACTCCAAAATCTTTGGTAATTCCAGGTCTGTCAGTAAACAGCTCTTTCAGGCCTTCTGCACGAACACCAAGCTGCATACATACAGTCTAGTCAACACAATCTCTACAATATGAAATAAAATGGAAGTCTTAATAAAACAACATTAACTTTCCGGTTACCTCAGTAAGCTGAAGTATTCTTCCGATGAAGTGTAGATTTCCTTTAGAAATGATTTCTGTGGGTATTGCACTTGTGCCATTTTTCAGCAAATAAAACTCACTTGATGTGCCGGTCAAAAGCTCATCTAAAGAGCAGAGCAGACTCTTAGACTCATCTTAGGCGTTGGTGAGTGTAATATGGCCCACTATTTTTCAACATCATTGGTCTTATATAACTTGCAAATCTACACTCATTATCAAAAGAATAGTTGCACAGATACTTGCACCCAGAAAGAATCAACCGACAGGAGTGAAACTTGATGGGTAGGTTTGACACTGTGAGAAATGCAAATGATTCAAGTTTCACGCTCGGCTGTGGATGTGACGTAAAAAAGTAAAAAAACACGTCCAGAAGGCCTGGTGTCACTCCACCTTACCTCAAAATCTGCAGGAACTATGTGAGAAAGATTGCACGCACGCAGAGCGTTATGATGACCCTTAACACCACGCCAATGCTGACAAAGACTGCGGTGGTATCGTGCCAGCCTGTCATGAAGTGACTCAGAATGGTCATCTTCAGTGACGAGTCCCACTTTTGTCTTTGTCACCACTCCTACCGCAAAATCTGCAGGAACTGTGTGAGAATATTTAAGCTGCATGGGATGGATTATTGCAGGACACCATTAGGCACCTCTACAACTCCATGGCAAGATGTCTGGCATGTTGCATTAGCAAACACGGTGACCCGACCCCATACTGTGAGACAGTACTTCTGTATGTGTAGCTCAATAAATATTCCCCATATCAGTCTAAATTCATCATCAGTTATTGTTCCTGGTAACCTTTACCTTCCTTCCCAATAGCATTGCAATCCCACACTTCCTTCTGGGTGCAGCTATTCTTTTTTGACAGTGAGTGTAAATTGCTAATATAGATTGCTCTATTGTCCAACTTACCATGAAACCAATCCAAATGAAGAGCCTTGCTATATCGATAACTCAAATGCCCCAATTTCCGAGCAAGTACTTTCACTGCAATATTGCATGCTGTTGACCTTTTGAGGGATGGTTATGAAGGAGAGATTAGATTTATGCTGATGTTTATGATGTTGAGAACACAGAGACTGCATGTTGTAGCATTCTTACAGGTGCTGATTCTCGGGTAAGCGGGACCGTGAGATGGCTCTGAGCAGAGAATAAGTGAAGCTGGCCACCTGGAGGTCCATCTCTCGCAGAAGCAGCTCTGCAACAGCTGAGATCAGAGCTACAGGAGGCTTTGCCTCCAGCAAGATCATACAGGCTTGTATTCTGATTTCAGCAGGAAGAGTCCTTTCTGCAAACATGGTTAAGGCTATGTCCTGCACCTGAAAGGAGAAAATATAACATGTAAACTATATTTTAACTGCATTTGCCTATAAGAAAACAACAGAAATGAAATGCAGAAAATAAGCAGGAACAAAAGAAGAAATTACTGTAAAATTAAATAAGAAAAAGTTTACATAGGAAAATAAAAATAAGTCAATATATCCTCTATACTACTTGTTTTAAGTGATTTTCGTAAGCTAGGTTTTCTCACTATATTGGCAAATCATTTTGCTGGTTTCAAGCACGTTCCTGAAAATAAGTACAATTATCTGCCAATGTAGTGGGAAAAATTGGCTTACTAAAATTACAAGGAAAAATGTCTAAAACAATTTCCCTAAAATAAACCTACAACAATCTTAAAATGAGCAATATAAGACATGAGTAATATAATACATACTAAATAATAGACAAACTCAATATAATAATAGACTAACTCAATATAAGATCAAGAGGAAGAGCATTTTGTGAGCTGGTGTTGTGGAGAGAAAGGACACTGCATTGCACTGTACATGTGCTGTCAAGCAAAGAAGAGTGCCAGCCTCCATGCCACAGTCGACAACATTGTTGCTGTGGTTACCCCTAACTGCATGGATGCTGCCCTGGGTGAGGACTGTTGCTGTTTAGGAACAAGTGCCCTGCACCATTTGTGCTAGCAGGGGCTGTGTGCTTGCCAAGGGACTTGGCTCAAGTTGGTAGGTCAGCCTTAAAAGGGGAGAGCTACGTAGCATCCTGGTCATGGCCCCTCCTGACCACTAGAAGCTCGAGAAGCATGGCCATGTCAAATGATCATAGGAGGTAAAAGCCATCCGGAAATGGCCCTATTTATGTTGTTTACTGTGGATCCTTTTTAGTTTAAGGATATGTGTTTATTGCATAACGTTTCGTCAGGGTGTGGGTTTAACTGGTGTGTGATGTGAGAGGTTCTGTGGTTAGTGGTGACCTTACCTGTGAGTTTTGTGTCCTGTATTTGTCTTTTCGCTGGTGTTTAATAAAAGAGCACATAGCTCAGCAGAATCATGGCCTGTTATGTGCTGTACTCTATGTTAACACTGAAGTATAAAAAAAACAAAAGCCTAAACAGAATAAACATTAGCTTCTCTTATGAGTGCTGCACAGCAGTATGAGACATGCTGATGCTTACACTATGAGGGTCTCTGTGGGCAAGGTGTCGGAGGGACTGCACAGCTACGCTCTGAACCCTGGTAGAGAGGTTGTCAGCCTTTACGGAGAACACAGGAAGGAACTTCAGTATGGTCTTAATGCTCAAAAGGTGGCCTGCGTTTCCCAAAGCCTTCAGAGCGAGCACCATGTCTTTATCATTGTTCTTAGTGAGTCCATTATTCGCCATGTCAAGCAGTGGCTGCAAAAAAGAGAAATGAAAGGTGACACACATCAGGAGGTGATCTGGTAAGAAGTGGTTTTGTGGAAGCTTAATGTCATACCTGAACTGTGGTGACTGGACAGGGGGTTACATAAGCACACGCTCTGTACACCAGAGAGCCATATGATAAGACCACAGTGTCCCACAACAGAGGATGGGACTGACTGAAAGGGATGCTCAAGAATTCCTGCAGAGCACATGAGAAAGGTCTTAATAGCCATAAAAAGCTTAATTTTTTTTAACACTAACAGCAAAAACTGCTAAATTCCATCTGCATGAACTAACTGATGCCCAGTCTCATACTGAACCAGTGCCAAAAAAGTGACCTTAATAACAACGTCATTTGTTAATGTACTCATTGTTGTTATGTCTTAAACGTTAAAGAACTTCTGCTATCAAGACGTGTCACTTTTCCTCCAAGCATCTAATACTAACCTAAACTAGTTTCGGCTAAATTACTAAATTTAGATGAACAACTAAATTGTTCTTATTTGAATACAAACATTACAGTTGCTTGATATGGAGTTTTAAAGCAGTGAAATGACAAACAATGTGTGAAGGCTCAGTTTGAAAATGGTTAGAATGGAGGAGATGCATTATGAATAGCAGATAAATAAATACATAAATGGATGTCATTATTGCCTGTGTAGTGTTGCTGGAAGCTAACATGTGATGTACGTTGTTGAAAAATAATACCGCCCTCTCTGGTGCCTGTGTGTTACTGCACAGCTTTTCCTGCTCCACCCTGGCTCCACCCACTCTCACACCTGCAGCTGATCTAGGACTCATTAGGACTGCCATTTATACCTCATTGTTTGGTTAGCCTGTTTGCCAAGTCTCTGTGTTCCCACCAGAGTCCTGAGCCGTGGTTTTCCTCTGTCGTGTAGCTGTGTTCGAGTTGGTTTCTGTGGTTTTGACCCTTTGCTTTGGTTTCTGGGTTTTTGTCTATATGATGCCTGCCTATGTTCTGACTCCTGCCTGTTCTCATACTGATTCCTGGACAACCCCTAATAAAACCACTTTGCACTTGCAACCTGCCTCAACCTCCATGTTACAATGGGTGCATGGTTGTGTCACTATCAATATAAAGGGCCTGTTAAAGATTTTAGGGTTGCACTCCTGAAGCAATGTAGTAAGGGCACTGCATTGAATGAAGACTTCTCATCCTTCTCACCCAAAGACAGCAGTATAGCCAGTTACGAATGGTACCAAAATAGTCCAATCAAATTGAGTCTTAATCTAATTTACAATTTCACAATTGAATCAAATTGTTGTGAGTACAAAGAATTGCACTGCTGATAAGCAGTCTTTACCTTTGCCAACTCCACTAGTTCAGGCTCAGCTGATAGATGATTGAATGCCACCATAAGTGCCTGTCCAGCTTCATTTGCAGAGATATCTCCAGCTTTGAATCTGTTTCTTAGAAATTTGAGCACCCTCTCATCTGTCACCTCAACAACCGCGTCCAAGAACCACCTCCTAATCATGAAGAAGTTATGAGGAACATGAAGATCTATCTGTCCCAATCTTTCTTTCCTCCTTGCCCAAACCAGAGTCAGTTAAATACCTGTGCTCATTGTGTCCAGATAGCTGCTTCCACAGCAGCTCCAGATTGTCATACGTTGAGGCACGGAGCAGTTGAATAAGTGCAAGGACATCAGAACTTGTGGCGCTGTTAACTTGGTAGATGTTATCTTGGGCCAAACGTTTGATTAGGTCAGCAATCTGTTGGAACCAGTGAGTAAAAAAATAGGGAAAATATTTTTTTCCTGCATCTGACTATAACCCATTTGCGAGACTTACCTTGGGCACAGGATCAGCTAGGTTTATCATTGCAATTGGAATTGGCCCTAGACGTTTCTCCATCGTGTACATCAAATTTCCCCTGCTTTTCACTTGACCAGTCAATGGTTTCCCAACAGTGTTCGTCTCTTTGAGTAGCACGACGCTCCGTCTGTAAAATAAAGCAGTGTTAAAGACACAGTTTTACCAATTTTTTATGGAGCAATTTGTAATATTTTCTGTCTAATGTTGCAAAGTTAGCATGCTAACAAGTTAGCCCAGGGTCGCTGTGTCTCGTAATACCACCTGTACCTCAAGTGGTGATCGTGAATCAATCGAATCAATTTAACATGAGATGATGAAGAAGAAGTCCTGCTGTCCCAACAGTGTATTCTAACCTCTTCTCAATCATGTTGAAGTTTCTGCTCCCGGTTAAATAATTGAATGGCAGGTAACCAATTAAAAGAAGAGTAAATCCAATGAAGGCTAAAGCTCTTGGTAAGCAACTGTTGGAATGCCTGCAGCCACCCACTACTGTCAAAAAGCCTTGCTGAGCAGTAAATAAAAGAAGTCATATAAACAGAAGCAGAACAAGAGTTACCATGGAGATGCTCTTAAAAGTAAAGGGATTAAGTTTTAATGAAGTTTAACTTGCAACATTGTTTTTTTTTTTTTTTTTACAAACAAACAGCCATTGTAATGTTCTTTAGGGAACCAAAAGTGGTTATTCTCTGGTATTGCACCACAATGCAGTATAGTTACCAATTAGCATTACACAAATGACATCATGCCAGTTTAGTGGCTACTATATTTCATTGCCTGCAGGCCATATAGCGCTGCTGTTGGAACAAAACCTCATATCTCCAAAATGATAACTTATAATGTAAGTTAATGTAACCAGACTCCCCCAAAGTCATTTTGGGCCATTTGTTTTGAGCCAAATCATGAAACGTACACACAGTATAAAGAGAAACAATTTTCAAAATATGTCAAACACTGTAAAATGAAAAAAAAATAGAGATACAAGCTTTTGTTCTAGTGCCAGTGATAAACATGTGTGGTAAAGCCATCCTCTAAAAGTTCAGGCAAATTAGTGCCATGTTATTCTGGGTAAAATGTATAGCAATGCTAATTATAATACTTTGAATCAGGATTAAATGGACTTACATGGCCTCCAGCTTAGAGTTGCCTCCCTTCACGTTGAATGGAGAAAAGTGGTGCCTTTCATGAGCAGAGGATTTTGTAATCAGACCTCCACCTTCTATAGACTTCACCGTGTACGCATACTTCACTGTGGCAACGACATTCTCACCTCTCTGAAAGCCCAAACACAAATAAGTATATACAGTCATGCTCTTATATAGCTTGTTGGTATTTGAGATATATATCATGTTGCGTAAGGATGCTTCTCAGGTATACAAACCTGCTTGCTATTTTTATTTTCCTCCGCCAGCGCCATTCCATTATACACTGCAACTTTTGGATGGCAGTTGTTAAGGTCAACGATTTGAGTCACATATAACTCTTTGGCCGCTCCGTTTTCTTCAATAGTGTAAGCACTATGGCATACTCCATGAATTCCCAACTGAGAGGATGCAAAAGTCAAGTCCATGTATTATTCTGAGTGAGGCACTTTGAGGTAATATGTCAAATAGTGGAATTTTAAAGGTGCCATAGATGAAACACTGTATTTACATTGGTATAGTTGAATAGGAGAGTTCAGTATATAGAACTGACATACTGTGACCCTCAAATACTGTGGTTCCTCCTTCATATACAAGTCCTGCATTGGCAAAAAAGGGCAGTACAACAATCCAATTCCATAATATTTGACCGCCATGTAAGAGTCCAGATTCATTCATATTTACACCCACAAAATTAACATACAATGACAACGGAGCAACTGCAATGAAAACGTGGATTATGTGGAGTAATCTGCCGTTCCAGGATGTGAAGGGGATATCAGCACTTTTCCTAATCTTTCCAAATAACATTGGCTGTCCATGGGCATGGCTGATGTCCATCTTTAAACTTCATATTCAGCAGTTTCATAATCAAATGCTCCAACTTAATGTTCCACTTTAAATACCACAGCTTGTACAGACATATAAATATAACTGCGGCACCATTTAATGTGGAATGCACAAAACAGGTGGGTGAATAGGAAGCCGGCTTTAGCTCCCACATCTTTAACAGGATCCTGTAGAACTGTAAATCCAAAGTCGCATACTGTCTATGCAGATATCAGACAATATGCTGAGTAAATGTATTCTATGGCACCTTTGGAGATACAGTAAGGTTGGATACCTCATTAAGCTCATAAACCCTCTGGGTGGTCTTGACTGTGACGTGCAGAAATCCGACAATGCCCCTCACTATGTTCACGATGGTGTTGGAGACTTCGGATGCCATCTTGATGTTACCTATTTGTCCTTTTGAGTATTCAAAGGTGAAGGGTCTGTTGAGCTCGTTTGCTAAGCGTTTGGTGAGGTTAGGCGCGGCTTTAAAGAAGCTCTCTCCTGGAATTCCATTAAACTCCTCAAACGCCACATTGTAGATCTAGAAAGTTAAGATTGTTCTTTAGAAGCTGCATTGATTTTAGATTGTGGAGGACTTATACTTAGTGATTATAATTAATAATTGTATTTATTTTCATGTTTCAGTAAAATTTTCTTCTGACTATCCAGCAAGAAAACATCAACAGTATGACACTGTCATATAAAAATCTTATGGCATATAAAAACTGACAGCTGCCCTGTACACTGTGTGAACATTGCATGATCAGTGGACCAATAGAAATGGTCAAAAATGATGATGATAATGATTATAGCATTATTTCTGTAAAAATGGTGCTTTTGACATTGAGCATACCTGAAGGAGAAAAGTCTGGACTGACACTCCAGTGATTTTGAAAGTGCATTGCAGTTTGACTGCAGTCTCAGCCAGGTCTGCCATGTCACGCCCAATACTCACCATGCCTTCATATTTATACTCATATGTTTTCTTGGGGTTCAAGATGGGCTCTAAAATGTTTGTGGGTGCAGGAGAAGAAAGAGAAACACTTATATAAATATATACTACAAACAACTAAGGATAATATATGAGTGTGGGTGTGGGTATGGGTGTGTGGGTGTGTATACATATATGTAAAACAATTAACAACCTTAGTTAAAGTGACTTAGACAAAGTGACATAGTATGGGAAGTTTTCCTTCTTTTAAATAGGGAAGTTTTGTATATGTGTGTAAGCAGTCAACATGGTTCCACTCAGCACTCAGCACTCTGTACCTTTACATGGTCTGCTGATTGTCCATGATATGGCAGGAGCTGCTGTAGTTCCTAAACGCTTCCACTTTTTAATAATATCACTCACTGTTAATTGTGGAATATTATCTGAGAATGCGGGTGCTAGCGCTAATTGGTGGTATAATCTTCCACGGCTTGGTAACCATGTGGTTGGTGTGGCTCAGCGGATAACACCACTAACCTCCAGGGAGCTACCGCCCCATGTGGGAGATGGGTGTTCGATTCCCGGGTATGGGTAACTATGCTGTGCTACACCAATAAGAGTCCTTGGGCAAGACTCCTAACACTACATTGGCCTACCTGTAATATGAATGACCTTGTAAGTCGCTTTGGATAAGAGCGTCAGCTAAATGCCATAAATGTAAATGTTAACCTTGTAGCTCTAGTACAAAGCAAACTTCAAGCACCAAACATGTCTAAGCTTTACACTACATAAACACAAGGCAGGTTTACATAGCTGACAAATTATATCAAGAATAGTGTCAAACTCATATACATACTGTACCAGTCAAAAGTTTAGACCTTCTAAATCTTCTTCTCTTTCTCTATCCCCATCTCTCTTACTCCTTCTCTCCCCTCTACTCTCTCTGTGTCTATCCCCCTCTCTCTTTCTGTCTCAATTTCTCCCTCCCTCTCTCTCCTTCTTTCCCCCTTCTCTTTCTCATTCTCTTCCCCCTTCTCTTCATCCCCTCTCTCTTTCTGCCTCAGTTCCTCCCTCCCTCTCCCTCCTTGTCTTCTCCCATTTCTTTCTCTATCCCCCTCTCTCTTTCTGTCTGAATTCCTTCCTCCCTCTCTACTTCTTTCCCCATTCTCTTTCTCTATCCCCCTCTCTGTTTCTGTATCAATTCCTCAATCTCTCTTTTTTCTTTTCTCCCCCCTCTTTCTATATGCCCCTCTTTGTTTCTGTCTCAGTCCCTCTCTCTTTGTCTCTGTCTCCCTCCCTCCCTTTATATTTCTCCTGCTGTCTCTTTTCCCACACACTCTCTACCTCTGTCCTCTCTCCTCCTTCTCTCTCTTTCTCTCTGTCTAAACCCCTCCCTCTCTCTTTGTCTCTGATTCTTTCTCCTCTATCTCTTTCTCTGTCCTCTCTCTCTCCAACCTTTCTTTGTCTCTCACTCCCCTCTATTTCTCTCTCTCCTCTCTTTCTCTCTCTCCTTTCTTTCCTCTAGTCTTTCTATCTCTCTCTCCTGCCTCTCCACTCTCCCCCATTTCTCTTTCTTTGTCTCTTGCTCCCATCTCTTTTTCCTTCCCCCTTTTTCTTAGTCTGTCTATCACTCTCTCACCCACCTCTCTTCTCACACTCCTCTCTTTGTCCCTGGTTCTTCCTCCCTGACTCTTTCCCCTGACTCATCTCTGTTTTTCCTCTCTCCCACCTCTTTCTTTGTCTCTCTCTCTCCACTCTCTTTTTGTCTCCCCATCTCTCTTCCCCCTTTCTTTCTCCATTCTAAGTCTTTCTGTATCTCGTTCTCTGTCTTTTGCCTCTTTGCTCACTTACCTCTGCCTTCCCCTCTCCTTTTCTTTCTCCCCTATTTTCTATTTCTTTTACTCTCTCATCTTTTTCTTTCCATCATTTTCTGTCCATCTCTTTCTATCCTCTTTTCTTTCTTTATGACCACACATGTATACTGAATATTATACTAATGTATTATTATAGTGTGCCATTTGTGTGCTGGTTAATAATAATAATAATAATAATAATAATAATAATGGTTTAGCCTCTCTAAATTGAAGTTATTATTTATTCACTGATGATGATTAATATCAGTATTTTGTTACTCACCATAATTGATGCTCTCACTTGCTGACAGAAGAAAAGATTATAGTTAACATTGTATGGAATGCATTATTAAAGCTCTATTCATTGCATAGCAAACAGCACTGCTCTGAAGAAGTGCAAACTTTGATAAGCCAAGGTTAATAATACAGTATTCATGATATCGCTGACATAAAAAGGTCCAGCATTTGTAATTCAGATTATGTAAACAGGCTGCTCTCTAATCTATATGAGGTACGTACCAGCCAAGGCTGCAAAGAGACAGAAGAGGAGCCAGTGCATGGCGAGTGTCAGGAGTGCAGTCACATGCTTGGACATCGTCTTATATATGGAGGTCAATCCTCCCTCTCCTGCCCACCTTATCTCCTCTGGTCAGAACCAGTAGGGTGAAATGGCCTCCTGCAATCTTGCTTTACCTACACAGGAGTGTGCCTCTGCACAGTGGGGTGTTTATAGCTTCAGAGCGAGTTTATGCTTTGGTTAGAGAAGCGTGACTTGAGCAGTATTTACAGTTATTAGGGAGCCAAAGCCAGAATGCAAGGCAAAAGATGGCTGCACACCAAGTCCATGACATGCTGAGCCCGGGGAAACGGGAGGAGGACAAAGGTGTGGGTGCACTGTGACCACAGACAATGTCAGTATGTCCTGCAAATGCAGTGCACTCAAATAAACACACATATAACATGATCTCTGTGGATGTTTGCCCTTCAGACCACAATCAGACTAAAAGTCCCTTTTTAACTGATAAGTGGTATAATATTGACATGTTCCTGTTTATTGCACTGTAAACTATTTCAGATCAACTCTATGAACAGCTATGTTTAGTCATCTAGTCATTACTTTCTGAATTATCTGTTGTCTAGGAGAAGAGCGTGTCCAGTCTTATCTCCAAGGAGGCTATTTTGGCTGCAGGTTTTATTCCAGCAAAGCAGGAGCTCACATAATCTGTTGTTTGAAGACTTGTGCAATTGATTATATATAGGGAAGCTGCCAGCTCTAAGTCAGGGCATGGTATTTTTCACTCTGGAAAAGCAGGGCTCTGTTGTCTTTGGGATTTGAACTCATCATCTTCTGATGACCTGACAGCTAGGCAGTTGCACCTCTCAGGAGCCAGAGAGTTTTTCATGCTCAGCTGAAAAGTATTGTCTGAGCATAGGTACAGAGCAGTTATCTGTTGTGAAATAAATTTGCTTACAAAACAAAATATAAAAATTGTGTTATTAAAGGAAGATTTATTGCTGCATATTTATCATAGGGAAGGTGTTCTTGGGGAAGGGGGTTCTTAGACAAGATTTAAAGGTGACTGCCTAAATCCACCTTCCCTGTGACTACATCAGAATAATGACCAGCCTATAAAATGGTGGCCAACAAAGATTATGATCTATCATTTCAAAACCTCCATAGCACACTATGTAGTGAGAGGGTTTGATGCTACTGAAACATGCACATTTGAAGCATGTAAGTTGGCCATTTGAAGCATGTAAGGCACTGAAGCCACATTTGAAGCATGTAAGTTGGCCATTTGAAGCATGTAAGGCACTGAAGCCACATTTGAAGCATGTAAGTTGGCCATTTGCAGCATGTAAGGCATTGAACTAACATTCTTTAGACTGTTATGTTGCAGTTTTACACTTAGGTACATAGTAAATGCTTTTTATTCAAGCCTGTGATATTAATGATGGAGATGTTTAGCAGATTTAGAATCTTTTAGACCGCTGACCGGCCTAAAAAAAAAGTTAATCAGCTCTTCGTTTTAAAACAAAAGAAGGTTCTTAATTCATCAGTACACTTGGTGGTTCATGCAAGCAGCATGACAGATTTTTCCGTTTATATTTGGGGTCTATTAAAATAGATTTACATGCTTCAGTTTTCCTGAAACACAATATGTTTCTCCTACTGTACACCTGTATTCACCCTCTATCTAAAACAATCTGTTAGAGCTCCTGTGTCTTTAAGCCCCGCCTCCTGATGAGATCAGTGTGCTCTGATTAGTTAGCTCACCCACTCTGTTCTGATTGGCCAACTGCCTAAGTGGTTTCGTCCCTATGTGGTCTCCAGTTAATTCTGTGTGTAGTGTGAAGGCATGTCAATAAGGGCTGTGTTACAAGATGACATCACAATGTAACAATGTAATTCCAACAAGGCATCTGAGGAGAAGAGGAGAAGTGCGTGTGAAAGGGTGTGAGTGTGTGTGTGTGTGTGTGAGAGAGAGAGAGAGAGAGAAAGACACAGAGAGAGAGAAGACGGTTAAACAAAGTATGAGAAGTGGGTCAAAGAGAGGGAGAGAGGGACAGGAAGGGAGAAAAGAGGGTGAGAGGGGTGAAGAAGAGAGAGAGAGAGAGGGAGAGAGGGAGAGAGGAAGAGAGAGAGAAAAGGCGGTGTGGGAGAGAGAGGAGTGAAGAAGGCAAATTGAGAGAGAGCGGGAGAGAGAGGAAGACAGAGAGAAAAGGGGGTGACAGACTGTGGAGTCACTTGTCCCTCCTGCTCAATGATGTTGAAAGTTTACCTAATAAAGTAAGATTGTTTCATTAGACTGTTTTACTAGACCCTTAAGTAGAACTGAAAGCTTTAGCCCAGGTTCTGGCAGGAAGACTCCAATGCTATTTCACTCATTCATTCATTACTCTGGCCAATCGCAGTCTGCCACCTGTCTCTAAAAGAATTCAGCTCATGTTCCTGTTCTGCTAATTTCAGGTGCCGACACTTCAACACCGTGCCCCCCACCCCCCGACAGGTTTGGTCCTGGTCCTGTTGTCCAGGGAGTTGGCAGGATCTGTGAAGGTCTGAATTCCTTAACAATTATTATCCTTCAATTTCCCACAATATTGTGCATCAAATATCACCATCACTTTTGCCTTTTCACTCTTTCTGGCAGAAATGTGTAGAAAGTTGTTGAGACATCATTTATGATAATCAGACGACACTCACTTGTGTTCTTGTTTGGAGGTCTTCTGTGACCCTTGAACAGCCTTTTATTCTCTACTCTATATTCCATAAAACTGAAAGTCTCCCCTGTACCGGTAACGACAGCAGTACATAATGTAACAGTGGGCACATTTGATTGTGAACGCCTTTCTGATGTGATGAATTTCTTGTTTAACCTTAAAATGGCCCGAAATGAGTTGTATGTTATATTCATTAAACAAAGTATTTCTTAGTGATGTTCTGTTCCTTTATCAAGTATGTATCACATCTGGGTGATGAAATGTAATGTCTGGTTTCTCTGGGTGGAGGTTGATCTGGGCAGGTTTCAGGAGGCAGATTTATCAGCGAATAACTTTGGTTCACTGAATGAAGATGAGTGTTTATGCTCCTCTTATGAGTTTGTTGCTCCACTAAACTAGACATTTGTGAACTAACCAGTGCTGGAGTGTGTTTGCCCCTGGGACCTCCTCTGATTTGATTGGCTGATTGTTTAAAATTTCCTGCGCTTTCTTCTAATTGGTTTATACTGATGTGTTTGTAGTGCGCAAATTTTAATTAACAAGATGAATTAACGCCCAAATTTAAAGTAGGAGATGTGTGTGAGGTTCAGGAGTTCACTGACCACATGGATTGCAGACTAATCATGATGATCTGATGTGAACATCATGCATCTAGAATATGATTCCAGTGCAGATTTTGGAACAAGCATGTTTATTGGCTCACTGACAATGATACAACTTGCTTTGGTTTTGGAATGTGAAGTGTCAGTTGTAACCATAAAAACACTGAATATTGATATCCAGCCCTGTTTATTGCTCCCATACATCCACCCCAGAGCAGTTTTCCATCTTTCATGTATAATCACATGGGCATTTTCGTATGCAGTTGAGGGTACCTTAACTGCGTATTCCCCGTAATGACTATAAAACTGCAATTTGATTAAGGGAATTGGAATTTTAATGCTTCATAAGCTAACACAAAGCCATCAGACATTGTTAACACTGAATGAAATTAGTAGCATTAAGAGTATTTAAACATAATGACAGTCAGTTATACAGTACATAAAGAAGACAAGAAGACATTTACTTACTGTAAATGTGTTTTGCATGGTTTAAATACAGTATGTCTACTCTTGCTTGAGTACAAATTTAAAAATGCACGTTTTACTCAAAGACTTTTGCACAGTAGGTACATTTCAGTGACTGTTCAGAATCAATAATAACACTTATGCATACTCTGATCATTTGGGCCATTTATGTGAATAAAATCATAGAGCAGTTTTGTGATTTCATAGGGTAAATCACCTTTACAATACTGGATCATCATATAATTGAGCTCAGAATCCATGCTTTTCCAAGTTTTTCATTCTGGGTCTGGTAATGTTTTGACAATGGAACTGATAGTTTACCCATAATTTAGGTTATAATGTTGCACCAATCCCAGATCTATGAGTAAAAGTGAAAACACATCCATATCAGATGGCCAAAAGCACTACTTCTTACATCCCTTTTTACTTATATGCGCACATATTCTTGAAAGGTCACTGGAATTCAGTACGTAAGTAAGTAGACGGACTACTTTGGCTCATAAATTAAATATTGTGGAGCTACCACCTGCTACACACAAAGTTGTTGGTAACAATTTCAAATACACGTTCCTATTTACAGTGGGTAGCGTTATGATCTGCATAAACATTTTCAGGATGCTGATGTGATGGTGCCCATCAAGACGTCATATCTTCATCTCAGGCATTCAAAACAGCATGGAACATTCTTGAACAACCTGTAGTACTCTTCTTGAATCTGTGGAGGACATAGGCAACAGTTAGTAAGACAAAAATGGTGAGCTGAAACTCGAGATACGTTTCAGTCTAACATCCAGAAATTGACGGTACCTTTCTGGACAAAACACAGAGGAAGATGAAGATAAACATTCCTTGGAAGGCGTTAGCAAAAGTGAAGAGATAGGCTGTGAGGGTCGTCTCATTGAGGATGTGCACCACACCTAAAGTCCATGTGGCTCCAAGCACGAACAACAGGGCCAGAGCGCCTCGAGCACAAGACCTGGAAGCAGAAAAATGAATTTCATTAAGGCATATTTTGTTGGTACACATGCACGGTTTTCAGTGCTGTTCCTAGTTTAATGTTCTTCCACAAACTAAGATGAGATAAGACTTCTCACCTGATGTTTTCATAGTGGCTGATCTCTGGCTTCTTCACTGCCGTGTGACGATATACTTTGTAGATGATAACCGCAAAAGCCAGCAGATTAACCTAGAAAAGTATTGTAGAAAGATCAAGAACATTAAGAAATAATGCTTTACAAATAAATAAACCTTTCATTCTCGGATGATATATTTACTCTGTTGTTTTTTGAAGTTTTTAAAGCTTTCTTAAACATAGTTTTAAGATTACTCACATTGATTTCATAATCAGCTAAAATATTTACAATGCATAATGATGCAATGCAATAGTAATGATATGGAATAACCATTTAATTTTTAATTATTTGTAAAAACATGATCGAGTGAAAGTTTCAAGGCTCAAGTTGTGCAATGAGAACAATTATGAGCTTAATTTTGGTCTCACCAGAATAATCAAACATGCAGGCCCAATGAAACTCCAGATGAAATTTTTTTCTGTGCTTAGCCAACACCTTGAAAAACAGAAACAGAATATTTTGACCTCATTTACAAGCAGAACTTCACAAAAATAGTCAGGATTTAGATGTAAACAAAGTCATTCAGTGTGTTTTGATGTGAAACATGCTTCACCCCAAGTTGCCAACTCCAAATTGTTCAATAGCTATGGAAATATGATCTAGATATCTGAAAAGCTCAGTGCCTCTAAAAGCTGCTAAAGCCAGAGACAGTTTCGAGATAAAGCTGTGGCCTAACAGCCTAACGACTAAGGATTTTCATTACAGGAATGGTGGTTGGAACCAGTGGTCCCAAAATCTACAACATATTTATATATAGCCATTTTATATGTGATTTGAAACAAACAGTGAAACTACAAATCCAATTGGCACATCCAGATTGTACCTGAACCACATTTGGAGGTGGTTTGAAATGCAATTCCAGCTGGATTTTTACAGATGCGTCTCAGTGTGTGATGATCAGGATGCTCAAATGGACATTACATGCAATGCGACAAACAGCAACGATGTCAAATCCAGAGGGACAGAAATGCTGGGACTTGCTACATACATCATTACCACAGCAACCCAAGCAAAAGGGTTACTGATGTCTGGACACACAAATCCAAACTGATTACTGTGCAGACAGTTCTCTCAAAAGGTCTGATTTGCCTGCAGTGTGAATACAGGATTTCTATACGTGATGTTGATCATTTTAAAATCAGAAACAAAAACACTTTTTTTCTGGGAAATTATTTTGCCTTAAAATGTGCTCCATTGAAGTGTAGAGTAGGCCAAAAACTCCTCAAAGATATCTTTTCTAAAACATTTGTTTGTTAGAGGCATTATTCAGCTATTAGGCATATTAAACCCTTCAGACGTCTGGTTCCTATCACCACAGCTGTGAATTATTCTGACTCTGCAAGTTTCACATCAGACTCTTCTGAATGACCTGGTTTACATCCTTTTTTGGAAAATCACTGAAATGTTACAGCAAATGTCTGTACATGATCATGAAAGTAACCCCTTTTAAAAGACATTGTTACAGTCATTTTGCTGAGTGTCACAGCCATGAGAACCTGAATTTCTCCTTTAAGGTGTCTGTGCAGTGTGACTATTAACATGGCCATACTTACACAGTACTGGTACCATAATATTTGTAGCCAAGGGTGGCAGAGATTGCGACGACCACTGCTGGACTTCCGTAGCCAAATATGTAAAAGTTGCGATGTAGAAAGCCTTTGTTGTAAATGACTCCAACAACAATCAGGTACAGGTGTATGCCCTCGATACACATCCACGCGAAAGCAGCCAGGAAGAAATAATGCAGCAATCCAGCAACAACTGAGCAGAACAACTGAAACAGGGACAGAGAAACTATCATTACTGCTGCCATACTGCCATGTGACAACTTAAAGTAATGGACAACAATGGTCAGCCAAGCAGGTGCATTTTAAAGCCAGTCAATCATTTTGTGATAGTGAGTCTAATGCAATGCTCATTAAAACTATATACAAAATACAACTATACTATATATCAGTATCAGTACTACAGAAAGTACTTGGAAAACTGGTAGTAGTATAATGAAACTACTTACATGCAGATAAAAAAAACAAAATATTTTAATTTTGTATTTTAATTTTGGTTCACTGTTTAACTGCGTGCTCACCTTGTGTGTGTACATATTTATCCCGACCAGAAAGATGAACTCAGCCATGAAAAGGCTGCAGCACAGGTTCTTGTGGATGGTGGTCCTGGTGCTCTGGATCTCGCTGAAGAACCAGAAGGTGAAAATGCACATGAAGAGGCAGATGATGGAGATCACCATGCCCAGCTGGGTGATGCGGGTCAGCACATTATAGTGAGCAGCAAGCTGAGGAAGATACCAAACACAAGTTAAACTCTTGTGCAGATAAGTGCATTATGTAAGTTGAGGTTGTCTTCAGCTCCATCAGTACTCTTAAAAATAGAGGTTTCTAAAAGGTCTTGGATGTACAGCGTTATGAAAAACAATTTCTCTTTGAAAAAAGAGTTCTTACAGAATTCTTAGAGTGTGTGGAAGGTTAGTCTGAAGTCTTGCACATCTATTTAACGTCAGGTCAAACCAACCTATGTGTGTTTTAGGTAGCAAGTGAAATAAGACCAAATAATGCTTGATCTCTAGCTTACAGACCTACAACCCTGTTCTGCCTCATTCTTCATAAGATGAATAATTTTGTTTTCTGTATTTCTATTTTACCTTTAAAATCAGTCCATAAGAATAACAAAAAAAATGAAATACTGCTATCTAAATGAGCATTACTAAGTAGTTAAGTAATGTAGTAATTATATTCAATAATTATATGAATCATAACTGTGTGACTCAACAACTGGATCAGTAAGAAATAAGCACTAATGATTTAAGTAAGAAAGCTCCAGAAGCAAATTAGACAATGGAATTTTACATACATTATTTAATGATTAATTGAGACATTACTATAAGTCTTTAGTAAGGATTATAAATGAATACAATTTAGAATAATGTTAGATCCTAATTTTTTATCATTAGTTGATGATTAATTGCTTAACTGTTTAGTAATGCTCATAACTCTCTTAGCTTTTACATATACTGTAGTTAATAGACAACAACAACAAGAGTGTGCCAGATTAAACAAAAGATTCAATCAAACTTGACCTTTTGTATCTCATTAGTTCATGTCACTTGGTCACAGTAAGTACAGTTTATCATGTTTTTTCATCATCTTCCATCAAAATGTACTAACTTCTGCCCACATCAAAAATATTTTCAGATTTTTGACACTGTCACTGTGGCCCACAGATGTAATAACAGGCAATAACATCACGTTTCTCCCCCCTTCACCTATCATCAGGCAAAACAATGCTTAGAGACCCAAATGAAACACTAAATCTAACACTGAAACTACAACATTTGCCGTTCATTTTTGTTTGAACAAATGAACGGTTTTGGAGAGATATCATCACTCTCAGACCTGAAGCCATTGTTTGATCACAGTGCAAACTCACATTGGCTCGGCCAGAGGACATGAGTATGGCAAAGTGTGTCAGATGATTGCAGGAGCAGGTGGTGTGGCTCTTGTTGGCGTAAGAGCGCTCGCAACCCTCTAGGGACCAGTGACCCTTCATGTTGTCAGGTGAATAATCCCAGAATGCACATTTCGTCTCATCTTTTTCCAGATCTATCAGCTTAATAAGAAGGTGAGAATTAATTTAGGTTATGTCAAATCAAGTCAATGTTTCCCTCACTATAGACCCACTGGTCACTTTATTAGGTACACATTCACTCATTGTCCATTTTATCAGCTCCACTTACCATATAAAGGCACTTTGTAGTACTCCAATTACAGACTGTAGAACATCTTATTGCTGCATACTTTGTTAGCCCCCTTTCACCCCTTTCTTTAAAGGTCAGGACCACCACAGAGCAGCACTGCTGTGTCTGATCTACTCGTACCAGCATAAAACAACATCAACACATCACAATGTCAGTGTCACTGCAGTGCTGAGAATGATCCATGACCCAAATAATACCTGCTCTGTGGTGGTCCTGTGGGGGTCCTGACCATTGAAGAGCACTGTGAAAGGTGTTAACAAAGTATGCAGTGATGGACTACAGTCTGTAATTGTAAAATTCTTAGGTGCACCTATGTGGTGAGTGGAGCTGAAAAACCGGACAAAGAGTGTAGATACAAGGAGGTGTACCTAATGAAGTGGCCGGTGGGTTTAACTTGTGTACAGTTTAACAAAATGTCGTTCAACAAAAATGTCACACAACAGCAGCACATTACAATGTAAAACCATGCAGAACATGCGATAAGTACACCAGACAATAAATATGCAGAGCCTAAATGCACGAAACAAAAAATATGATACAGGACAATATACTAATGGGGATTTGGCATTTAGTAGCAGGTAGTAACTAAGGAAGTTAGTGCAAACATTGTCAACTGTTAATGTGAATATTATGCATATTCTCCAATAGACTTAAATCATTAAGCCTTCAATAGCAGTTTTATATTTTTAATGGCATCCATAAAAATAAAAAATAAAAACATAAAAGTTCAGATTTTGGTTATGTTATAACAGTTTGTTATAACAGTTGTAACAGGCTTGTTATAACAGTTCATACGCTTAAACACAAAAGGTCACATCTGAACATACCTCATTGTGTCTTAGAGTGAAGGTCACACGGTCCAAGGGGAAAACACTAGGTGGAGTTATAGCAGCAGCTATTACAGGAGAATTTATTGTGATGTCTCCCGTGGCTGCATAGCGACTGTAGTCTGTCACGCCAGGGTCAGACGTGGGCTTCAGCAGAGGCCCAACGCTGTCGTATCGGAGGAATATCACAGAGACGCTTCCTAATGCATAAAACATAAAAACACGTACTGCCATCTTTTGGGCATGTAGGCCGTATGAGAGATTAAATAATGGAGAGTTTGCAGGGCTATAAGGTGGAATTCTGAATCCTCACCATTTTTTCTTTCATCCTTGCTGTATTTGGGCCTCAGTGAAATGGAATCTCCACCTATGGAAGCTGAGATGCTCTGCTTCTGTTGTCGCTGGAGTTCAAATTTGTAGAGTTTTAGTTCTGTAAATGGGGAAAAGCATGGTGATAAAGACCACATGCAGCAGTTCTTCTTGATTTAGGCACAGTTTATTATCTTAGACAACCAAACATTCCACAGTGGTACAGTGACGCAGCCGTGCAGCTGGTGAATACAATTTGCCTAGCCATCCCAATTTATTAGCCGTCCCAAAATAAATACTGACCGTCCCAAATATTATATTGTTTGAATTATGCTAATGTCTAATGTAAGTTTACATTATTGTATTGCAATGGCAAAAGTGACTAAGAGGCTATCAGATGAATTAAAAGTATGACTGAACACAAAAATGATTTACACAATGAGTTAAAATAATAAGAAAACTTTTAAATCTGTTTTAAAATATATAAGCCAGTGGTCTCCAACCCTGGTCCTGCAGAGGTACATTCCTGTAGAGCACTAAATCCAGATTGCCATAATAAGCTATTCAGCCGCTAGTCCCCGACTGACTGGACCTGATGTATTAGAGTTATGTCGAGTTATGTAGAGTTATTCCATATAAGTTTACTTGCTCAGATTTGATTTAATACCCAAACAAGCATTAGTGCGACGTCTATGAACAGGAACAAACCTGCATGAAAACTACTTAGGCTTTTTTGCTAAGCTAACATTGTCTTCCCGTGTTAACATGGACATGTAGCTTTTTCCATTCACAGTTTTTCTCTAAACATGCGTCTTTGGGTGTGTTTAGTAATCCAAACATAACCGAATTTCTGCAGTTATCTGATTATAGTGCTTACGTAAACAGCATGTTCTGATAAAAAATCTGATAAAGAGAACTGGATATTAGATCAGTAATGGTTTGTTTTTTTCAGCACATGTATACCCTTACTCTGATTTCTTTCATTTCTCTCAATCTGTGCATGTTCAAAAACAGAGTGCGGTATCAGAAATAACCAAAAAGCACGTAACACAGCAAAACACAAAATGGCAACAAAACATTTTAGGAGCAACACTGAACCAAACTACTTGCTGGACAATATGAAGGATTAAAATATTGTTTTCTAGGTGATGAAAGCTTATAGTTTCCATTAAAGTGACTGGATGTTGTAAAATAAAAGCCACAGCATGAAGTTTGAGTTTTATGTTACGTTTACGTCTTACTCACAAATCCTATTACTGCCTGACTCATGTAGTTTTCCCGGAGTTTTCCCATTATCTCATTACCCGAGTGCATGTAGATGCATGCAGTGTATTGATCGGATTACTGACAAAATCAGATTTTCTGCAGTTATTTGATTATTAAGTGCACGTAAATGCACTCACTGAAGTTCAGTGAGCCGGAACGAACCTGTGCTGTGGTATGGTGTAGCCATAGCATGTTAAACAACTGCAGTAGAATGCTACCTGTTAGCAGAATAGCTTTATACATGTGAAGTACATGTTATACAAGTTACATACATAGAATATTAATTTGATACTGTCAGAATTTTAAATACTTTTATAATCTAACAATTTACTGCAGCACCTAATCACTTTTAACAAATAATCTATGTCATTTTTAGGTGCAAGATTCCATCCTCCTCACTGCTTAAGTGGTGTCTGTTTTAAAGGCTTTTGCTGTTGGTAAATGACTACCATGTTCAGCCTTAGGTTCAAATTTTTGAGCAATCACTTTAATCACTCTAATATAAATGGACAAAAATGGTGCTTATTTTCCAGTTGCTACTTAAAAGAATCAGCTATTAGATAAGTTATATAGTTGTACGAGACAGGACTTGAAGTGTGGACCACAAACATGGGCTCTCTAAACCTTCTGTGACTCGTCTTACCTATGTCTCCTGTGTTGACCTCCACCTCAGCTGCTTTTTTGTAGGCCTTAGACATAGCCAGGGCCCCCTTCTCCGCTGTGTGCAGTAGCTTAGTGAGGTAGTAGTCCTTCACATCCTCACTCATTCTGTCCCACGCCACCTTCTCCTCCTTCTCAACCAGATTATTCACACTCTCTACCAAATTCTGCAATGAATAAAATCATTTGTTTAAAGACACATTTTGAAGTTACTTGATTACATGAAAATGATTTAATAACAATTCTGGTGAATTATCACTACAGCAGTCTATATTTTGTTGCAGTCACACCAAACCGCATAACTCCATTTGTTTTAAACCATGTCAGCTGTCTTTATTGTTGTTGTTTTCTTCTTTTTGTCATTGTGTGAATATTTCAGGATGCACGGACCAGCAGAAGTGGTTCAACATGACTTGTAATGATATTGTTTCCTTAATATACAGTACTGTGCAAAATTCAGAGACCAAACTTTATTTACTTCATGTCCAGTATTCCAGTATTTAGTATGTCTTTCCAGGAGACTTGCTTTCAGTTTTTCAAAGAAATGTGCAGGGATATTTTTTCTATACCTGCAAAGTTGTAGTGTTAGAAGTTGGTTGCATTTCCTGCCTCTCACAATCCAAGTAATTCCAAACACAATGACTGATGTTATGGTTTGGTGTGGTCAGTCCATGTTTTGAGAACACTGAAGCCTCTTTGTTTGATTTGCTAATTTCCTTCTTTTTTATCCTTTTCCTTTGCTTTGGCTTGTCTTGTTTTATCTTGAAACCTTGACACCTTGGCTTAAAACCTAGACATCTTTCCAGACCAGTCATCCTGAGCTGTCTTCTCTCAGCTTTGGTGACAAGTGATAGTCACACTTTTGGTGGTACATTGAACATTCTGTTGTGTTATGCAAGTTTTGCAACTACTGCAGCTGAGAAGGCCATTCTTGGTACAGCCACTTTTGTAGAGGACTATTAGAATCCGTTATGTGCACTGACTTTTAATACAGCAGGAATAATTCCATAGAAAACATCTGACATTCATCACATGAGAGAAAGTCTACCACGATTGAACTTGCCCCAGGTCTTGCACTGTTGTACAGTTTTGTATGTTAAAATTAATGTAACGTTTTTCATTTGTTCTTGATGTCTTTGTTATGATGGCAACAATGTATATAAGTAAGAAGTTAAAATGGACAAACCTGTTGCACACGGAACCATGATAAAATACAGTGTACATGTGTTGTGTAAGTGTTGGGGAGAATGTTTAACAGTTACCCTGATAGTGGTGTTTATGGCACTCTCTTTCTGAGACTCATTCACGAAATGAAAGGTGGAGATAGCCAGGGCTTCGATGTAAGAGATGACAGCAACTGGGGCGAGGTCACCTGATGTTTGTTTTCTTATCGCCTCCATTTGCTGCTGTGGATCTGGCAGGTTAATGATCTACAAAGATGAGACAGAATAAAGGGGCTTTAGACTTCTGACTGTGGGATTAGCCGTCAGTCACGGCATTTAGATTACAATAAAAAACTATGAAGTGTTAAATTATGAGTATATATGAATATAATTCTGCCTTTCTGCTTACTTCTGCATTACTTTCTGCAATACCTTTTCACTGCAAATACAGCATTTTGCTGTTGTTATGATTTTCAAGTTTTTATGAAATGTTGCACGTCATGTTTTAGAGTGGGTTTCATGGATGTAGATGATACTTAAGAACACAACCAAGTTGTTTTACCGGTTAATTTTTTCTTCACTCTTAAAAATAAAAGGTGCCAGAAGGCTTCTTTGGGGCAGTGCGGTAGAACGTCTGGTTCACTAAAGAACCTTTCAATGAATGGTTCTTTGAAAAAGCAAGTTGAAACCACTCAAAGGCTTCTTAGGAACTCAAAAGTAGTTCTTAAACAGCATTGCTCCAAAGAACCCTTAATTTTTTAAGAGTGCTGGCTAACAGGGCAGAGCAATCAGACACCCACTTTAAGCAACTTGAGGTTTCCACTAGAGTAATTATATGCATTACATGCAGTTATTCTGTCCCGCAGTCCCAATCTTACAGCGCTAACGGCTTCTGACTGCTAATCAGACTCACAGAAAGACACCGCATGGGAGCATTTCTGTAACTTTTCAAGAATTAAGGCAAAGGGATAGTTACTGTATTTCAGTACTAATGGCCTAAAACAAACCCCAGCATGTAACACATTAGGATGCCTTTTTCCTGAAACTGAATGGCCAACACCAGCACAATAGCAAGTGGGGATAGCATAGATGACGCTGCACTTCCTTTGATCTCAAGGTCATCCCGTTATGCAAGTTCTGTATGTACGTGGACAAAAGCATGTCCTGCCCAGCTGCCTGTCTGTGATTCTGCAACAGTAAACTAAATAATTCCAAAAACACAATGGCAGGTAAAATGAGCAGAATGTGGACTGGTATTGTCAGATAAATCCTTGGATCAGCTAATAAAGAATCAAACCCTTTAATCAGGGCTATGATAAAGAAATATGATACACCATCGCCACTAAATGAACAAAACCATAAAACTTTACATGATCCCCACTACATAAACTTGACTTAACCATGCCACCAACATGTCATTACAGATGGTGTATCCTGTCATGAGTCATTCCATTCCCTTGAAGTTATTTTGGTGACACAAGGTTTAATCCTATGTAACCAAATCATTTTATAGCCAAATCACTATTTAACCAGACTGCTATATAACCGAAATGCTGCATAACCAAGCTAATATATAAACAAACCACTATATAACCAATCCGCTATATAACCAAACCTCAGTATAATAAAAATACAAAATATCCAAATTGTTGTTTATACACGCTGCTATATAACAGTAACAACAGTATGATGCCATGTAAACAGCTCATTACATAACTAAGCTGCTAAATAACCAAATCTCTATATAAACAAACCTCTATATAACTAAAATAATATTTAATAATATCGCTCTTTAGATAACCGCTATGTAACCAACTCATTATATAACCAAATTGCCACATAACCAGAATGCTACATAACCAGCTTGTTCTTTCGTCAAACATCTGACCATTTAACCAACTCACTATATAACTAAACAGCTATATGAGTAAACCTCAGTATTACCATATTGCTATTTATAGAAAATGTTATTTAATCAAACTACATGGCCAAAATACTGTATATATCTTTAGACAATCCACGGTCCAACCTGCTTACTATATAACCAAGCTGCTATGTGATCAAACTTAAAGATAACGTAAAGTTATCATTTTGATGATACTAGGTTTTATCCAAACAGTAATGCTATGTAACAACATCACTATATAACCAAACTGCTATCTAGACTCACTGCAATTAACCTAATATACAGTATAACCAAACTGATATACAACCAAACCTCTATGTAACCAAATTACTATATAATCATATGAATATAAATTAAAAAAATTATAGAAACTGCTATATAACCAAATCTCTGTATAAACAAACCTTTATATGACCAAAACACTATATATATCTTTAGACTAACCAAGTCTAACCAACTATATAGCTAATGATGTATGATAAAAACACTGTATAGCTGAACTGCCCGAACTGCTCTACAGACAAACCATTGTACAACATAATCATTATATAGTCAAATTGTTGTATTGCTAAAATGTTAGTAAATTTTAGGGGAATCAAACTAGGAAAAATTGGGTACAAAACAAAAAGTTCACTGGAAGTAGACCATGCCACATTTCACTTCCATAAGTGTACCAGCAGAGAGCACCATTCTCTCTCCTACACTCACTCACACCCAGGAGCAACATAACACTGCATTCAGGACCATACCGCAGTACAGAAGTAAATCTTCACAACTGTTTTTGTAAACCAATCACAAAGCTTGAGTGCCAAACAGAATTGCTGTCTAAGGCTCGCATTCCTCATTTTCCTAAGCACATAACCACATTTATCTCTTATGCTTAGTAATAATTTGTTAAGGTCCACTATACAGTTGTTATTGTGCAAATGCCAATATCTTGAAAATCTATAAAGTGTAGTTTAAAACAAACATACTGTCTGAAAGTATTCTCAGTTCTTTATATGGAATTTTACCTTCTGTTTTTTGCATGACCCAGTATTACCTTCATATTTCACACCTGCCCGGATAAATAAGTCCTATTTCCCAGAAACCTTGTGGTCATCATGGAAGCTCTTACTGTACAATTTCATTTACAGCTGTTTCCTGAGCACAATGTGACCGCCAAAGGTCCAAGGCAAATATGTAAAAGTGCCCCACTCAGTAAGGTGGGCTGAAAAACATCCGACAGAGATGGACATCACATGCACACATGCACGCATACACACATATAGACACATATGCATAGTGGAAGAGTGATCTTGTCTGCTCTTGAAAGCAAGCTGATCTTGTGCTGGATCTGGGAAGTTACTGCTGCTGCTGCTGCTGCTAGTTTACTGCTACTCTAAACTTTGAATACGTGCTCATTGGTCACAAGTTCTTCTCTGTGTGTGTGTATATATATATATATAGATAGATAGATAGATAGATAGATAGATAGATAGATTGCTGTCCACATGTACATTACAGCTGGGGTTAATAGTAATTTCAGTGAAAATGTGTCCACTGACAGCAGGGAAGCTTTACTGTTGGGACTGTAAAGGAGATCATTATGGCATTACTCACGTCTTTGACTGTGGCATTAACAGTGTCTGAAATACATTTACTGTCCTGATGGCAGTCCTTTTTAGGGTCCTCTGAAAAAAATCAAATCAACACATTTTTAATAACAATACATATCTAGGTTGCACTTTATTCAGAGATTCCGCTATAGATTATCTACTAATGCTTTAAAGGGGGAATTCCACCGACCTTCCTGTTTAATTCAGCTACTGAGAACTAAACAAAGTCATTCGCAATGGTTTGATGTGAAATGAGTCATTGTAGAGAAACTTGCCAAGCTTGAACTACAGTGGTGGCGAGCCTACATGTGTGTTCCGATATATTTTTTAATATAATGTTTTAGGCCACATTCTGCAAAACTTAGTAAGATTCTCTAGACTGGAGTTTGCACACAAAACCACTGTGAATGAATGTACATCTTATTGATTTCATCATGCAGTGAAATATCCCCTTGAATTGTTAGTAATTGTTATTCACAGTGTTAGCATTAGATCAGGTTTAGGTTTATTGTTGGGGTTAGGTTTGGGTTTGGGGTTAGGTTTAATAGAATCTACTAGCCTACAGTTAGATGAAAGTTCAGTAACATTTCAGTACATATATAGTGGAATGCTAGTTAAAGTGTTAAAGTTAAAGTTGGTCTGCATAATTCTCTCACTGAGATGCAAGGTCATTCAGAGTGGTGTGATGCTTACTCTCACTCTTACTCTTACTCTCATTCTTGATTTCTTTACAGTGGCCATGATAGGAATGCATGTCTACAACTCCACAGTAATATGCATTTTATTTACTATTGAAAACTATCAGTGAACCTGCATTTTTGAGATATGTAATGGTGATGATGGTTGAAGTAATATATTTTCTTTGGGGACATTTTTTGCAATAGAACGCCCTGCATGTACCTATCTGCCATTAATGGATTTTTAAAAATATGTTTTTGTCTCAAAACCATCGTAGAACAAGGCCTCGGGCATTCAGAAACATATTCGTCACCATTGCTTGTAATAGCTTTTTTGTGAGGGAGCTTTCAGAGGCATTAAACTCTTCAGGCGTCTGGTTCCTACCACCACCGCTGTAAACAATTCTGACTCAAATTCTGAATTTGGAGTTATCCAAATTCTTAACTGTTAAATAAGGTCAAAGTTGTAAAACAAATCAGTGTAATTTGTCTTTGAAGACAACATGAGCATATAAAAATCATATATGCCAAATAAAGTGTCACTAAGAAATCTTATACTGAAAATAAGAAAGCTAAATGTCTACATATCTACAGGTGTGTAATTCAGAAGGTAGCAATTCAACTGCATCAATTCTGTGATGTAAGAATCAATTACAATATACTGCCAATTAAAAGTCTGGAATGTCTGTTTTCACTAATATCAACCTGATTTTCTTGCAGGTACAGGTATAAAATGATTTTACTATGCTGACAGCACTGCACATGTTTATTGGTTTCAACTAATTGTAGGAGGCTGTAAAAGTGAAATGATGTTAGACGTGTTCAGAAAGATGAACAGAGCTGTAGATGGTTCCATGTGGGCGGATGCTGCTGTAAAGCATTAAGAATGAAGTCACAATAAAACAACTAACTGAATCCCTCATATATGAGAATCTTGTCAGTCTATTATTCATATAAAATCAGCATTTCAGTCTACAGTAACTATTAATGTAATAATTGATTCCAAAGCTTTGGAGAGTTTGTTCAAGCATTTGGCCAAAATAATATTTTTGGTATATTTTCATGTTTTTTTTTTTTCCTCAATTTTGTTGACTTTCTAAGTGATAAATGAGTGGACACATGCTCTATAACACATCTCTGCACACTGAAATGAACAGTTACTATTTATTTGCTGAATTTACTGAAACATACAAATGACCTGTGCAAAAGTTATGGCCCTTTTTTATATTCCATAGTTTTCTTTCCCCTGAATGTGTTAAACTCAGCAAATAGATAAAAACTGTTCAACAAAATGAATGAAATGAAATGTCATGGAATAATGTGTAATATCCTCGTTCCAGTTTGTGTACTCAGAACTCTGAATTATACCAATATTAATCAAATTAGTTTTGAAATTTAAGATGATGCACTGAAGCAAATCCTAAAATACAGATACATATACATACATCCTTACGTACGTACAGGATGCAAATCTCTGCATATTAGTTGTAATCACCTTTGCATTCTATTTTACCATCTGGCTGAAACCTGCCCGTTCCTGATGATACTGTGTAATCTCTTTGGCACGTGCAGTAGAAAGAACCATTCGTATTGTGGCATTTAGAGAAGAACCCGCATTTCTGATTGTCCTCACACTCATTGATATCTGCAAGACATAAAAGAGCAGTGTCAATGACATGAGCTTATCTAAAGGCGAACAGTGTGCAGATCCACTCTTACAGTATGTCAGGAATATATATATAATGAAGGAGAGGCCTCACCAGTGCAGTAGGTTCCATCGTTATTTTGAAACTGTTCGCTTCCAGTTGATTTATATCCAGCAGTACAGGTGCAGTTATAGCCTCCATCTGTGTTGGTGCATGTGGCGTGCTCTCCGCAGATGTTTGTGACATTTGCACACTCGTTGTCATCTGCAAGGTGTAAGAAAACACACCTGGATCAGCAAGGAACTTTTGTCTGTGGACCTATCTATTATTATTTTTCTTAAAAGTTAAGACACCAGTAGGACACAATTAATGTAAGTTTGAGTTCACTTACAGTTCTACACTGTAAGAGTTAGGCCTTCAATACTCCAATAAGCTACACTTAACTCGGCTTAAAGCCGTGTGTCTTTGTATATAATGATGATAATAGCTAAATAAAGGTCTCTGAAATCTGAAATATCTGAAAACATTTTTTTCAGGAATTTTTCAGGGATTATTTCACCAAACAGCACCCTACCTCTCTGCCATGAATGGATTTTTAAAATACTGTATGTTTTAGACCAAAGCTTTCTGCTTTAGGCCAAACCCAAAATGACAAAACATTAGACTTTTAATGGCCTTGATAACAAATCATTAAACAAACAGATTTTTCCCCATAATTTACTTAAATACTGAAGTGTCGTGTGTAAACTTGCAGGCAGTCTTTTACAGAAAGTAGGGTCAACATTAAAAACATAATAAAATATTCTCCTAAAATCTAAAATCTGATCATCATTACAATTACAATCATTATAAACTGCTATACTTTGTGTTTATCCCATTTTAATAAAGAGATGTAAAGAGATTTTGTTTAAAACATTCTGGAGCTTTTCTGTTGGTTAAATCATCTTGAAATTTGACACTATGTAAAGAGCAGCTGCGAAGCAGAAATTATACAGAAAGCAAAAAAACTCAAAAATTAAGAAACATTGCCTAATGTACAACGTGTTTATATATGATATAAAATAAGATACAGAAATAATATTTCTAATAACAGCTGACATATAACACTAGTAAAGGCTGTATTAATCATAACATACAGTAGCATTAAAATTGTATGTGTAAAGTCCACTCCAGCAATATACAGTATTGTGCACAAGTTAGAGATTAGCTTCCTTTTATTTACAGCAAAAACAGCTGTTAAGTTATTCATATATCACTGTCAATAAATGGAAGGATATATTTTACAGAAAGTTACACAGAACCCAGAACACCTACACCTCATGTCTGTTTTTCAGTATCCAGTGTATCCACTCTTTGCCTTCATTACAACTTCCATTCGTTTAAGGAGACCTGCTTATCAGTTTTCAAAGAAATCTTCAGGGATATTTTTACGCAGTTGCAAAGTTCAGTCTGAGGAGTTGCATTTTCTGCTTCTCATGATCAAAGTAATACCACAAAAAAGTTTCAGTTTCAGTGTCCTAGTGCAAATGTTTCTAGTGTTCTAGTGCTTGTAGTTTTCTGACACAGAAAAATTAAACTTGTATTTCATGCCCACCCTGACTGGAAATGTGATAACATGAATGGTGGCCCCTGGCAGAGTACTGTATGGTACTGTATATCATGAAAAGATAATTAACAATTAATTTAACGAAAAATTTGTTTATTCTCCTCTAAAGATTATTTTCATGATTGCTCCATTGGTCTGTTTTGCCTTTAGAAATACCTATATTTAGATTTACTGTATTTAGTAGATTTATTCAATTGCTAATATAATCGATGGGAAACATCTTAAGTTATGCAGAGTTGCCTCTGCCTGGATGAATAAAGCTGGTGTAAGACTCCTGCACAGCGCTGTACTCTAGCAATGCCAGTTCAAACGAAATTATGAGGGCCCAGTGGGATTCCTCTGATTTCACTACCTTCAGCTGGCAGCCCCTTTGTATGCAGCCAGCTCACTAACATGCCTGATGTGCGAAGCTTCCCTCCACACTTTGCTGGCTGGGTGTGGAAGAGGGGTATTCTTAGCTGCGCTGCTACTCTCCCAGACACGGCGGGGTTATCAGCCTCTCAGGAAACGTGTCCACAACACTCCGCTTCTATTGGGTCTTTTATCATACACTGCGGAAAGCAACTGTTGTCTATGCTCCTCATTACGCTACATATCTTAATACTAACTAATAGTTAAGAAAGATGTGGGACCTAAACCAGATTTCATATAGTGTGATTGTAAAATCAGTGAAATAGTTTTTTATTAATATGACACAAAGGGATGATAATTATTGCAAAAATTGATTTTAAAAAAGCAAATAAATAAATAAATAAAAAACAATAAAAAGTGAAAGACGTAGAAATATTGTGAATACTAACCGTGACCCTCTCATAAACTTTCTTTTTGTAATTTATTAATTTATTAATTATTATTAATATTATTTTATTTATTTATTTATTTAATATGTGTGTGTTTGGGGGGTTGGGTGGGGTTGAGGCTGCATAATCAGTTATGTAGTGTATTACACACCTTTTAAAATATGAAACTATGTAAAATTACACTTAAACAAGAGCCAAAAAGGACACAGTAGGTGATAATAACCATAAAAATACTCCATTAAATGGCCCTCAACAACAATGAGCATGCGGTATTGTGCAAAATATTATGCACCTCAGAAATATTTTAAAAAAGATTTGTATCTGGGTTATGAGTGTTTATTTGTTTAAAAACACTAATACTACTAACATTAGATTAAACACAAATAACATTAATACAATAAGTGGTGGGTTTACACCACTTGTCAGTGAATTCGATCATTGTCCAGGAGATGTTTGAAAATACTTTTGGAACATTTTATCATATTCACTTTACATTTGCCTGCATGTATTCTAAGGATATTTGGTGTTTTTATGGAGCATAACATACTTACACCGAAAAGAGGTTTTAAACAATGTTCTTAGGTGCCTAAAATCTTTGGGCAGAACTGTATACGTAAATGGAACTACATAAAATTAAACTTCACATTCAAGTTAATAATAATATATTCAAGAATAAAACACTGAAACATAAACATGACTAGATACACAGCTAGGAAACAAGATAAAGCATTTTGGTGCTTCTCTGTGGCTGTTTCATTTTAGAACTTTACCTAAAAGACATTATGACTTATTAAAGGTTAAAGCCTTTGTTCAACAGTTCAGCTTACATCAAATAATAACTACAGCATTTAAAGAAATGAAATGAGGTGCTTGATTTATGTATGTAATTGTCCATTTTTCTGCAGTTATGCGACTGGGCACCTACTGAGGTTTAAAACCCCCCTTTTGTACCACTAGATCACTGTTCATAATAAAATAGTTAATCCTAGTGAAATTGAGAGCAATTTAGCTTCCAGGAATACAGAAACTGTACTGACAGGCTGCACATTATACCGGGGATAGACCAGTTTAGACCAGCAGCTTCCTTTAGAAGACCTTAATTATACCTTTCACTACTACTTCTCCATTATTTCCCAGTGTTTTATGACTCATCACAGATTCACTGCCCCGTCTCACAGTTTCGTATCAAGAATGTTTGGTTTATCACAATGTCAAACCTCGGCTGAACTGCAGTGCAGTCACACATACCTTTGCAGTCCTTGATTCCATCTCCAGAATATCCTCGGTTGCAGAAACATCCACTGCTGGAGCCATTTATTAAGTGACAAGTTGCGTGCTGGTGACAGGACTTGCAAATGTCAGAAAATTTGCATGGATCCAGCACAGTCGAAAGCCACACTTTTCAAAAAGAAAGATAAAAGAGATTGAAAAAAACAATGTTAAAAAAAATAAATATATATTCTGCATCGCTGCCATCTGATACAATTAGACCTCATACCTACAAAATGATAACCTTACAGCAGAAGGACAAAGCATACTTTACTTTTAAGGTAGGGCAGTGGAACCTGATATTTTTCCATATCATTTTGGGCCATTTCTTATGCTCATCCTGAAATTTGCACACTATATAAAGGGAAACAGGTTCTTTCAGTGTATGTCGAAAACCAGAGATTTTGTTTTTGTTCTAATAGGAGCGATATGAACATTAAATATACCTAATTATGGCTGGGCTTATAATGTTTTTTTATAATCTTAAAAAAGCAAATGTTCTTTCAGTGACCCCATTGACAAAAATACTTTTGGTTCATAAAAGCTTCACTAAAAACTTCACATAATATATTCCACAATGTTGTAAAAGATGTTCCACAAAGTGTTCTTTAAACAATGCCATAGAAGAACCATTTTGGTTTCCTAAAGAACCAGTTCTCTCAATGAGATGTATGAGGGTAAAGGCTTAACCTTCACATAATACAGTATACAGCATCTTTACCACTTTTAAGCTTCGTTACATTATGTAATGGTTCTTAACACACTAAGATTCTTTGCACTCACACATCTATATCTATTTATTTACATAAGAAAGGTTCTCTAAATAACCATCTACTGAGAGGTGCATTAGCGAACCAAAAAAGTGTGTATAGAGTATAATTTTGGGTTCAAAAGTAGTTCTGCTGTTTTTTTGCGAGAACACATGATTTCTTAATATTGTAATACGGAACGCTGCAGATATGAGCTGGATTTTTTTTTACTGTTAAGCCAAAAACGGAGCCCTGAATATAAATAACGATTAAAGTTCTAAATTTAGAACGATAAAAGGAACACACTGAAAAACATCAACAAGCATCTACAGTTCCCTTCAAAAACACTGAGGACTGAAGGAGTCATCACCCTACCTGCCAAAAGTACGAGTTTCATCGGTGAGTTGAGAAAGAACTCCATTTGCACATAGAAACTGGATCACTTTTACCAGCAGCAGTGTGCCTGTGTGACGTACACCGCTTCCTTTCATCAGTTTCCTGTTTCTCCAAACCTGACCCTTCCTGTCGGAGTCCCCAATCAGCTCTCGCAAACAAGGGCAAGACAGTGCTCACAAACAGAGACCTTCTTAGTTAAAGACAATGGTATGTTTTTGTGCAAAGTTGTCCATAAAAATATGTTGCAGGTGACACAAATTACCTTGAAGGAATTAACTGAGGGTGTGAATAATGCTGTAAATCTGTAGAATAATTTTAATGTATTACAGAAAAATGAAGTTCCTTCATAAAGGTGAGTGAAGCGACTTCACTCCTTCAAGGTAAAACTGTTCAAAGAGCAAAACAACTATAAAGGAAAAACCTTTTCAGCAGAAACGCATTGACATCCATGGAAACTCACAGAAGATCAAACAATTACCTTTTTAAGGCATACATCCTGAGTCATTGATCAATGTGGGGAAGATCACAGAAACCACACCCACAAACATAGAGAGAGACATGTTTACCTAAGTCAGTCACTTGTTACACCTACTCATCGCTATTATTAGGACAATAATAAGGTTTAATACAACCAAAATTGTGATAAATCTGCGTGCAAGGCGAGCCAAATTTATTTAGCACTCAATCACAGTGAGGAGCATAATTAGACAGGCAAGACTTTCTCCAGAGGTCACAAAAGGAAGTGCCTGCAGTTCACTTCAGATCACTGGAACTAGATCAGTGTGGTGGTGGATCTATAAAAGCAAGACAGCCAGGACGGTATGCCCGGGTTATGGGACTTCCAGCAAGTGAAAAGACTTCAACATGGTTCACTTACCGCACAGTCATGTTTTTGCAACATTCCCTGACCTAAACCCTACTGAAGATCTGTGGGCTATACCAAAAAGGAGAATCCACTGAGGTTTGAGATTCAACTGAAAGGTCTGGGGAAATTTTGTAGAGGAATGACAGCACTTTATTTTGAGAGTTTATTGTAGATGCTCTGCAGATGACATTGAACATGACATGAATATAATCAAATATACTATTTCTAACCCTAAACCTAATCCCTTATCTAGACCAAAACATCTGAACCTAATCCTAAAACTGACCTTTAACCAACAACGGCATAAATGTTCAAACAGGTGGGTGTAAAAGCGTAACTTATTCTGATAGCCTTACATACTTCAAATCTGGCTCCTGACTCTTATTTGTAATGGCGTTTGAGGCTGATTTGTTGATAAAGAGATATAACAGAGGGTAATCAACCTAAATGCCACAAATACTATGAAACCCTAAACCTTAAAATTGATGTTGACTCTTATTTAAACTACAAATTCAAACTTCAAGTCCATATACAGTGTGTTTGTTAACTTGGGCTAATAATGCTTGGCAAATGTATAGACCCGGTTGTGTCACAGTTATTTCTGCCAGAAAAACACGAAAAGCAAATGTGATGGAAAATGAAATTTAATCTTCTATAATGTGTACACACTGAAGGATGACAATTTGGTGTGGGGAGGAAGGAGGAGAACATAGAAACATCGGCATTTGGAAGCAGCAAAACATGAGTGTAAGTTGAATCCTTTTAAAGACAGGTGGTGCGTTGTGATTGGCCGGAGGAATGAATGAATAAGTGATGTAGCGTTAGAGTCTTCCTGGCAGAACTTGCGCTAAAGCTTTCATATCTGTTACAGGCACAATGTTCTCTAATACACTCACTCTCGCTCACTCATCTTCTAAACTGCTGTATCTTTCTGGGTTGTCGGGGGTGCTGGAGCTATCCCAGCGTTCAATGGGTGGAAGGCAGGAAACACCCTGGAAAGGCTGCCAATCCATCACAGGGCATATACACGCAGGGCATACACACAGACATACACGTTCTAATACAATAAAACATAAAGCTTTGGTTATGCAGTACGGTCTTTGATGTTTTCATGGGTCAGTTCCCTGATTTTAGGTTAATAACTATCGGCCAAAAGAATTATCTTAACTTTACATCGTTACTGTCACCAGAGTTCGTTAACAATTAACACGTCTGTAGATGATCAATAGGAGACCCTCAAAATAATGTGTGACCACTAAAAGCAGGGGTGTCAATAAATGTGGCACTGTAAAACTGTTTAATGGATTTTTCTTCCTCAGAATAATTGAACTCACCCAAAGATTTGGTCACTTTCACATTTCCAGTCTAAGATTATGTCGACAAACAACAAACACATTTTACATGCCCTTTTTTTGATTGTCTTTTGCAGGCATGCCAACGCTTCTAGAGGGCTCTATGGAACAGTCCTGGAACACTCGGTTTTCATTCGAAACCCTGGAAGCATAGCAGAAAGAGAGCAAGAGTGTTCATCCTGACCAGTCAGTATCCTCAAAAGAACACACTATAACAAGAGCACCAGTGATAGGTGTGAGCATGCACAGCACAACTGGTGAATGATCCAGACACTTAAAGAGACATTTGCTTAACGTCCACTGACAGCACCCAAATGACCACAAGGTTTGAAGCACAAACTGAGAAACTGCCAAACTGAGTTTAAGTGCCTCTGAAATTTATGCACTTGGAAAATGCTATCACCAGAAAGCACACTAGCCTGCAAAAAGCCCTCTTGTCCTGCCTTCAGCACGGCTTTTGAAGCATATATGAGAATCATACTGCAGCTGCTGGACGGAACTCAGCTGGACAGCTTTGATGCAGGACTTATGACAGGGTCCTGTGAGAGTTGTAGCTCATAAAGCATTCACGGATTATTCTATATGAATTATAGAATTGACACATTCTTAAAATAGTCTAATCCTTTAAACAGTTACGCTGACCTCAGAGAAGAACGGCCTGCTACTGGCCACTCTCTTTGCCAGTTAGCCAGCAGGTTGCTATAGCTTAAAGCATCAGTAAAGCTGTACCGCACTGATAGCTTTGCCTATAGTTTGCTGCTGTGCTTTTCTACATGCTGCTAGTGGTTTTAATTGGCACTAAATGCTGATGACGTATAGCAACTGTGCCCAAGCGGTAGAAACTTGTGTCATTCTGGCTCTGCTTGAAAGTTTGTGAACTTTTTATCATTTGGTGAATTTCTACATAAATATGACTTAAAATATCATCAGTTCCTCATTAGAGAAATAACAGCAGATAAAGAGAACCCAATTAAACAGACAAATATACTGTATAGTTATTCATCCATTCATTGAACAGAGAGATCCAACAGTAAACGTCTACTGGTCAAAGTATGCAAACCTCTAGAATGACCAGTTTTGGTGCAGATGATAATTAGGGTTAGGAGGTTTAATCAAATGGGTGACAGTCAGGTGTGCGTGTGGCTGACTCTATCCTTTAAAAAAAATGCCAACCTGAATCTTCATAATCAAAGTCTGGTCTTTACCACACACATTTGTTAGTGCATGCCATGTCTCACCCAAATGAGATTTCTGTAGTCTTGAAAATATGAGCTTTTCTGTTTATAGCACCTTGAAAAGCCAGAAGACAACAACCGTAAAAACACCAGTTACCCTGCATAGAATGGTTATAGCAGAAGAAATGTTACAATTTGGAAAGGCTCAAAGTCCAGACCTTAATCTGATGGAAATGTTAAGGCAGAACCTAAGGTGTGTAACTTTTATGCAAGCGACCCCACCACCATGACGGAGTTGAAGCAGTTTTGTGAGGGGCAATGGGCCAAGATTCCTCCAAAGAATAGGAACCATTTGTTTGAAGTCATTGCTGCTCAAGAGGGTCACACCTGTTCCTGAAAGCAGAGGTTAGCACACTTTTGTCAGCTTAATAGTCACATTTATGTAGTAATTCACAAAATAATAAAAGCAAGTCAACAGATAGACTATCGCTCACATCCACTCCATTTGTTTCTTCATTATACCAGTCAAACCAGGGAATGACAAGAAGGCACTGTCATTTTTCATGGTATGATCCAACAGATTTAATTTTTTTATCATCCACTCCTGCAGATCCACCTCCATCTTCATCAGGCTTTGAACAGTTAGCTGTGTGGGTTTGCTGTCGGTATTGCTGAAGGTCACTGTGCTATAACAATGTTCTTATAACAATGTTGAAGACAGATGTCATTTGAAATATTGTGTCTTCTAAACGAGTGTGGTAAAGAACAAACTTGCGGTATCTGCCTGTCGTGCAAACTGACAACACACTCCATAGAAACTCACATTCTTCTCAAAATCATGCCCCAGCCACTCATATTCCTTCTAACCACTCTCTCTAAACTTTCTATTTTTTTTCCCTAGTTGTCATTGTTATCAGATGTTTTCTACTTTCAGCAGTGAAGACATGCAGAAATGTTTGTTTCTATAGAGTTCAGACGTCTATAAAGAAGTTGCCACTGTAGAAAAATTCAGACAAAACCTGGTTTGATGCAATTAGTTCTATGTCAAAACAAGCTCTGGATCTCATATGAGATGGTGAAAAGTCATTGTTTTATTACTAAAGGTAATTTTTTAAGGTAATTTCTTAGCTAATTTGAACTGTTACAGGGTTTTGATGAAGCCTATTTTTCACAACTCATCTTTAGCTAATTGATAAACCTAACCTTAATCTGCATTCTTCTGTCAGGTTAGAGCAACAAGCACACACTCTAGAAAATGAAATGCTGGATTTACTTAAACATGTTATGTCAACCAGTCCCACACAACTGTGTTAAGTAGCTTTTAAGATACTTGATTGAGTAAAGCATACATAACGGATTCAAGTAAGACACACTAAAGTGATAAGCTCTAATTAACTGTACAGGTTATTTTCATGTATTACCCAAAAATGAAATGTTGGATTTAACTAAAAATCTCATGCCGAGTGGTTCCATCCAGTTGTGCTATGAGTAATATGTACTCATACTCGTATGAGTTTTGAATAACTGGACAGATCATTTTTATGTATTTAATGTGGTTATGTTGCACTAATTATAGTAAAAAATAAATAAATTTACATTTAGGTTTAAGTTAGGTTTAAGAGATCATCTTACGGTGGTTAAGTGACATTCGAAAGAGGTGGCGCTCATCACGGTCAGTAGAGAGTGGTTTTCGCCCTCTGCCAGTCTGTAGCTGTGTTGTCCTGTGTGTTTGCTGCTTGACCTTGTTCTTATGAACCAGACGCTCACTGTATCTGCCAGTAAAGCTATAACCGAACCTTCTGTTCCTCACTAAGAACCTGCTGTACATATGGAGATGCTGATTTAAGAAGAAACTGGAGTGGTCTCTTATTTATTTCCAGAGCTCTATGTTTCTAAGTTTCTACTGTGCTACTAAGCTGTCATGGAGTTACACTCAGCAGTAGGGTGCATGGTAACTTGCACTTACAGCCAACACCAGCGTGTCTAGGCAGTTAATTGTGGACTATAAGCACACACAATGGAAGAAGGCAGGCTAGGGATTAAGCCAACACAAAGACGGTGAGCAAAAAAAGTCAAACAACACACAAATAGATGATACCAAGAGATGATACCAAGATTACACTGACCAAACAAAAACACTTATGAAGTAAATCTGACAATTCACTTCATTTCATTGAAACGACACCACTGACTCAGTTTTACTGACTTACAACAAAAAAAAAATATTAAAACCAACAACAGTGCAATTACAATGACTAGAGTGTAGGAGTTCTTTATTGTGTCCGGGTTAGTGTTCTACTGCAAGTGTCTGTTAGCTGTTTAGCTTATGTAAGTTGACATTCAAGGCTTGCTAATGCAGACCCCACCCAGTAAATCCAGTGAAGCATTGTGGGCATGTGAGCTTCCTCCTGTAATATGGATGTTCAGTTATATGTGTAATAGCACAGTGTGCAGTGTGCCAGCTTTTTCCGTGTGAAAAACAAACATGAATGGCGAATGCTAACGCAGCTAAACACAGTGAGCTGTCAATATCTCAGTGACATATTACTGCCTTGGAATCTGTAACTTTATCACAGCCCTGCCTTCTGAGGCACTGACTTATGAGATAGCATAGCAAGCAATTTATCAAGACTTTCAGGTTCAGGCACAGCCATACGATGTCAGCAGACCATATTATGGCAAAAATGTAATAAATTAAAAAATTATCCAGTAGAGATATTTCACAATGGTTCAGCTTTTGCTTAACATAATTATTATTATTTATAACTGTTGGTTGGTCAAGCTAGAATGTTTAAACACTGTGCCTGCTTGGTGTCCACTCTATTAGATGTCCCTAACTTGCAGACGTGAATGTTAGAAATTACAGCTCTGCACAGTTTGTTTTGGTCATCCTTCATCAGTGGTCACAGGATGCTGGCCACAGGAGGCTGTTGGCTAGATAGTTTTGGTTGGTGGACTGTTCTCTGTCCAGCAGTGAGATTTGAGGTGTTTAAAAACCCCAGCAGCACTGCTGTGTCTGATCCACTCACACCAGCACAACACACACTAACACAACACCACCAGATCAGTGTCACTGCAGTGCTGAGAATGATCCACCACCCACATAATACCAGCTTTGTGGTGGTCCTGTGGGGGTCCTGACCATTGAAAAGCAGGGTGAAGCTACACTGAGAAACAGGTGGACTACAGTCTGCAATTGTAGAGCTACAAAGTGCATCTATATGGTGAGTGAAGCTGTATAAAATGGACAATGAGTGTAGATACTAGGAAGTGCACCCAATGACGTGCACAGTGCGTGCGTATATTAAGTGTTATCATATTTTAAACATGGTGCTGATGTCTACAAGCTGTTGAAACATTATTATTATTGTTTGTGTTAAAAGGACCCAGGCATGTGCCAAGTAAAAGGTCTAGAATTGCAGGACGTGTCTATCAGTGCTGTGTATGGGTTAGTGAGGTGCGTAGCAGTGTTGTATTTTTAACCACATGCGTGTGTGGCGAATGTTTCTGTAAGAAATGTGCGGGTGCAGATAAGACGTGGAGCAGGACCGGCCCAGCCACCCATCAGACTTTCAATAAAGAAACCGTGACTTCATTCGCTCCACCAATGGAAAACTTTTGCCAGGGAAAGAGGTGAAAGCACTGGATAACGTCAAAAATTTCTTTTGTGGCCACCGGCATATTCATGAGGAATTTTACAATGTTGCACATGTGAGATGATTATGTGCAGAAGTGTGTTTTAATTTCAGAGATAAAATGAACAAGCTACTAAAGAAGTACATTTCAGGCTTATTACACCTGTAGGGTTAGAATTTTCTTACTGCATGTAGAACAAAGCAAACTTATTCCCAGGCTCTGTTATGTCCTGGTCATTCAAGGGGTTAATGTGGTTAATAGCCAGTTATGTATTTGAACATCACTGCAGAAGAAACAACTGAATCACTTTTTTATTTTTATTTTTTTTACATTGCAAATGCAAGATTGATCTGCATAATCAATAGACTGAACACTGTCTTCCTTTACTTTTTTGAGAACAGATATGTCATGCGGTACATAAACCATAAAAGATGTAATGCAACCTGCTAGTGTGATTAGTATTTTTATGAACATGATTTGCAGAAAAATGAAACTGTTATTATATGTTAAAATATGAAATTACAAGTGAAATTTTGGAATTTTGGAAACACTGTACCGTTTAGAAATTCAGTACTGTAGATGTAGATAATAATGTAGATATAAATACTGCCCCAATGTTTTAGGCAGCTGAGAAAATTGCATTTAAAGTTCTTTAACTGAGGTTGGTTTCCCAAAAGCATCTTACAGAGTAAGTTTCAGTTCACATGTAGGCGGTAGATAGATGAAGGTAAATTGGATATTCCATTATTTTCAATGGAGCCGTGATGGAAAATTCTGCCACCGCTAGCAGCAACGCTCTGCAGACCACAACATTGAGTGAAACAATCCATCAAAAGTTCAATTTACCCAAATTTTCCCATCAACTGCAGCGGTGGAATACACCGCATGTTGATGTTTCGTGCAGTCATGGACACCAAACGTCTTGTTGTTGAATTCCAGACAAACTCCGTATTATACAACAAAGATGAAAGAAGTACAGAGCATCATCCTGCCGTTCTTCACCTTAAATAAAAAAAATCTACACTGCTAAAGCTCTTCTCTCATAATCATCCGTTTTTGCTGGCACCACGGTCACCATTTGTATGGCTTCATGCCGCTGTCGTTTGAGTACTGCTGTGAGGTGTGGAATGACATTATTTTTTTTTTTTATACACATGTGAAGACAGATTTAATGTTAAGATTGCCTTAACAGGTAGAGAGAGTGTTGAGTGTGATGCTTGCTGAGATGAGAGAAAACCTGGCTCTGCTCAGGAAGGCTTTGTTCTCACTGCAAGGCAAACTGGGTTTGTTTCTTGTATCTGACTTTTAAAGCTAAAGTTATAAATGACCAAATCTGATTTGTATGGTCAGACTGTAGTCGCATTTGCTCACTTATCCACGTCCACTAACTAGAAAGTAGTCAACTACGCTGTTTTTCACAACTGTGTTTCACTTTCTATCAACTAAGGAATGAACATAATATGTAGGTTGACCTGTAGCATTGATATTCAGAGACAGGCTTTAGGTTCAGGCTGGGGGCAGTGTTGGGTGGTGGTTGCAGGGATTATTTTGCCTTACAACACCTTGAATGTGTCTCTCCACTATGACTTTATTTAAAACTATATGTTGTGGTCTAAAACTTACAAATCCCCAAACTATCAAATACAATGTCTAGGACATCATTCTAACCATGTAATAGCTTTCTGTGAGGGAGCTTTCAGAGGCATTCAACTCTTTGGATGTCTGGATCTTATCACCGCCGCTGTGAACAGTTCTAGAGAAGGTTTTTTTTTTCTTCTTTCCACTCAACTGTTTTCCTGTAACGATGTTGTGCAGCTTGCTCAAAGTAAGTTAAATCCTAAAGGCTTAAATTAAATCCGTGAGTTAAATCCTTCTTCGCTTAAACATTTGATGCAAGCACCCACGGAACATCTTGGCAATTGATTAAATATATATATATATTTATATGGATTTGAAGAAAGCGTACAAAAGTCTGTATTTAATAAATACATCAGTTCCACATAAATGAATTTCTTTTTAAAGATCTTTCTTTCAGTTTGCTTACTTTTGCAAGTGATTGAGTTGATGAAGTATAGTTTAATCACCTTGGAACAGATGTACACCTTTGAATCTGGCTAATTAAGGCAACGTTTCCAGTGTTAAAAGCGTAATACAGCTGTTGTGTTAAGTAAGTGCTTGATAAATGAGAGGAGCATTTTATCCATAAGTCTGTCCCCCTGAAAGTTTCTGAAAGCAGGCCGAAGGCTGGGAGTGGCCTGCTTCCTTGTGCCTTAGAACAATAAGAGGGGAACACTTGACCGGCAGATTTCCTATCTGGCTTGAGAGTGTATCACGCTGTGCTCCCGCCGTAATTACAGCCTCTTCCCTTAAGAGCCGTCGCTAAAGAGTCTCAGGAGTGATGGCAGTGAAGACAGGACATATTAAAGAGCTTCTTCTTTCACTGCAGGCTGCACTTTAAAAAGGCCTGAAGATGCAAATACAATCCAAAAAAAGAAAAAATGAATTGAATACAGTTGAATTGGAAAGGGGGGGGGTTTGGCTAAGACATTTGCAGCTAAACAATATACTTCAGGATGTATCTGCTCTGCCACCTTGTGGTTGTATAATAAAAGATAATGTACAGCTACATGTGCGGCCCTATGACCTCATTTCCCCCTTCTCGTTAAATTAGATGCTCTGAATATTCTCTCTACACATTAAAACATGCCTATTCTAATCACAGGCTTGTGTAAGGGTTTTATCTGTAGGCAGTTTGTATTAACCTGTAGATTGATGACTTTGTGAGAGTAATCAGGATTATTTCATGGCTGACTGATGCAGAGTAACAGAAGCTAATATGAAGGAGTTTATTTCTGCCTGACTCATAGATCTCTAAAGTGATCTCTGACACTTGCTGTGTTACCAAGACCACATGTTTTGGATTGTGATGTCTCTGTGGAAGTTAAGGACCCATGTATTTGCTAGCATTTACTCATTTAAGGCATATGTTGCAAATGAGACAATCATGACGATACTGTGAATAACTGTACATACATATAAATATGTACATACTGTATATGCAATATACGGTATAAAAACCTCCTTGTATTTGTAGGGGTCCCATACTGACAGGCTACTCCAGCATTGGCTGGTTGTTAACTCACTCGCCATAGTAGTGGTGATGCTAGCATCAGTGGAAAAAAAACAGATTGGTGTAATTCTTCTTCTATTCTAGGTTTCTTAATGTCTTCCACACTATAGTAGAGATCTTACACAGGTCCTCTTCTGTCTTTGGTTTGCAAAATTTGGTAAGTTTTCAGAGTGCAAAAATGCTTTTTAAGAAGAATACCAGGTATAGTTACAGTTGCTGGGCTATGAAAGATCAAATGGGTGAATCTGTTTGCTCCAGTGCTCCCTTGAGGCCAGCCAGTGCATCTCTAGTTAGTTAAGAATACCAATGACAGGAGCTTTCTGGCTAAACAATGACGTTTTCCTGATTGGGTGTTTGATCTTCTTTTTCCCCTAACAGGCATCATAACTTCATAATAAGCTTATTTTCAGGGACCGAGATTTTGCACATATCATCGCTGTCTGAAGCAAAACAAGCAGCCACAAAATGACAACTAGAGCTGAGGGCAAAATCAAATTTAATTTGAATGTAAGTCAATGGAACCAGACTTTTTGCCATGCAATTTTGAGCAGTTTCTGTTGGTCTATTTAACATAATTTTTTCATACAATGTAAACGGCAGCGGCTGTGTTCAAATGATGCATAAGTAAAAATCAACAAAAATGGAGATACATGTTTTTCTTTGAACAGCAACAACATGCAGTTGCTGATACACAAACATTTACACTGTGTAAAAACTAGTAGAGACCAGATCTAACTCTGTGAGCATCAAGGAGAAATGTAACACATATTTCTGTAGGGTTACAAATGTAGCAAAATGAATGAAGTTCATGCAGTAATCATTTATGGTCAAACATTTTGCATTTCTAGAATAAAACAAATACATAATCAAATCTTGTTTTGAAATATGGGCCAAATCTAAACCTCTGTCCAATGTTCTGTTGCTAAAGTTACAACCACACTGTCTAAATTTAGTTGGAATTGCTCGCAGTGGCTCCCTAGGTGGTTGGGCCCCTGGGCACATATCCATTAAACACATGGAAGAGAGAGACCCAATGTCACCTACACAGGCCAGTGTGTAGAATAGAACCAGCCCTGTTAACTTAACAGCTGCTGTTCTTGAACTGTTTCTGCTGCCTGGTTTCTAGATTTTTAACCACCAGTGGCTGCTTTTAATATCAGTGAGTATGACTGGCTGTATTTTGTTCCAAAGCAGGGATCATGACAGGCCTTTTAAAAGATGTTTACTGATATTGGGTATTTCTTCCCAATAAGTAATCCCATTATAGCTTGAGCAAAATAATTAGTCACTGGTAATAGATTATTGTTTCTGAGTAACTTCTAAAATACTGTTAGTTCCTTGATTGGTAGCTTAATTTCTTATTACTGTAAATACAAGGCAGTCCATTTTTCTCAGCTTTCAAATGCCAGTTTGCTACAGTGCTCCCTTGAGGCCGGCCAGTGCATCTCTAGCTAGTTAAGAATACCAATGACAGGAGCTTGCTGGATAAACAATGTTTTTCTGAATTTGTATTTGAGCATTTTCAGGACCAGCCAACATAATTTTGCATATATTGTCGCTGCACAAAGGGAAACAAATAGCTCCAAAATGCCAACTTTACAGGAGGGGCAAAAACCTAATTTAATTTGAATGTAAGTCAGTGGAACCAGACTTAATATTAGTTCCTTGATCGGTAGCCCGATTTCTTACTGCTGTAAATACAAGGCAGTCCATTTTTCTCAGCTTTCAAATGCCATCTCAATTCTACTCCAACACCAGAATGAAGCTCTGTGAATAGGACACCATAGCACAGCATTTCAGAGAAATTCCACAAACAAATCCACGACTATTAATAACTGCTGTGCTTGATTATCATTCTGTCTGAGTGTGCTGTTACTCATCTGTCCAATTTGCATGAGGTTGCATAATGTTCTAGAAAAGCATTCTTTCCCAGTGCGTTCTAGGGAATTCTTATTCTCTTTCAGAGGGACCCTGGCTGTGTCCCATGTGTTTTAGGGTGCTGTTACCAGGGCTGGATCTGAGGGATGCGGAGGGATCCCCTAGTCCAAAAAATGACAAATACCATCCTTCATGACCCCCATGAAAAGACACCACACTGGGCAGCACTGCCAGCTCCCATCTCTAGATGCAGATAATTGCTAAGATAACTTAGTGACATATTACTGCAATCTGTGTTGTGGTGAAGTGTGTTAGCATAATTCTTGGTGTTGTTGATAATTGCTGCACAGAGTTTTGTTAGACGGAATAAAATGCTGATTAAAGAACTAATAAGTCAAGCGCACTAATTATCTAGAGTTATACTGTATATAGTTATAGCAGGCAACACTGAATCAAACTGAGCTCATCTCGTACAGTGTATAAGAGAGAAAACCATAAAATAGCTCGGAGTCTTAAATAGTCTGTAGGGTGACATTTGTTAGGTTAAATAAGCCTAACGCTATCCCATATTATATTGGCTGGAAGTACTTTTTTGTTGTTTGTGCAAATCTGTTTATTCTAATCTTAGCCCTATCTGGGCTGTGACGTTTTAATTTGGGCCATCTGAGGTAACTTGGGGCGAATGCACAGACACTTCATCCTGCATTAATTGGCCAGTCAAATCCCTTACATCAGTGGTTTACAACCTGTGAGTCGTGGCCCTCCAGTGGGCTGTGGTGGTACTGCTAGGGGGCTGTTGGCAAACACTTTTTTAAACATAAAAGTTTGTTACAATACAGACATTCAACCAGATGTGACTGGAAATATGACAAATATTGTTCATTATTAGCAAAAATAGAACGTCCCATTTATACTGAGCTCAAAGATTGTTCTGGCATAATGCTAGCTAGTTTATTAAATAATTTTTATTTTCTGTGCACGTCAGTGCAAAACATTTCAGTATACCATAAATAATATTGAACTTATTTATCATGAATTAGTGGTTAAAAGCGTATCTCAAAAGGAAACAACCTAAGGCTGGGCCATCACAGCTCAGACTGAGAAAACTAAGCCTAAACCAAGCAAAGAATATCCACCAATGAGTGGCATGTGCTAACGTCTGCACTGTTTCTGCACTGTCTCTTCAGGGCTTTTCTCAAATAAAGCCACCATCACCTGGAGGCTAAACAGAGTGAGCATGTGCCTAAACCTCTTCAACCGGGCCAGAACTGTGTTCACAGCTTTGCTCTCCTCAGCCAGTCATCCAGCACTTAGTAACTGCCAAACAAGCTCAGCTCTCATTAGGGGAGTCTGAAAAAACAATCTGAACTGCATTTCCCGAAAGCATCATTGAGCAACCACTGTCGTAACTGTGGACAGAGTGTTCCTCTATTCTATCATTTATGTATGGTTGTTTAACAGTGCTTTCGGGAAACGCACCCCTGATCGGTTAAATCTTGGACACCGCGAAAGCTTTTGTGGTCATTTGCGTGGACCGCAAGTTGTAAAAGGTTGGTAACCCCTGTTATACAAATTACACTCCCCGACCTCCTCTGGTAAAACTAATCCAGCTTGAGCAAGACTGAGACATAAAACACCATTCTGGAGTGATGTTGAGAGCACTGCAATCTCACACAAGCACATTGTAAGTCTCTTATTAGTATGCAACAGGCAGAGGAACAGTAGCTAACGGTGGATGTTGAACCACTGACTAACTAACTAACTATTTTAAGACTGACAGATTTTAAACTAACAGATTTCCTTGCCTCTCAGGCTAATTACAGCTACAAACAAAGAGCCTTTTACTATCTGCTGTTAATCGTACACCAAAGCACTATACGGTAATGGCTGTAGGTTACTACAGTCATGGATCAGGAGTGAAATGTGCGGCCTTGTCAAGTTTTGTACATTTTACCTGATTCTCATCTTATATGCCCATAAGATGCCAACTCAGCCTCAATCAAGCAACTAATGCTGGCTTATTTGTATCAGTGAGTGAATACTGATGCAGGTTGATGCGTTATTATAGCTACTAAGTACACAAAATCGTTCCTCATGATCCAGTGGGAACCTCTTAGGTCTGGAGTCTGAAGTATGTGTGGGCCAACAGGGAAGGGAAAAATCCATTGCTGGGATAACCTGGTACATTCAGTTAGTCAGCTGACTTCATTTTATTGACACATAACATTGCTGAGCCTCAACCCGACCAACTGAAGCAATCCCAAATCAGAGGCTTGTACACTGGGCACTATGCATGATGGACACATCCCTTCATGTGCTTCCCTTCTTATCCTAATGCAAATGCTAATGCAAACTTTCTTATGTGTTTTCTTAAGGCCACACTGTTGTTTAGTCCCAATCCTGTGAGTCCTCATCGTGTTGTGTGGAAGAGCTCTCACTCTCACTATTAAATATAGCTGTGAGTTCTGCTGTTGATATCAAGATTTTTTCCTGATCACATTTTTCTGTAAAGTTGTCAGTTTACCACTGTCCTTGCAGGTTTTAATAATGTGTTAAACAGTTCTTAATCCATGTGCAGTCATTTCTCTTTAGTTGTTTTCTTTGGAGGCCAATAATGTGACCCTTTTGAAACACTGTAACACCTTTTTTATGATCATGAGATTCCCACATGGCTGAAATGTATTAATCACTGCAATTTGCTCATTTAATGATGTTTTTTTTTTGTGATTTTTCTATTTGGCCTGATAGTGTATATTACATCAACACAGTTTTGTCTTTTAATTTGACAGTAATTGTTTTCAATAATATTAATGATATTAATCCTAGGATAAACATAAAGAATCCATCAAGTGTAAATAATGATGGTTTCTTTAAAATACTGAGGTGGCATATTTTTGTTCTTGGGCCCCACAATTGCCACTTACACCTGCAGTTAGATATTTTACACTTTAAATTCATCCTCTGAGGAACAACTCTAATGCAGGTTTAAGTATCAGATGGATTTCCTTGCACAGGTAGGTTTGGATTTAAGTAGGTTTGGATTTAAATTGAAATTAAAAATGATATTAATATTTTCCTGTTTCAGACCTCAGATTCTCAGATAATATTAATAATGTGAAATGGTTTGTTTATACTTCAGAACTCCTCAGATACTTACAAAAGTCAAACATTTCCTGAATTTGTAATATTTAATAACAAAGAAACTACAGTTTGCACATAGCACAGCGTATAATATAAAAGGACTATCAGTATAAAGACAGAGCCTACATCTGAGCCAAACCAGTATTAAAATAAGTCTCAAAAGTCTGGAGTAAACTGCAGCATGAAGTTTGAAGAAGAGCGAATGCCCAAAGAGCAGTCTGTGATTTACAAATGAGAAGCCCTCCTGCCTCAGTGCCTCATAAATATATTTGTCTTGACTGGAATTCAGCACAGTTGACTGATCTAATCCATATTCCTGCACAGTTTAAGTGCAGTATTTCCATTTTGTGAACCACTTTCCTCTTAAATTTGCGCATACCTCAGGTGCAGCAAGTTGGGACAAATGCATCATTTGCTCGCCTGAGATACTTATCTGACTACGCACACACACACACACGTACACAAACGTACACGTGCACTAGAGAGAGAAACACATACTGATATATATAGCTATACATGCATTTATAGTTCTTATTTGCATATATGTGTTATTATTTAACTGAATATGAATTTTATTTCATGCTGATATCTATCAGTGTAGACTTCACCCTCCATACTGCCACTTTCCTTCTCATGAACATCCACTATACAGATATTTCTGAGATTAGATAGAAGAGAATCTACTTCCATAAGGAAGGAGAAAAGTGAGTATGAGATACAGAGGAAATGGGTCTCTTATCGACTGTGCAAGACCTAGAAGACCATGGAAAACTGTCACCATCAGATATAAAGTACTTCAAGCTTCACTCTTCTTTCAGGTCTGAAAAAATCCACAGGTGTTTCTGTCCATTCTTCCACCGTGAGAAGACACCTCAACACCATGAGAAAGAATGTGTAGCTGTCAGGAAGCCACTACTGAGAAAAGGAAAGAGAAACTGGATAGAGATGTTTTCCAATCAGATTTTCTGAAGTCTGAATTTGTAATTGGGATTACTTCAGTCCTGATGAGCAGATAATGGAACCAATGTGTAACCAAGACTAAACTATGTAATTGTGCGGAAAAAAAAGAAATATATATATACAGAGAGGGAGAGATACATAGATCAATGGTCAATATACAAACTATCTCTCTCTGTCTCTGTCTCTCTTTCTCTCTTTCTCTCTCTCTCTCTCTCTCTCTCTATATATATATATATATATATATGTGTGTGTGTATATATAGGGAGAGAGAGAGAGAAAGAGAGAGACATAGATAGATAGATAGATAGATAGATAGATAGATAGGTAGATAGATAGATAGATAGATTTATCCAAGTAATTTCAGTCAATGTCAAACAATGCAATGTAAAGGGCAACTGTTACTTTTAAATTCTTAAAAAACTGAAAACTGAAAAACAACAATAATACAGATGTGTGTATGTATATCCTGTATCTCAATTTGGATATTTTATTTTATTTTATTTTATTTATTTATTTTTTTTTTTGCAATAATGCAAATACATTGTATATTAAGATATTGTATGAGCTCTTGCATGGTATTGGATTGCTTAATGCCTTGCATCTAAAATAAAAGGGTCAGTAATATAAAACATTGTACAAAATAAAACTAAATAACCAAATAACAGATAATCCAAAAAAGGTGGCATGGTTAATGTATGTTGTAATGAAGTGGCTAAATTCTTCATTTTAATTGCTAATATAATTAATTGTGTAATTGTAGTTTTACTCAATGTGGTATCTAGAGTATAACAGAAGTGAGAAAGAGAAAGGAAAAACAACCAGAATTCCAAAAATGAATAAAGACTGCCAGTTTTTTAAAAGACAAAACGTATTTTTTTTATTTAATTAAAAAATATATATTTCAGTGGTGTTCACAATAAAATTGCTATCTTTTGAGTTAGCTTTTTTGGTAGGAATAGTGTTGATGTAATCTATCACTTACACATTTTAATCATGCAGTCATTTCTAAAATGCATAACCAAGCAGCAACAGATTACTGCCATTAAAACATACCAGTTAGAACTGGCATGTATGTACATCCTCTATAGGGGACAAAACTAAATATGTCATTCTTTTTATGCTTTGTTTAGCATAATGGAAAAAATAAAATATTTTAAAAATTTTAAAAAATTATAGAATTTCTAAATTTTATGCTAAATTTAGAAAATAAACTGTAATTTTAGTGATTATATATATATATATATATATATATATATATATATATATATATATATATATATGCACT